>JAOUQZ010000012.1:16484373-16502795 GCA_028564935.1 Neosilurus hyrtlii
GTGTGTGTGTGTGTGTGTGTGTGTGTGTGTGTGTGTGTGTGTGTGTGTGTGTGTGTGTTTGTGTGTGTGTGTGGGTGTGGGTGGGTGTGTGTGCTGCATGCGTGCAAGGATGGGTGGCCGTGTGGTCTAGGAATTCATTATGTTGTGAGGACCTAAATCGTTTTTTTACACAGCCTCATGGGGACTTGTCTTCTTTATGGGGGAAAAAAGCACAAGTCCCCAGAACATAAATCATTAAATTTTAAGGTGAAGACATGTTTTAAGGTTGGAAGAGCAGCGGTTATGGTTAGGATTAGCCTCCAAGAAGTGAATGTAAGTCTATGAATTGTCCCATGTAGTTATGTAAACCAGACTGTGTGTGTGTGTGTGTGTGTGTGTGTGTGTGTGTGTGTGTGTGTGTGTTAAAGCTTTGCCATGCCAGATCTTTGTGGTAGCAAAGGATCTGCTACCATCACCAATAAAATTATTTCTGCAGAATCATTCTGTGATGATTATAAGATTTAAAAAAAATGCAAATAATAAGCACACAGGGTATTAAGTCCAGGTCTTCCTAAAATCATTTAGTTCCTTCCACTTAAACAGATCATGTAGCTCTGGGACTCATTACTGTGTTTACAGTTAAACAGCAATCAAGTTTAACATCACATTTACATTGAATTTTATTTCTTTATTTATTTGTTTGTCTGTTTTTTTAGATTGCTCAAACTCGGAGAACTGTAAACAGGTTTTGATGTGACTGACAGCAAAATTGGCACCCATTGCTCTTTTGATGCAGGTTTCATTTCATGCTGTCAGAACATTTTCATCATGTTGTGTTACTCGAGTAAAAATGCGCTTTTTTTCCCCCTCAATGACATTGCAAATTTTTTTTTTTGGCGGAAATCAGCTACAACAAATTACAGAAGACCCCGGAACTGCAGTTTACACAAACCCCGCTTCCATTATATTCAACCACGGTAAGAAATAAACTCTGCTCAGCGTGCTGTTAGGAAAATAATCAACAGCTGGGTGGTGTGATGCGACCAGACACGAAGCGGAGTTACGAGGAACCCAGAGTAAACTCTTTTCCTATAGCCTCTCAACCTAGTGAGAGTGTTTCATTCCTCTTACACCGCATCGACGTTTCTCGTTTCTCAATTCGTAGTAACGTTTAATGCTGTAGAACATCTGTGCAACTCCTTTATTCCTGTTATCTTCCTAACCAGCCTCAATTTTAGCAATAAATAAATAAATAAATAACGAAAAACACAAAATAGGAACCAGTTTTCTGGCCAATCAGAATCAAGACATCATGCTGTGGGATAGAATTCATTAGTATATACTACATGGGAGCAGCGTGATCTGATTGGTCCACTATCTGGATATTAAACATCATTATTCTGAGTGGATAATGCGTAAATCAGACCAATTTGTTAGGGCAACACAGAACTTGAGGTGTCATCATTATCACACTTTAAAACAAACAAATAAATAAATAAAGCATTAAAATGTTCTTTTAGTTTATTTTCTTGTGTTCCTTACCAATCCGCATAATCCTACTAAGGTCGCGGGAAGGTTGAAGCCTATCCGACTCTGGGCAAAAGCGAGGTACACCCTAAAAGGCTCACCAGTCCATCACAGGGCAGCACAGACGCACAGACCATTCATACTCACAACCACACCTGGGGGCAATTTGGAACAGCCGATTAGCCAAATGCACATGTTTTTACACTGTGGGAGGAAGCAAAAGTACCCAGAGAAAACCCACACAAACACAGGGAGAACATGCAAACTCCAACACAGAAACACCCAATCCTGGGACTCGAACCCAGGACCATCTTGCTTTTTCTGTGTTTCTGTGTAGTGTATACTAAAACACTTTGTGGAGCATGGTTTGTTTAGCTCGACTCAGAGTGTGCAGAGCTTACGTGACCTGCCTCTGTCATGGCTGTGCATAAATATAAATAAATATCTCATTTTAGTTTGCTTTTTTAGTATGTTTCTGAGTAGTATATACTAAAACTTTTAAATAGAGGTAAAGAGGTGCCGTAACACGGTGCTGCACCTGCTTGAGTGTGTTCACAGAGAAATAAAGAAGAAAAATCGTATTTTAGTTTGTTTTTCAGTATGTTTCGGTGTAGTATATACTAAAACTTTTAAAGAGAACTCTGCACCTGGCCACACATGTTCATGGAGCTCATCCACATCTGTCGGGATTTTAAAAGATAAGAAATAAGCAAGAAAATTCTTTTTCCTTTGTTCCCGTGTAGTATATACTTAAACAATCATCCAAATATGGCACAGACATCCACCTCACTACATCACAATTAGCATAAAGTTACCTTTTCAGATACTATGGAAAAGTACCCTAATTGTTGGGGTTGCATGTCTCTACTGTAAATAACATTAATAGAAATTAAACACAAACATTTTTAATCCACCATTTTGGCTAAATGAGGTTTTATACACCGTACCGACTTAATAAAATATCCACGCTCCTCTATCCCACTGTGATTTAATTGCAAATAAAAACACACCCTAGAGTCCACAGTGTTGGCAATTAATCTCAGATATTTGAAATGAAAAGCAATATAGAACATCACATAAGCCAATCCTCCCTAAGTTCCCAGGCTTTAAACCTTCAAGGCTGGGACCTGTTGTTTCTGCCCAGCAGGCCATCCGTCCATATTGTAAAATGCCTGTTCAGTAGATTAATGAGTAATAGCTGCATGTGGAGGAGTTTTCTCATCTAATTTAGCAAGTTCATTGTCATAGTCTGGGTTTTGCCATCTTAGGCTGTGAACTGTTTCCAAAGACATCCCACTCATGGGAACTCGAACAGCGTTATTTCCCACTGCCAGGGAGGACTACCTCAGCATCTAAATCTATCAAGCAGGTCTAAGCCGCAGTCCGTAAAAAAAAAAATTGAAATGAGCTAATTGTTTTTAAATCACTAAATCTTTTTCGTATTTGTGGTAATCCTTCGGCAGTTATGAACTTCCACGATGACTGACTGGGAGGCTTTAGAGTAAACAGTTATGTCATGCGGTTTAAATGTGAAACACAGCAAGTGAGCTATACTCCTGCATTCTCCCCCTCTATTCTCTCTCTCTCTTTCTCTCTCACACACACACTCTTCTCTTCATTCTCCTTCTCTGGGTGAACGGTATTTGCAGTAGCCCTGTATCGCACAGCTGCCCACCGTCAAGCCACAAGAATTAATGCTCTGCGGAGCCGTTTACGGGAAAGCAAGGAAAATAAAGGCTTTTGTTTAATTAAACAAGGGAGGTGGGCAGCGCGGTGAGGCGTACACTGTGAAAATGCCTACTTGAGTCAAAGTGGCAGCCTCCTCTGAAATAAATTGCTTCACACGGTTCTTTACAGGAAAACTAACAGATACACAAGGCGTCTTATTTTCTCTGTACACTCGTCTTTTTTAATCCATATGAAAAAAAAACCGAATGGGGTTTTGAATTTACAGCAGCATTAACTGTTGAATATGTAATGAGACCCAATTAGGTGAAATATATATTAGTTACTTACTCGCTCACTATGAACCACTTACGGGGTGAAGCAACACGGATAGCAATTCGTGGCTATTGCTTTTCATTCTCGAAATGTTCTCAAATTTGTTTTGATTCGCGACATCGCAGTTTGGTCGCCTGGTCCGTGAACTCATCGCAAAACATTTCAGACATCTTTGAAATTATTGGGAATGTCTGAGCGACATGAGGCTCTGAAGCAGAGTAGTCTCAAACTTTTCTCAAACAGTCTTCACAGCGAGAGAGTCACAAGGCTGTTCGTTTTCCTTTCGCAAGGAAAACTGACAAGTTGGAGACTTCCATGCGGAAAGTTTGAGACTTGCTGGCGTCCGCCATATTCTGTGTTTTTTGTTATCATTTGTATTTGATTCGCATTTTATTTGCGCTGATAACACGCAAATGAAAAGCGAATGGTTTGAGAACAAAATGCAGACGAAACGCGACTGATTTATGACACGAGATTTGCTTTGTTTTCACCAGACTTCCGCAAACCAACCTCAAATTGTTGCAAACTGTTAACGACTTACTCGCGATATACATATTTAAGCCGCAAAATAGTCACTTGCATATCGTAAAACATCTTGACGCAAATTTCAAAAGTTGCAAAAAAAATAAATTTGCGTCAGTCGCTTTTCTATCACACCTCTAGTGTTTCACCCCCTTAATCTTACTAGGGTCACATGAAGGCTCATGCCTATCTTAGCCAACACTGAATGAAGGTGGGGTACCCCATAATAGTTTATCACAGGGCCATCACACACAATCCTTCACACTCACACTCGCACCTAGGGGCAATTTGAAAGAGCAAATTAGCCTAACCTGCATATCTTGCGACTGCTTAAAGAAACTGGAGTGCCTGGAGGAAGCCCACGCGAGCAGGAGAAAACATGCAAACTCCACACAAAAATGCATGAGGCCAGGACTCGAACACAGAACCTTGGTGCTGTGATGCAGAAGTGCTCACCACTACATCACCATGCCGCCCGGCTTCGACAACAGTAAAATGAAGTGCACTGAAACTCCTATAATAACAATAATGAAAGCTGTAGAGAAATAAAAAGCCACCTGCATTCGAAACAAAGATACCGAAAACAGAGCCAAGCTGCTCTCAGATGGCACACAGCACGGCTGTTTTCATCAATTACATCAATTTAAACTCCAAATCTAAATCTGGCCTGAGTTAAATGGGACTGTACCTGTAGGTAGAAAGGATAACGCGGCTCTTTCTAAATGTTAGGTTTACCTAAATTCTGGTTTTTAGGTCTACTTATATTCTATTTTTAAAACCTCATGACATTTAGACTGTCATACTACTTAGCTAGATAACAACCACCCCTACAAAAAGGTTTTAGTCACTGAAATATTACAGAAAGCCGAGAAAAACTCATCCTCTTCTCAGCTGCCTTCTGTACTGCAAATCCTCAGATCCTCATTTCCAAAATCACACACTTCGGCATCGATGGTTCTACTCCAGCCCGGTTTTCATCATATCTACAGAATTCATCCGAGCACGCAGCATGGAGCGGTTCAGTTTCACTACAGGAGCTCCACAGGGGTCAGTTCATGGTCCACTCTAGTTTTCCCAATATATTAAACCACTGGATGCTATGATGAGATCATAGATCTTCTACTGCCAATTCTATGCTCATGACACACAACTTCTCAAGCTTTATAAAATATCCCAGACTCAATTCCTGACAGCTTTGGTCACCGTCCCATTTCCAACCATCAGCCAATGCAATTCTTTTAAGCCGAATTAGGGTGAAGGCAATCACATGTTTCCTTGGAGACAAGTCAAGCAAGGTGAAAACATCTTCTCGATATGCTGCTCATGGTGTGCTGAGTCACTTCATTCCACATACATGAGCTATAGGCTGGCTATCGCTGCTGTGATTGACAGGGAAGAGATGCAATGCTCCTCCCACTCAGCCACTCGGCACAGTAAATTTTTCTGTCTCATCATCAGACCACGGATGGCTGTTATGATTGAAAATCTTGATCTTTAGTACAATTTTATTTTGCCCCAATGGGGAGATGGTTCTCAATTACTTTTGGCAGCCTTTACAGTCAGGACACTCAGCTAAGAATACTGACTTGACCTTAAATTACAAATTCAATATTGCCTTCTTTGCTTTCTGGACATCTGCACTCAGCTGTGTTTGAACAGGGTCTTGCTGGTTAGTACACATGAACCGTTCGCTCTTAACCACAGAAATAGTCAAAAGGGGGGAAGCATGTGCCCCAAGAATGATAACACTGTTTGTTGTAAAGATCATGATGTACTGCATAACTAACTATCAGAACATGAAGTCTCAAAAGTAACGATATGGATGTTACACCTATAAACATTCTCTTAAATTGATGAACAACTTCACCAGCCATCTTTATTTCCAGGATAAAAAAAATTGCAGTTGTTGATTTACAGTAAACTACTTTTTACACATTTAATCTGTGCAACTCGAACCTTTCATGGCTCCCCCAGGTCTGATCAGCGTCATTGCTATTTGGGTGGCCAAAGGGCAACAGATGGCCCTGTTTATTGGAAGTGACTAAAACTGCAGGAGTGTTTGTCAGACATTTCTCTCTCTCTCTCTCTCTCTCTCTCTCTCTCTCTTTCGCACAGACGTCACACTCAGCCTTATCACACTGCGTAAATCAGGCAGATAAGTGAATGGGTCTGTTGGAGTGTGTGTGTGTGTGTGTGTGTGTGTGTGTGTGTGTGTGTGTGTGTGTGTGTGTGTGTGAGAGTGTGTGTGTCTGTGCACACACATAAAAGGAGTTTACACTGGGCCACTGGTTACTGGATGTTCTTTAACCAACCAGCACTTTCTTATCTGTCCAGATACCTGATGATGAAGAATGCAAGGTATTCCGGGTCTGAAGCCCCTCCCCCAATATTTCCTTATTAATATTTAATAGTGTTTAAAAAAACCCAACTAAACTAAATAATAATATTTTTAATTGTATACTTCATAAGTCATTTCTTTCTGTATGTCTCATTAAATATGTAACCCAATGTTAAAAACTTTACACTTTACCATAGAACTAAGTAACAAAAATAAATAAATAAAATAAATACATTAAAAAAAATTCTAGTAACAGATAGTGAAAAAACAAATTTAATTGAGCTACACACCGGAGGAACATCTGTGACGCATTTGGACCCGGCGCCATAGCTAGTAATGCCAATCATTCTGTTTCCGGTGTGAGAATCAAAAATCTGCCTCCGTAGAATCATTAGGTCATCAGGTCGTGTAGTATAAGCCTGCAAAGCAATTCTGGTCACTAATAACGGAGGCGTAGAAAGGAAGAGTAGGTGCATGATTCTACACCCGGGTCGAAAAAAATGAAAATGAAAAATCTGACCCTACAAAATTGTTGGTATTGTCGTGTGGTATAAAGTTGCCAATTTTCATTCGATTCTCTCCACGAATCATGAAGCAGTTGAATATTTTTCAGATATGATGTCATAATTCTGTTAAAAGTCCAAAATCGGGCTCCAGAGAATTATAGCTACTCTCCACAAAAGCAAGTGTGCAAGAAGTTTAATCGCTAATAACGGAGAAATAGGATTTTTGGAGCCAACCGTCCATAACAATAACACCAAAAAGGCGACAGAGTTTAACACCGGATACAATTTTGCATTCAGATCCAGGAGTAAACACTGGAGTTCTAAATGCCGCAATCACATCATTCCACACTGATCCAACCAATCCTTGTGCATTTTGGGCGACCTTGTAATTTTAACCACAAATCACTGCAACTTTTCTGCACGTTAGCCAATCAGTGTGTTATGCCATGAGTTTCACCAATAGCAGTCCCTCGCGCAGGAGGAAGCAAATGGTTTCAGAAAGACATTGTGGCTGATTTCTGTATTTCCAAGAGATAACATAACAATAAGATTTCATGCTTGTTTAATATATCTGGGAAGTGAATGGGTCCCTCACACATCCAGTGTGGTGAGGTTAAACTCATGTCTGGGTCATCTTCATCATCATCATCAGCAGCAGCCTAATCAGGGCCGTTGTTGGCACAATCTTCATCAAGCCAGTGATTATATAGATTGTCATCCACATCTTGCTCCTCCCCATCCTCACTCCATCATCCACCTCCTCGTCATTCTTCTCCCCTTCAACATCGTCATTGTAATCATCATAACTCCTCCTCATCATCATTTTCATCATAATTTACACATCGTCCTGTTCATAATCATCATCATCATCATCAGCAACACTGTCTACAGTCATGCACGTCTACACACTGGCTTGCTGAAGGCTCGTATATGTACATGTTACTGAATGGTAAGACACAACTGCACATTCATTCATTCATTCATTCATTCATTCATTCATTTCATTTTTCTATTGTATTAATTCCGCAAAGGAAACTTTGACTTCAGCATTTAACCCCTCCAAAATGAGCACACGCACATAAACAGAGAGCGCACACACACTCGGATCAGTGGGCTGCCACACACTGCGGTGCCCGGAGAGCAGTAGGGAGGTAGGTGCCATGCTCAAGGGCACTTCAGCCATTAATGTGGGATGAAGGGAAAGTGCAGCTCACTCGTCCCGCCGTCACACATTTTCCCTGTTGATTAAGGAATCGAACCAGCAACCTTCCGGTCCCAAAGCCGCTTCTCTAACCGTCAGGCCGCGGCTGCCCCCAGACTCTTAAGCAGAAGAATTCGCTACATTTTCACTCCATCTTACTGCCCACTGGATGCTTTTTACATTTCCAAGTCATTCAACCAGGCCACAGTCACTGACGTCCCATGTTTCTTCATTCTGATGTTTGATGTGAACATGACCTGACGCTCTTGAATTCTCTTGAAGAGAATTTCATGACAAGCCCTGATGTCACTTGACTGCTCAGGCGTACAAGTGTTCTTAATAAAATGGATGGTTAGGATATATATATATATATATATATATATATATATTAGTGCCAGTACACATTACTGTATATGATCAGGTCATTGGGCTGGTGATACCCCTCCACTCCACCTCTCAGCTCTGATACCCATCCACCCCTCTTGCTCATATGTTCTCCGTCTCTATGGAAACACAGGCTGCTGATCTCTCTTTTTCTCCGACATGGTAACAGGAAGGATAATATCCTTTCAGAATTGTTTTTATTTACCATAAACCTGCACTACCACCAGATACTGCATGTGCCGTAAAAAAAACAGCTGAGAGAAAAATGTTTCATACACTCGTCATACTTCTCACCGTGTCACTCTCTCATGAGTCGCCCACTTTCTACATCTGTGTTTCAACAAATTGGCCTTATTACAGTAATAACACAGTATTACTCTTACCATAATAATACACAGTATTAATATATTTATATTAAAAGTTATTTCGAACTAAACACTTCTGCCCAAGTGTGTGTTTTTATCCTGTGGAACGACAGATAATAGCTTAACGACATCATATTTTTCCACTGCTAATCTCTCTGTTGTCAAAGTGCAAGGTGAACGTTGTCATATTTTAAAATACGATAACCCCTGCATACTTCTCTCTGGTTAGTGTTTAACAAAGAATTAGGCTTCAGTGAGTAGATTTTGGATGGTTTCAAGGGTCAAGAATAATCATAAATTCAGCACTTTAAAAAAATAAATAAATAAAAAAGTGAAATCACACTTACATCATGTGAAAATCACTCCTCACAAACGATCCAGGTGTTTTTGTTGACAAAACTCAACATGGTTGGATTGGATTTCATTTAAAGTAAAAAAGAAAAAGGTACAAACCCACCCCACGTACCACCCCACCGCCCCCCACCGTTAACCCTACATAGATTTTCCCGTGAATTAAGGATGAATTGTTACAAATTTAGGAGTGCGACACAGAAACCGCAGAGATGATGATCACATTTTGAAGCGATCATGACATCACTGAACGGATTACTAAAAATAACCAATTACAAAGGACCCACAGTGCCGTCTGCTAAATGTAATTCATTTGAGCCTCTGAGAAACATGCATTAGGGGGGAAAAATGGATGTATTTGAACCGATATGTTGCACGTAATTAATATGGAGAAACACATTTACTTTCTGTCTTACGGGTAACGACATGCACATATCATCCTGAAAGGAATATACAATATGCTGGTGTACTGTTTTTTTCTATCTCAGACACACACACACACACACACACACACCTTGAGCCTTGATTATGTAAACAGAGCTGTGGGGGTAAACACACCTGATCACCCCAGAGACAGTATAATGTAATCCCAGGCTGAAACTCACCATGCTATCTGAATTAGCCTCTCATTGCCTACATATGAGCCAAAGCACCAGGACACGGTCACACAGTCCAAATAATGGGACGTAATGTGGCTTTTGGGGCTACGAAGCACTGATGTGTACAAATCATGGTTTTGCACTCGTAACCACAAAAAAATTGATAATAAAAAAAATACTAATAATGGCAGCAACCAAAAAAAAAAAACAACAAACACCCTCTCAACGACAACAACAACAGCAATAATAATAATAATAATATTAATAATAGGGCGGCACAGTGGCGCAGTTAGCACATCCACCTCACAGCAAGAAGGTCCTGGGTTTAATTCCCGGGCTCGGGCGTTTCCGCGTAGAGTTTCCATGTTCTCCTTGTGCTTGCCTGGATTTCCTCCGGGTACTCAGGTTTCCTCCCATGCATGGGTGCCAGCTTCCCCGTGACCCTAATTAGGATTAAGCGGTTCAGAAAATGAATGAATGAATGAATGCATTAATAATAATAATGATAATAATACATAAAGCTCCACAGGTGGGATGTCCCTGGGTGGTAAAAATCAGCTTTTCATCCACCTCTCACAGCACATTATGACAGAAAGAGAGACAGACGGATATGAAGTGCACTGCTAAGTGGTCTCTCCATTACATGGGACGTCCCACAGAAACCCAGGACGTGACATGCCTGCAGTGTACCAAACCTGCAACCTGAAATTATGCTACAATTATTAGTTGGACAACAGAACCAGACTCTTCTGTGATATCTTCTCTGTTCAGGGTGTGCACCACCTTCACCCAGAGTCGGCTGAGATCCTGTAGGCTTCAGCTTCCCCGCGACCCTTGTAGGGTTAAGCAGTTGGTCAAATGAGTGAGTGAGATGGGAGTATATGCTGTGATACAGATCATGTTTTTGAGGACAGCGGTATTTTTTTTCCTCCTGAACACTCGTAAATTTTCTCACAAGAACTCATAAATGTCGAGTTCCTAGAAGTCGAACCTACACAACCTTGGTGAATCTACATGCAAGCTTACTTTCATATAATCTGAACGCTGAGCGTGTGATAATGAAAACCACAGGTCATAGATGTGTAAGTGATTTTTTTTTTTTTTTTTTTGGGGGGGGGGGGGGGGGGGGTTTTTCCCAATCCCGCTCACCTCCCACCTCCTGCCATCTGGGTTTGATTAACTCCCTGAATCAATTCCCAGGTCACTTTTGGAGAAACATGGTCAATATAGAGTCCAGGACGTAAACCAGAAATCAGACCAAAAATAGGACCATAAATCAACGAGAAACAAAAGTCGGGGCAAATTATGTTTTTTCAGGAAATATCTTCCATTCAACAGTGGCTGTTTCCTTATTAAGGCAAAATCCCCGCCTGAGCCTGAGATTTGAGTTACACTCAGTCAGAGAGCTTTTACAGATTTACACATGTGAATTAGAGTCGGGGAATATCTTCGGTAATGGCCATATAATGCAAGTCTGGTCATTCAGTGCAAAAATAATAAATCCAAGTAACTCTCATGTCTTAAAAATAACGATGGACTATAACCCTGACATCCAATTAAATAAATATGACCCTCGTTTGGTCAATAAAGAGTCCTCAGACGTACAAGGGTACAAATCATTTAGCCGAGGATTTCAGACACCAAAACATCTGGACTGTTTGATTTCAGACCACAGCCTGTTAGCAGAAGGTCATGTCCACAAAACCTTAGTATCACCAGGTCGCAACTGTAGGGCCCTTAAGCATGTGGCCCCTGTTATACCCACAAATGAGGTCATAAATGAGATAAAAATCCAAGTCGCCGTGGATAAGGGCGTCTGCCGAATGCCATAAATGTGTAAAATGTATGTGTACCCCACTATTCAGCCAGAGGCGGCTGGGATTGGCTCCAGCTACCCTGCAACCGTAAATAGGATAAGTGGTATAGATAATGAATGTATCTATTAAACAAACCGAGGGCAACAGCGGCAACAAGAGGAAGAAGCTCAACACCCGAAATCCCAGGCTCGGGCATTTCTGTATGGAGTCTTCTTACTGCGCTTGTGTGGGTTTCCTCTGTGTACTCTGGTTTTCTCCTACAGTCCAAAGGCATGCAGATTAGGCTAACTAAATGTTCCAAATTGCCCCAATGGCATGAAAGTGTGCATGAGCATGATTAATTGTGTGTTGGTCCTGCGATGGTCTGTCGAGTTGTTCAGGACCTACCCTGCCTTCACCCAGTGTTGGCTGAGATAGGCTCCAGCCTTCCTGTGACACTAGTAGGATTAAGCAGCTCCGCATTTGAGTAATACTGTAATTAAGAATTCAATCTGCTAAGGGTGTTAAAAAGAACTTGTAACTTTTTACTAAGTTTATAAAGTTTCTTTCATCAACCGTTTAGTCATGCATACGGGAGTGTAAACTCTTCTTAGCAACTGCTGAAAGAATATTCACAGCCATCTCAAGGTTGTCTGCTTGGTACTGTATTATCCAGAGTAAAACTGTTCTGAACTGGAGGTTATCCATGCGGGACTTCAATCTTCATCAGCAGTGACTGATTCTCGGGTCGGCGAGGCTCCGAACAGAAGTGACGTGCAGCAGACTGGCATGTGGGAGAAAATATCAAGTGTAAAGAGTCTAGCATGAATAAAAGTTTGTGCACCCTTAACCATGCTTTTTGGACATCCCATTGCAGATTTTGTCCACCTTTCCTATGAAAACAATGTCCACTCTTCCAGGATGGATTTCCACTAAATTTCAAAGTGTTTTTTTTAGTCAAATCCGTCTCTTGGCACATCTATTCTCATACAGTTCCCTTCGGCAGATTTATTACCGGGTAGGTTGCCAGGTATTTACCCTAAACCTCCACAGCACCTGGCATTCCCAGATAGTCTCCTATCCAAGTACTAACCAGATCTGATCCTGCTTAGTTTCCGAGATCAGACAGGATATACAGAGCTTTTTGGACTGTTTCTTACCTGTTAGGACTTGTGTTCATTTAGCTATAAGAGCATTAGTGAGGAACTGATATTGGGATGTTAAGGTCTGGGATGTAGTCAGTGTTCCAGTTCATCCCACTGGTGTTCTGTGGGGTTGAGATCAGGTTGCTGGAGATATTTCACTACAATGTTGGCGAACCATGTCTTCCCAGAGCTTGTCTAGTGTACAGAACCCTTATCATGCTACACTGTACTGCTACAGCATAAAACGACATTGTATACAATGGTATGCTTCTAACTTTGCGGCAATCGTTTGGGGATAGCACGTCATATTGGTGTGACGGTCAGGTGTTCACCAACTTTTGGTCTTGAGTAGTGATAAAGGGACAGAACACCAAAGCTCACCAAAGCTCCAAAGTGAAATGTTGACCGACGACCTTTTATCCAGGGCATGAAAACAATGTGCTAACTTTGTTAGCACAGGATAATAATCATCTACTTGTTTGTTTATTTAGTCTGCATTAATGCATGTAATTAGCTAGCTAGGTCACCATATGTTATTTCATCATGCTAGCACTTTTATCCATTTAGGTTTCCGAGCAACCCAAGCACGGGGACCTGGTAGCAGACTGGAGCTTTTACTTGACTCGTGGATTCATGGTTAATGAATTTATGGTTGATCCAAACCTGTAGACCAGCTGGAAATCTGGTGTAGAGAACGAGGAACATTGAGTTAACATGAGAACATTTCACTGAAGCAGTGACACAGACAATGATGTGTCTCTACATTGACAGAAAGCTTTATTCAGATGAAGCTGAAGGTGGTAAGGAAGGGAAGGTCTTTGTCTCGTTGTTTTGTTTCCTATCATCCTGTCGCCTTTATAATTACATGCTGTCGAAAAACGGTCTCTGTCTGTATGGGTTTGATAATTAAAAGTTATGGTGTATTATCATTCTTGGCTTAAAATGAAATGGTATACTGTATACTACATGGGAATGGTACGATCTGATTGGTTGGCGTTCATTATCTCAGGATAATTAACAATAATGAACCAAAGTTGAGGTGAATATTAATTTTAATGACATCCACCAAGCCGGAGGTGCATAAATGTTTTAGTATAATCTACTCGGGCACCTAAGGAAATAATTAAATCGATTCATTAATTTAAAAAAAAGCACAAAATGAAATTTTTATGATTTATTTTTTAAAGTTTTTTTAACAGGACTGATACAGATGAGCTTCCAGCGCAGGCTGGTGTAAAGAATAAGAGCTGTGAATTGGTAGCACTATGCGAAACATAATGAAAAGCAAACTAAAACGATTTTTACAGTTTATATTTGCATAATTTAGAAGAGACACACTGGCCGAGTGAACTACACTCATCCAGCGTTTATTACATACTATACAGACACAAGTGGGACTGGTGGTGTAGTGGTTAGAGTGCTGGGCTCATGGTCATGGGTTCAAATCTCCTTTAGACTCCACCGTACTAAGGTAAAGTCGCAACCACAAGTGTGCGTCTGTCCACCCAGAAGTATAAATGTGTACCAGTAAAAATACTGGGAAGGTGACCTGCGATGGACTACACCCCGACCTGCCTTGAATAAGAGGCCTTGTGCTCGGATGAGGAAGTTTTATTAACTGGATTATTTTTGTGATAATTGGCTTTCTTTAAAAATTTCCTACGTCCAGACAATAATCTTGATTCCTGCGAAAATCTATTCAATTGTTCGTTGTATCATTTCCAAGTCATCCTGAAGATTTCATCTAGATCAGTTCATAAGTTTTTGAGTAATGTTGCTAACAGACAGACAAACAGACAGACAGACAAGCATACAAACCAATGCTGGTGAAAACATAACCTCCTTGGTGGAGGTAATAAACTAATACAAGATTTTTATGTTTAAATTTCTCGTGATTTAAATTTTTTTTTTTACACAGTTCATTCAAATACTTGAATATGATTGGTCAATCACAGCATTCATCGGCCTGTTTCTTTATAATATAATAAGCTATAACTTCTTTATAACACCATTGTTAAGAGTAACATACCGTTGCTTGTGAATGCGTCATTAACGGAAGCAACATGACCCTTTTAAACTCAGTTAAAAATATATATATTTTTCAATAGTCATTTCATTTCATTTTCTGAACCGCTTAATCCTAATTACGGTCATTGGGAGGCTGGTGCCCATCTCGCCCATCCCCGCTCTGGGTGAGAGTGGGGCACATCCCGGACAGCTCGCCAGGCCATCACTTGAGAACACTGGACTTTGATAACCCAGTTAGCTGCACTGGGGGAACAGCAGTGACAGTGCGGTGACAGTGGGGCTTAAACCAACTGACTTGAATATTGCACCTCTTTTTTTTTTTACATTTATTTATTTATTTTTTGGATTTTTCCCCATTTTTGTCCCTGATTTAGTCGTATCCAATTCCCACCCATCAAGTATTGTCTTCCCTATCACACGACCACCACCAACCAGGAAGGGGCGTAAGCATGCACATGTCCCCTCCGTGACATGCAATGCTGCCACCCGCTTTTTTTTTGAACTTCTGCGCATGTGTATTTGGGGGTGGGCTTGAATCTGATTGGTCAGAAAGTGTGCAGTGTTTTATATACCAGCATGGATGTAACATGAACAACAGGTTTAAATTCAAGCACTGCTTCGAATACCTTATTGTTTCTATAGCAACAGCTCATACACAGGACTTGTATGGCAGATACTCCACATATTATAGGACTAAAAATAAACAGGTTTAAAAATACGCTGCTCTTTAACAAAGTCACTCTTACAAATTTATTGTTGCAACAAGTTGATTCGTAGGATTATTTATTACATTCTACTATAATACCAAACACTATACCACCAACAGGGAAATTTCGGTACTTTAGTAAGTGCTTTACTGTGGTGCTGTCTCTGGACACATCCCTTGAGAATACACCCTGAATGCACTGCCATTACATTCACGTGTCCATGCACACTCATTCACACACTCCTCCAAACCTCAGTGCAATTTAAAGTCAGCCGAAAACATCCTGGGGTCATTTTTAGAAGGAGACATTCATGGAAACCCATACAAGCATTAACCTGAGATCGGGATCGAGCCCTAGACCCTGGAGACATAGCATGATGCTGCAATGCATCATAATAACCGTATTCATGCATTTAATATCTGATAATAATGAAAAGATCATTCACTGGAAATGGTGTCATGACGTCATGGCGTCTCAGAGTTCAATGTGACAGAATGAACGGTTTCTAAGATCTGGCTCGGAGACATATGAGGATGGGATGTGTTATTAAAACAGGATGAAGGGGAGTGTTTGTGTGTGAGTATAAGCAGAGGTGTGTGTGTGTGTGTGTGTGTGTTCATTAAATAGCTGTCTTGTGCTAGTTGGCAGTTTTAACACGCTTTTCTGTCAGCATATCCACTGATGTCTGAATCTCACATTTTTCACACCAGTGCCATCTTTCCACATGACAGAGCAGACGTCAGGGCACACTGAACACGAGAACCAGCCTTAATACCAATCCGTTACTCTCTCACACACACACACACACACACACACTCAGCTCTATAGATCAGAGGATGGATCAGGCAATTACACCGACTCGTCGCCGAGACAGAGAGAAAATGTCTCATTACCAGTTGATCGGATCGAGCGCGAGGCACTAGAGACCCACAGAGAGAGAAGTGAGGCAAAAGAAGTGACGTGAGAGACATGGCCCAATCGCTCCATTATGTCATGGGAAAAGAGACAAAATGATATTCTCAACGAAGCTCTAAAGTGCTGCTTGGTCTTAATTGGATAAAGAGGGTTAAATCCCCCCCCCCCTGTAATTATTCACAGCCGTCGCTTTTTACAAGAGCCTTAATGAGGAACAACGACGAGAGCAATCTGTACTTCTGAAAGCTATGGAATGATTAAAAGATGAGCAGCAGATGTGATCCTTTCATTCAAGTGCTTTCTCTCGTCCCGTCCCGTAGTGTCCCCCCCCCATCATACTGGCCCTACGCTATATGGTATTAATTCACTACTATAAGAGAATCCACTTCAACATCATGGTTACAATAGTTACAATACTGACAGCCAGTGAATGATGGACTGAAACGGTACAGTGTGCCAAATCGACCAAATACCGAATATATACAATACATCAGCTACGCCTTTGCCCAGTGTTGGTTGAGATAAGGCTCCAGCCTCCCCCATCCCTAATAGAGGATTACGAGGTACGGCAAATCAGTGAGTGGGCGAGCTCTACTTCGGCAAACATGCCTGATATCACAGGAGCAATCCAGAGAGCTACATCATCACCCTGGGACTCGGTGGGGAAGCTATCCTCCTATGGTGAATAACATGGTTCTACTGGTCAGGTTACTTGGTGATATTGGGACAGGGGTTGTTTTGGCCAGCAGAGGAGATGGAAAGTGTTAAAGATATATAGGGCCAGACTGTAATTTACTGCACAACAGTGTGCCAGGCATCTAGAAAACCCTGTTCTTCATTCAAATCAATGCAGCGGTGTCGCAGTAAGCAAGTACGTCTCACAGCAAGAAGGTCCTGGGTTCGTGTCCCAGGCTCGGCGTTTCACAGAGGGCGTTTCCGTGTGGAGTTTGCTTGAGTGGTTTTCCTCTGGGTACTCCAGTTTCCTCCGACAGTCCAGAGACATGCACATTAGGCTAACTGGCCCTATGTGTGTGTGAGTGTGGGTACGAATAGGTGTGTGTTTTGGCTCTGCAATGGACCGCCAAGCTGCATTTTGTCCAGAGTCGCCTAAGATAAGCTTCAGCCTCCCGGTGACCCTGATAGGATTCAGCAGCTTCAGAAATGAATGAATGAATTAATTGAATAAATTCTTGACTACTTAATTAAATGTTTACAACAGAAGTAATAAAATAAACCTACATACAGATGAACATATATAAGGTACATAGTCAACATCTGGCTGGGTCCAAATTGGACAGGATGAGTCAGGGTTTTTTTTTTTTTTTTTTTTTTACACATTGTTGTCCCTGAGACACACTTTATAACAATTTTATAACTATTTTATAACGAGTTGCTAATATGCTTATTCACAGTATAGCACGTGAAGACACTTCGGATTCCTCAGAAAAAAAAGAAATGGAATAAAATTAATATGACAAATTATATTTTATGCCAAAAATAATAATAATAATAATCATTTTAAGGCTTTCATAATAAAAAATTATGCTGACTTGATAATGTTCTTGGGAATACATTATTATATCTCAGCTGACACTGGGCGAAGGTGGGCTACACACTGAACAGCTTGGCAGACCACGGCAGGGCCAACACACACACAACCATTCACACACACACACACACACACACACCTAGGGGCAATTCTGGAACAGCTAAATAACCTAATGTGCATGTCTTTGGTCTGTGGGAGGAAACCCAAGGGAAACCCATGCAAGCGCATGAGAAGAGCATACAAAACGCATTAGAAACTCCCTTTGGGCCCAGGACTCGAACCCAGGACCTTCTTGCTATGAGGCGGACAGCTAACCACTATGCCACTGTGCCTCCTAATATTTTCACTTGCCTTTTTTTTTTTTTTGCAATTTCGTTCAATTATATTTGAAAGCTTCTACCAGTTATTAAAAGTGTATGTCTCCATTCATTCATTTATTCATCTTCTGAACCGCTTATTCCTAATTAGGGTCGCGGGGAGGCTGGCGCCCATCTCAGCCGACTCTGGGC
>JAOUQZ010000012.1:16507596-16517704 GCA_028564935.1 Neosilurus hyrtlii
TACTCCGGTTTCCTCCCACAGTCCAAAAACATGCACGGTAGGCTAATTGGCTGTTCCAAATCACCCCTAGGTGTGAGGTGAGTGTGACTGCTTGTGTGTGTTGGCCATGCGATGGCCTGGCGAGCTGTCCAGGGTGTACCCTGCCCTCACCAAGAGTCGGCTGAGATGGGCGCCAGCCTCCCCGCGACCCTAATTAGGATTAAGTGGCTTAGAAAATGAATGAATGGAAATACAAATGGCCTTTTTGGTATAGCATAGCATTAATTTAGCTGTGTAAATGATTATGTTAGTAGAAAATCCTCACAAGGAAGGTGTGTTGTGTGTGTGTGTGTGTGTGTGTGTGTGTGTGTACTTGTATTTGCCACATATTAAGAATACATTTTTAATAAACAAAGTGGGGACATTTTTGAGAAGTAAGGACTTTGTGGCTGGTCTTTGCTTTTCCAAAGAGATGTTTTATGGGTAAGAATTGGTTTTAGGGTTCTGGTTAGAATTAGGTTTAGGTGAGGGTTAGGGTAGAGTAAGGAGCTAGAGACTGGATTATAATCAGTGTATGTCACCATAAAGATGGAATTACAGGGGTGTGTATGTGTGTGTGTGTGTGGGAGAGAGAGAGAGAGAGAGAGAGAGAGAGAGAGAGAGAGAGAATGGAGGGAGCTGGAGATATTTCACAGGACATTTGGTTTAAGCATCTGATTTCCCCCATGTGCCACATGAAAGTTGATTTCTGATCTGTCCTGGGTCTCAGTGGAATGTAATGCTCCACACCAGTAACCAGCGAATCCTACATTAACATTTCTCAAAATCAGGCTAAATTAAAAGCTACAGTTCTAAATAAACTCATGTGCTGCAATGAAAGCATGGAGGAGCATTTCAGGAACAATCGTTCATCTCATATAACGGCTAAACTGTAATCCATCCAAATGCTCTTGTGTCATTTCTTAAACAAAAGAACGTAACTGCTTGGTGGATTTTTTTTTCATGCTGTTTAACTGTTTGGAATTTTAGTCCTGGTCTCTTGTGACCTCTGGCATTTTAATCACACGCCTCTCTTCCTTTTCATTGTTCAGTGTTTTCCCGCACTCTTCCGCTCAATTAAAAGGTGCTATTTTTGTTGAGTCCATTAAGCTTTTATTGGCTTCTACCCCTCTCTCTCTCTCTCTCTCTCTCTCTCTCTCTCTCCCTCCTCTTCATCCCTCCTCTGAACTCTTCTGTCTATCCTTCTGTTTTTGTTTTTTTTCCAGGCACTATCTGAGCAGCTCATTTTGCAGAGTCCTCACTCGGCAGCACTTTTCCTAATGAGTGACTCTCGGATCAATATGGCCCAGGGAGGGGGAAGCAGGAGCTCGTTTCCCGGATGCTCCACACCAGCCAAGCCATGCCGTGTGAGAAAAACACAACAGGTCACAGAGCCGGCTGTAAATAACGCTGCTTTCTGGATGGGAGGACGCCTCCTTTGTTCCTCTTTATAGCTCCCCCGTGACCTGGACATGCTGACCACTTCCACTGTCTGCTTATCCTGTGCCCTATGATCCACTTACTGACTCCCATCACACATACACCCGTACATATAGCCACCATATCTTCATTCAGTCATTCATTTGACAAACTGGTCAATCCTACTACGGTCGCAGAGAGGCTGGAACCTACCTCCTATCTAAATCTGGGCAAAGGCAGGGTACACCCTGAACAGCCCATCAATCCATTGCAGGTCTAACCCATACACAACCACTCAAACTCACATTCACACCTAGGGGCAATTTGGAACATCCAATTAGCTGAATGTGCATGTCTTTGCACTGTTGGAGGAAACCAGGGTACCCAGAGGAAACCCACCCAAGCAGAGGGAGAACATGGAAACTCTACATGGAAAAATCCTCGCTGAGTCTGGGATTCGAACCCAGCACCTCCTAGCTGTATATAATTGGAACGAGGAAAGATAAAGATCATATACGTTCGTGTTATCCACAGAAGCCTAAAGACAATTTCGAGATGCACCCACTGCCACCTAGAGTTATTAAAAGAAATAAAGAGAGTGGATCTTCCACACCCAAAGCCCACACACTTATAATTTATGTACACGATCAAGGGAACACTTTAATTAATAGAAATTAAAGAAATGGTCTGCCATCATTTGTTTAGGAAACCAAATCAGATATAATGTTTACAGCAAAAAAAATAAATAAAAAATTCAACAACACCAGGATAAGAGGGGGGTGTTAGGGGTTGGGGTCCTTGGGAGGTCAGTATAAGAGAATAAACAGGTCTTGTGTCGATGACTGGGAATGGAACCTAAAAAAAAGAAAATAATGGGTACATTTATCAATATAAAGGCTTATTGGATGCTAACAAGGACATGGCATACTGCTTTTACTGCATCCATTTCATTAATTCCTGTTTGTTTCTGCACTCTGATTTCCTTCGGGAGCAGGCAGTAGTGGACTAATTTAATAAGGAAGAAAAAACCCAAAACAAACAGTCCTAACAGCCAGGTCCCATCCAGACCTAATAGCCTTAATAGTTCCTCTGATAGAGTACCAGAGACGTTCGAATAATCCAGCGCTAAACCTTTTACTTGCCAGATTGATAGAGCAGAGAACGTAACGTAAATTAAACTAAAAGATGACGTCAGTGATTTTAAACTAACAAAATTTATCATAACAATCCCCTCTTTAAACGCCCGTTTGAAAAACTGGACCTATTATGTTATCACGCTGTACGGGCGGTTGGGCGGGTGATTGGGCAGTTGGGAGGGCGGCGTGGACGCTGAAGGTTTCTGGACAACAGCGTGAACACAAATGCTCAGGTTTGAATGAAAGTCAACACAGTTGTTCTATTTAAAATGAGGTCAAAAGGTCAAGGTCACCATAACCTTTTATGTATTTTCATTGAATATTTGGTTTCCTTATAATAGTACAGAAATAACACAGTACTGTGTATAAAACGGGAGCACCTTGCTCCCTCTGGGGGCCATTTTTAGCTTCTCTTCTGGAGCCTGGTTCTAAAATACCATCCCTACAGTACAGTGACACATGGTGGTGGTAGCATTGTGTTGAGTATTACCCCTGGCTTCTTGGCTGCTTCTTAGGTTACTTCTCTTTTTATTTGGCCCTCTAGGCCTTATTTATTTATTCATTCATACATCGTCTAATCCTATCGGGTCGCAGGGAGGCTGGAGCCTATCTCAGCCGACTCTGAGCTAAGGCGCGGTACACTTTGAACAGCTCACCAGCTCACACTCACAACCATGGACAATCACACTCACACCTAGGGGCAAATTGGAGCAGCCAGTTAGCCTAAGGTGCATATCCTTTGGGCTGACACTGACAGGTGAGTGCCAGGTGTCAGAGCAAATTTCGAGTGTTCAGGGCATCTTAAAGTGTTCCGTCAGCTCAGCCTGTAACCTGCTCTTGTGATTCATTACAGTAGCGTTGGAGAAATCAGCCTCTCTGATGATGTGATGCATCTGCTTAACATAGTGTGCTTGTAAGTGTGCATGTGTGGGAGGGAGCCATGAGCTTTTCCCTCCCTCTGGCTTGTTCATTTTTCCTCTAACACACACACACACACACACACACACACACACACACACACACACACACACTGTTTGATCACGATCCTTTGCTTTCTCTGAGTTAAGAACAGGAATGTGCTTGTAAATCAATCCCTTATCGGTGTGCTCTCGCTCGGTGCTTACATCATGAGGTCATGAAAGGATCTCTCTTGCGCTCTCTATCCGTATGATATCAGCTGCTCAATCCTCTTAGGCAGGATGGTGCAAAAGTCTCTTCTAAGAATACACAGCACACGCGTCAGGCATGACCCACGGCCCGGTATCTATGAGCAAGTCCTACACACTCCTACAAGTTTCCAATGGCAACCAGTGTTGCAATCTCTTCATAATGAAGTAGAAGTTGTTATTCACCACTGTAATGCATCCTTGAACTTCCCTGTGACTGAAACTACATTATTGCATAACAGAAGCTCGATGCTACAATTGACTGAAACAACATATTCCAGCCTCCATGGTTGCCAGGTGTTTTTTTTTACATGTATTCTTCATTAGGGTCGTGGTGAGGCTAAAGCCCTGAACAGCTCACTAGTCCATCGCAAGGCCAACACAGAGAAACAACCATTCACCATCACATTCACACCTAGGGTCAATCAAAACTAGCCAATCAGCCTCTTGTGCATGTTTGGTCTGTCGGAGGAAACTCATGCATGCACAGAGCAAACGTGCAAACTCCATGCAGAAACACCCCTGTCAAGCCCTGTCACACCTAGGGGCAATTTTCAACAACCAATTAGCCTAATGTGCATGTCTTTGGAGTGTCGGAGGAAACCGGAGTGCCCAGAGTAAACCTACGCAAGCACATGGATAAGATGCAAACTCCACACAGACATACCTGAGACAGGAACTCAAACCCAGGACCTTCTTGCTGTGAGGCAGGTGTATTAACCACTGCGCCACCATGCCACCTTATTTTCCAAACCTTTATTAGGGCCACAGTAAGGTGGGAACCCTGAACAGCTTGCCAGACCAGTGCAGGGCCAACATACATACCATGCTTAACCATTCACACAGCTGTTCAGGGTGTACCCCCTCCCCTTCAGCCAGTGTTGGCTCCTCATGACCCAAAAAGGAGTAGGCAGTCCAGAATTATTTGTTTAAGCTGTTCTGGTGAGAAGCACATCCATGTGCTAGTGCAGCACATACAGTATAGACCAGGATCTAAGCTAAACGCCTTGATTAGAAATGGTACAAATAACAGAGCACAACTTAAAGTTCTTCTGTCTTCATGTGAACACAGTTATTGACTCAGCAACTCGGACCGCCAGGGGAGTCAGCAATATTGAGGCATGCCTTGCTTGTGTCCGGAGGGACCGTGGGTCCATTCTAGGCAAGGCATGTGGCTTAAAATAAATGGAGCACAGTGATTGATAATGGCTTGATAATGTCTTCAGGTAGGCGGGGGCAGGTTTGTTCCAGCTTTGTAGTCATGCATCAGTTTTTCAAATCAGATGCAGGCAGGCAGCGCTACAGGAGTCAGTCGAGTGGAGGGGGAGAAAACCTGTATGTGGAGATGGAAATGTGGCACGGAGAGCCTCTCAAAGGTTTCAAGTGATCTACCACGGAATGTCAAATAGTAGCAAATCATCAAGCCTGGACACTGAGACCTTTCCTCCACTGGTGAAGTGCTTAAATCTCTTCGAGATCATATCCTCAATTCCACCACTTTGATTCTGCCACTTATTCCAAACTAGCAGCTTTCCAGTAAAAGGCTCCTCATTAAAAGCACTGTTTGTTGTTCCGGTTGTGAGGAAGTCAGTGCACGGATTACCGAACTAAAAATTTAGAAGAAGAAGAAGAAGAAGGAAAAAAAGGAGATTGCACAGTAGGTTTAAATGACAAAACATTAAAGGAGCAGTTTGTCACGGCGCTGCTTTCAAATGACTTACAATCGGAATATAAATTCTCATATGACGTCTCTTTCCTCCCTCTAGATCTCATCTTCCTCTTTCTAGATAGAATATTAAAGGTGGACGAAACTGGAGTACCCGGAGGAACCCCACAAGCACAAGTAGAACATGCAAACTTTACACATAAATGCCTCTGCAAGGCCCAGATCTCGAACCCATGACCATGTTGCTGCGAGGTGGGCGTGCTAACCACTACCCCACCATCTCGCCAGAAATGAATTAATCATCAGTACATTGGTTTGTATTATCCCGCAATCAGGGCGGCATGGTGGGGTAGTGGTTAGCACGTCTGCTTCAGAGGAAGAAGGTCCTGGGTTCAAGTCCCGTGCTCGGCGAAGGCATTTCCGTGTGAAGTTTGCATGTTTTCCACATTCTTGTGGGGTTCTTCTGGGTACTTGGATTTCCTCCACCTTAAATAAGCTATTTAGAACAAAGCTCAGACTTGCTCCTACTCCAGTTTCCTCCCACAGCTAGAACAGCCACTTAACCTAACGTGTACCTCTTTGGACTGTGGGAGGAAACCGGAGTACACAGAGAAAACTGCACAGTACAAGGAAAAGTCGCAATCTCCAACACCTGAGCTGAGCCTGGGACTCGAACCCAGGACTTACTTGCTGTGAGGTAGAATCTGGAACCTCACCACTATATGGAGCCTAAATCATTTATCCATTCATCCTCCAAGCCGCTTAGGGTCGCGGGGAGGCTGGCACCTATCTCAGCCGATTCCAGGCGAAGGCGGGGTACACCCTGAACAGCTTACCAGGCCATTGCAGGGCCAACACACACCACCATTCACACTCACACCTAGAGGCGATTTGGAACAGCCAGTTAGCCCACTGTGCATGTTTTTGGACTGTTGAAGGAAACCGGAGTAATCGGAGGAAACGCATGTAAGCATGACGAGAACATTCGAACTCCACACAGCCCGGGAATCAAACCCAGGCCTTCTTGCTGTGAGGCGGATGTGCTAATCACTGCACCACAGTGCCGCCCTGGTGCCTAATTCCTTACACACTGTACCTTTAATTTCTTTATTTATTATTATAATTTTTTATCTCGAAGATGGACTTTACAACATGGTGTTTAAGTGTTTAAAGCGTCTTTTAATTTATATGAAGGTTCATAAAGAAATGTAACACAAATGACACTCCGATTGTTGAATCATCCATCCATCTAAAGAATTGTTTACATGCATTCAAAGCAACACGGATAGGAATTTGAATAACACTCCGCACTGTTACAGGCACAGAGTAGTGCAACATTTGTTTGTTTATTTATTTATTTATTTGCAATGCCTTTTCACTGTCAAGAAAATAACTTTCTCTGGAAAGAGTAAAGAAACCCTGAATGCAACACATCACAAAAGATGTCTGTGCGACTGTTGAATTCTTTGAAAGAAAAAAAAAACCCATCAGAATGTAATTAGTCCCTTCATTGTATTCCTGGCTGTCGGTGGCAGGGAGAAACTTTTATCAAAGCTAATCAAGGTTCAGGATTAGCCGGAGATGAAAAGCAGTGAATGTGAAGATTTATGGAGAGTGAAGCGCCTCAAACACTCATCTATCTCTAATCAGGGCTTATAATCAGTATGATCTGTACTGAAAGATCAAAACAATCCTCAAGTCATCTCTGAAACCCAGAAACCACATTAATGTAGCTGCTTAATGCTAACGGCAGCACGGTTTTTTGTGTAGTGGTTCGCACGTCCGTCTCACGGCAAGAAGGTCCTGGGTTTGAGCCCCGGGCTCGGCGAGGGTGCTTCTGTGTGGAGTTTGCATGTTCTCCCTTTGCTTTTGTGGGTTTCCTCTGGGTACCCTGGTTTCCTCCAGGCAATTTGGCTGCTCTAAATTGCCCCTAGGTGTGAGAGCGAGTGTGAATGGTTGTGTGTGTGTGTGTGTGTGTGTTGCCCTGCGATGGTCTGGTGAGCTGTTCAGGGTCTACTGCACCTTCACCAAGTGTTGGCTGGAATAGGCTCCAGTTATAGTTGTGTATGTATGTGTGTGTTGGCTCTGTGATGGTCTGGTGAGCTGTTCACACAGTACCCCGCCTTCAACCAGTAAGATTAAGTGATTCGGCAAATGAGTGATGAGAGAGAGCCTGGTTATAGCACCTTTAACAATATTATTTGTATTTTAATATCAAATACTGCTGATAGACTGTATGGCTGAGCAAAGCCGCACAATATCTCCCTCCTGTATGGACTTTATATCATGGATCATGTAATTTATTGGAATATTGCTGCCCTGCTCATGTAGCTAAAGCTCATACGTTCATTAAACACACACCACAAAATAGGGGTCCATCTGCACAGACGCAGGACAGTAATTGGGCTAAGCAGGGCTTGGAAACACCGCCATGGCTGGTTTAAATGTCCACTTAGGGACAATTCACGGCAGCACAGGGACACTTTATGCTCATGGAGCCTCTGCAGATTCCTCTTTATTGAATTAGATGTGTTTCAGAGTCAGGATCCGAGCTGTGACGTGCAACTGAGATTGAGCAGACCCACCCAACACACACACACACACACACACACACACACACACACACACACACACACACACACACACACACACAATAAGGTCTTCATCAGGAAGCAGGTAAAGACAGTGTAGGTTTTAGAGTGCTGCATTAGTGCACCTTTCCACTCAGGATTTAATACCTATCGTTGTTTCTGCATCTCTTCATCTCTAATGGTGAAGGAAACTGTCTAAAAATATCAGTAATAACTTCATCTACAGCGTAGCAGCTTGTTCCCCCCGGGGTATACCTGTCAGAAACAAACAGCTTTCCAACACACATCCTCTGTGTGCCGTCACAGGAAGGCTTTAAATAAGATTCAGAATGAATAGAGCACTAACTTTTAAAATACAACACAAATACATCAGAAATAATGCCCTTAACACTGCACACGCCTGTAACCGCGTATCCTGTAGATACGTCTCATAATTATGAGAAATTAAGCGTATAAGTCAGGATTCTTTATCTCTCTCACTCACTCATTTGCCGAATATCTTAATCCTATTAGGGTCACGGGGAGGCTGAAGCCTGTCTCACCCAACACTGGGTGAAGCACACAGGGCCAATACACACTCACATTCACACTTACACTTACACTTAGGGGCAATTTGGAACAGCCAAATAGCCTAACGTGCATGTCTTTGGGCTGTAGGAGGAAACCGGAGTACCCGGAGGAAATCCACACAAGCACGGAGAGAACATGCAAACTCCACACAGAAACGCCCAAGCCTGGGACTCGAACCCAGGACCTGCTAACGAATGTGTTTGTGGATACGGACGTGCTTACCATTATGCCACCGTGCCCCCCATTCATCATCTAAAACCCAAGAATTATTAAAAAGTAATAATAGTAATCCATGTTAATATATAAAATATAAAATTCAAAAAGTATAAAAAAATTATAAAGATTTTAAATATATATTAAATTTTTTAAAATAAATAATATAAAAGAATATTCATTCATTCATTCATTTTTTTTTTGGAATCACTTAATCCTAATGAGGGTCATGGGCAGGCTGGTGCCCATCTCAGGCAACTCTGGGCGAGTGCAGAGTTCACCCTGGACAGCTCGCCAGGCCATTGCAGAGCATAAAAGAATATGTAATAATAAATTTAATATCAAATCTAAAAATTACAGAAATACTCATCATTCATTTGCCGAACCGTTTAATCCTGTTAGAGTTATGGGGAGGCGGAAGCTGTTCAGTTTTCTGAATGAGTACCCTGTGAGATGGTCCCACTTTCCCGTGGTGTCCCCCAAGGTTTCATTTTAGGCCCGGTCCCTGATTTACCGAACCACTTAATCCTATCAGGGTTGCTGGGAGGCTTAAACCTCTCTCTGAGCCGACACTGGGCGAAGGAGGGTCACACCCTGAAGAGCCCGACAGACCTGATAGCAGAATCAACACCCACAACCAATCACACTCACACTCACCTATCGGAAAAGCCAACTTACATTAATGTGCTTGTCTTTGGACTGTGGGAGGAAACTGGAGGACCCAGAGGAAACTGATGCAAGAGCAGGGAGAACATGCAAACTCCACACAGAAACGCCCTCGCTGAGCCCGGGACTTAAACACAGGACCTTTTCGCTGTGAGGTGAAGGTGCTAACCACCACACCACCATCCCGCCACATCACAGAAACGCTACCAAATAAAATAAAAAAAAAAAGATATGGAAATATAATGTGATGCCCCACATTTGTACACATTTCCAATGTAAATGTCATGAAAAAAAAGTGAGTAAATAAATTTTAAAGAATGGGATGGGTACATGTTGGAACAAGATCACAATCTAAAAAAAAATGAGAAAATTGTTACTCTGCTCCCCACCCGCTAGACTCCATTGCGGAGGACTATCAATGAAAGCTCAGAGGACCTTTATCACTTTTAAATATCATAACACATGTTCGAAACATTTTTGTTCGATATATTCAAGGAACATTTAAAAAACAAACATTCGTTTTTTTCGTCTTAAGGAGGTGAACCAAGTCACAACCTTTCATGAACTGCCTTTCACTTTCACTCCTACATACTGCACACACACACACACACACACACACACACACACACACACACACACACACACACACACACACACACACAC
>JAOUQZ010000012.1:16547234-16564815 GCA_028564935.1 Neosilurus hyrtlii
TGTGATGATCAAACATGTCCTAGAAAACAAATATCTTGCCTGTTAAAGCCATACTAGAGAAACTTTCAAAAACGTTCCGAAGCAAATTCAAAATTTGTCTTGATTTCAGCTGAATATAAAAGTTTCCAGGTGAACCCCCTCCAGCTCACAAGCTTAGTCACCTGTTCTACATCTTTTTTTGGTTCGGTGTCTTTTTACAAGACCATGCGACTGAAGGAATGATCTTGCACATGCGTGATAACTTGGCAGTGCAACACAGATCCGTAGAAAGTGGAAAAGTCCGAGATCAAGTGATTAAAAACAGATACAATTTCAAGGGAAATAAAAACGACGGTGATGTTTAATATCATCATTGTACAAAGCGCAGGGGTCACTGAGACTCGTGTACAGGAGGAAGCAAAAGGTTTTCAAATGATATGTTTTATTTCCATGAGATTACACTGCACTTCATGTTTATTTAATATGCCTGGTGCAAGACTGAAGCCCTGATTGAAACTTTAATGCATGAATGAATCAGTCACAATTAGTTAATGGTTTAGTTAATACTGCATAAGTATTACAGATTTAAGAAATACTGGAAGAATGATTAACAAATTTGCCCTACATACTCCAAAGGGAGCTAGTCCCTGCTTACTGATATACACGTAATGTATCAGTCCACAGTTGGATAATATTTCTTACAAAACCCAGAGTTTCGAGTGCATCTATGTATAAAACCAACTGCTTAAAGAAACATCCTGTTGCAGAGACATTTTCCTGAAAAGTGAATCATATTTTACAGTAAAACGCTACAAAATCCTGCAGCCTTATACAAAGTGTGTGGCTAATGGGTGTTTATCTGTGACTGATTTCGTGATTGCTCAGGGTCAGGCACTATGTGATGGCCATCGATCTTGGCACGAGCTTCAAAGCTGCCAGCAGCCCGCTGTTTATTTACACTTGTTTTACAAAGGACGATAAGCATCCCACATGAGAGAGGAGGACGGAAAGCCCAAATCTTTTCTTCAGGGTAGAGCAGCTCTGAATCCTTATAGTCGACGACTGGTGAGGACTAAACAGCTGAAGATGAAGTATGTAAAAACAAGCTATACTTTTTCTTAAAATTATACCAAATTTGATATGAATAAAGACAAAAATCAAATCCAGTATGGCTAAAGCGATAACAGTTAGCCCCATCTCTCAAACTAACACTCTGTAACCAATCAGAATCTTTCGCTACACAGTAGCTAACTCAAATTCTTAGTTATTACGTTATTAAAGATATCGTGTACTTTTTATCCATTTATAGTTACATTAAAATAAAGAGCTTGTTCCTGTTATCACTTACACTACACCAGCTATAAACAAATCCTCTATTTCTTCAAGCTTAAAATAAATACTACAATAAATATGGTTTGTTGTGCGACTAAGAAATCACACATCTTCTCATCCTAAAGATTTCACACATGTTGTAAAAACAAAAAAACAAAAACAGAAAAACTTTACCTCCAACTGTAACAAAATGCTAGGAATAATACTGAATTAGCTTCCTTTATATGTATCTATTATTATGTGATATAAACTGTATATCACATACAGCTGATCATATTGATTCATATAGCTTACCATACTTCTACCATCAGGTGACTGACATTACCTCCATCAAGGATGTTATTGTATGTGTTACCCTCAGTTTCTGTGTTTATTATCAGGATTACTCAAAATGTTACGAACAGATTTTCATCTAATTTTTTATCAGAAGTGGAGCTTTAGATAAAGGAGACTCCATTAAATTTTGGAAATGATCCAGATCAAATTCTGGATTCAGGAACATTGTAAATTACTCTTTAAATTTTTTTGGAAGTGTCCTATTACAACAGGCCCAGCAGGGGGTGCTGTGTACTTTAGCCAAAAAGCTCTGTGCAGATCCTTACGAAATTTCTACCGGAGGCGTGGCTTGGAACAGCGAAGACTCCATTAGATCTTGGAGATGATCCAGATCAAGTTTCAGATGCAGGAATTCTTTAACATTGTGAGATTAGATGATTTTTGACATCTTGGTGCGTACGGGGGGGTTGCTGGTCTTGTTGAAGATTTGCGCTCTCTGAGTGATATCCTTATGGAATGTTTTATGGGGATTTATATTAGTGCTCAGGAAAGAATGATGAGCCTAATGGTGACTCTGGGGACGTTTTTGTTTGTTTGTTTGTTTTGCATTTACCTCTTTTTGTTTGTTTGTTTGTTTGTTTGTTTGTTTATTATTTCCCACAAAAGATCATACTTCCTTGTGAAAAATAATCAGTTATGCGTCATGACCTCCACCCAGAGTCACATCATCGTTTGTATTTGGTCTCACTTCCTGTTTTGTGTCGTAATGAATCCATTTCCTGGGTCGTGTGCACCTGTCCCTTGTTTCTTCATGAGAAGCTCACGTATTTAAACCTCTCTGTGTCCCTATGTGTTCTTTTATTATATCCACACCACATATCCATACTTGGTATGCAGGAAGACAAGATCTACCTCAGAGAAACGAACTCTCTGGCTTGCATAGTTTCAGGTGGCCCTTGGAAAAGGCCTAATTTAACCCTTTGCCTCCTGAACCAGGGTTATGGAGAAGATACTGGAAGCAGGGCATCGGATTTGGTAGTCTGTGCGTTTAACAAATTATGTTAAAGCCGGCTGGACTACTTTTATTGCTCGATGAACATCACCTTAATAGATGTAATCGGCAAGGACCAGACAGTCAGTTTGCGACCACTGCGAGGCAACTTACTTATCACCTAGTATGTTGGGCTTATGCGTACCTCTAGTCAATGATGCGTAGGTCCGAAGAGGATATACAGTGGGGGCACGATACTGTTGTACCTTCAGTACCGCGCAAGACGTGCTGGAGCTCCAAACAGATGACCGAGCCTGCGTAGGCCTTTCTGATTTCCTTGTTCAATTGTACCACCTGGACACAATACGGGACACCCAGCCAAGCCATGTTCCATGACTATGATGCTATATTTAGAGTGTCCACTACTACTGCCAAATTTTCATCATTATTTAGGCAGTTCATGTCATGCACCAACCACAGGGTTCATTTTTTTAGTTTGACTCTTTTAGCAAGGACCTCCTTGCATGCGAACTGTCATAATATACCATCAAGAAGACCATTAAGCTTGCTATAATCTGTGGCATTTGAGGTTTTAAAGCTTGATTACAAGAAAGATCCCATAATTATAATTTTTTTTTCCGAGGGATCCCCATGGCCAAGCACTGATTGCAATCAGGACTGTCGATTGACATCGTAAGACTTGCTGGACATCACTGGGAGAACACAAATGGCTCCTTGTGGCACGGGGACACGGGGTCATGTGCAAGTATTTATTTGAGGCTTTGGGAGCCTCTTGGGGACAGTTCTGCCGAATTCTCAGCCCTGAGAATCTGCTGTTCTTTTTTTCTAACCACACATGGGATTGCTGCGTGAAGTCCTTGAAATGACGGCGAGCCACAAGCTCTTAGTGAGAGCAAATCCTTCGCTAAACCACTCACATGATTGCCATCCCAAAGCATTTGGTATGTGCATGCTAAGTAAGTCATGATCCAAGCGCTTCATCCACATATACCAGTTCAGTGTTGTGCTTTGTGCAGCATTCACTCTTTCCTGCATCATGGAATCTTAACTAACCAAACAGTTTTACCCAACAAACCATAAACATGCCTTAAAATCTAAGCATCGCTGGTTATATTTTCACAAACTGTGGGTGAATCCATAACAGCTCCATAATCCCTTTATAACATGTGCTTTACATTGGACATGGAACAGCTATGATTACTGCATTTTGGGCGTGTATACCGTTTACAATGCACTGCAGACGAGGTGGATGTCACTGAATAGTCTAGACAAGATCATAAACCTGAGGCGAATGTCTGTTCTCCTTTATTATTTATTTATTTATTTATTTTGAAGTCATGACTCAAGCAGGTGAAGAAAACCCACGTCACAAAGTTTCTTTAACACTCTTTAGGAGATTATGTATATACTACACAGAAACATAAAAAAGAGCAAATTCAAATAAGATTTTTAGAGTTTGTACTTCAATGTTTTAACCACGACAGAGGCAGGACAGGTGAGCTCCGTGTTCTGAGCTGAGCTAAACACTACGGTGGCTGATAAAAGCCTACTCAGAGGTGTATTACTATTTACTACTTTAAAAAAAAACAAGAAAAACAAACTAAAAGGAGATTTTTATGGTTTATTTTTCCATTTTAGAGAGTGATAATGATGCCGCCGCCTACTCCGAGTGTTCGTGACAAACTCTGAGTGTCTGTCATTGTGATTCAAGCACCACCCACTCCGAATAATGCTTTTTAATCCTGAGATAGTGGACCAATCAGATATTTGCCATTCCAGTGCAGTATACACAAATGGGTTATATACATTGTGCGCTGAACTTTAGAGAAGATGCAGTCTTATAATTTTCCCCTGCTACACACCACAGATAAGGATCTAAAACAATACTATGATGTACAGTGTTAGGGAATACTGATAAGTCCTAGATATATAAAAGGTTCTACATGGAGTTCAGTCTGATAGGGAACACCATATGTTTCTACATAGAAAATGTAACAAACTGTGTAAATAGCCCGGGTGGCAAGGTGGCGTAGTGGTTAGCATGTCCGTCTGACATCAAGAAGGTTGTGGGTTCGAGTCCTGGGCATGGTGAGAGCGTTTCTGTATGGAGTTTGCATGTTCTCACCTGTGGGTGTGTCTTCCGGGTACTCTGGTTTCCTCCATCAGTCCAAAAACATGCACATTGAGCTAACTGGCTGTTCCAAATTGCCCTTGTATGAATGCTCGTGTGTTGGTCCTGTGGTGGTCCGGTGAGCTGTTCAGGGTGAACCCCGCCTTCGTCCACTCTTGGCTGAGATAGGATCCCCATGACGACAGTAGGATTAAATGATTCGGAAAATGAGTGAGTGAGTGACTAAATAACCTTTCAATTTGTTCATATTGTTGGTGTGTATATAGAAACAGTTCCTTCATACACTGAACATACACTACATGAAAGAGAAGAATGGATCGCCCAGCACTTTATGTAGTGCACTATACAGGGATGCTAATTACTAACCAGTCGATGATTCGGCTCCAGAGGATTAAAGACAGCCGTTGACCATTAAATCTGACAGATGTGGCCAAACTCATTTTTCCTTCTCTGGCTGAATCCCAAACTCTGACTCACTTCCAATATAAGTGCACTAGATTTGTAGAGAGCATAAGGATATGGAGAGCCTACAAACTGGGCTTCTTGCTTGTTTTAGGAAAAGTTCTCAGCTTCATAAAGAGGTTCTGTTTGGGGCGATCTCTATTAAATAATAAATAAATACAGCCTGGACAAGTTATTTTTAGAGGACTAGAGTGCCGTTGTACTTTTACAAGAACACTGAATTTATTTATTTATCTTCAGTAGATGGGATGGGACACACTCATTCGCACACTCATTCACACACTCATTCACAACTCATTCACACCTAGGGGCAATATCATGTAACTAACCCACCTACAGGTATGTTTTTGGGAGGAAACCAGAGAACCCAGAGTAAACCTCTGCAGAAACAGGGAAAACATATGAAATAGACAGTAATCCAAGCTTATAGGGCTTTTATTATGCATTATAAATATCCATAAAAATTCTGCGGATCCAATTTGTGTAGTGCGACTTGAGATGTACGTTATAATAATAATGACAATAATAATAATAATAATAATAATAATTATTATTATTATTATAATAATAATAATAATAATGACAATAATAATAATAATAATAATAATGATGATAATAATAACAATAATAATAATAATAATGATGATGATAATAATAATAATAATAACAATAATAACAAGAATAATAATAATAATAATAATAATAATATTAATAACAATAATAATAACAATAATAATATTAGTAATAATATTAATAATGATGACGATGATGATGATGATTGTTGTTGTTATATTTTTTCCTAGATAACACTGTTATGCCCCAGACTCTCTTTGTGAGTGTTGTATGTGATGGAGAGTAGATGGATGGAATCATTTCCCCCCCTAAGAGGAAGAAAACACGCTCGGAGAGGCGCGCGCGCACCGGGTTATTATAGAGAACCGGAACGCGGATCAGATGAACGGCACTTACCCGACGCTGATCTCCAACACACGCTCGGTATTCCGCCGTTTTGTGCAGAACGCGAACAGAACAGAACACAAGCTCTCTGGGTCCATGTGAAAAATCTCACACACTCATTTTACTCACAACCCTTCTGCTTCCCCGTGACGTCAGAGATCGCGCGTCACCGGCGCCGCCTGCACGCGTGGATTGGTGTAAAGTACACTCCTTCAGAAAGTGTGTGTGTGTGTGTGTGTGTGTGTGTGTGTGTGTGTGTGTGTGTGTGTGTGTGTGTGTCTTTTAGTATATAGGGCCATCTAGTGGTTAACCACCACCAGACAGCAATACAGACACCATACTACACCATACCACACCACACGCCACACCACACGCAACGACACACCACACCACAAACCAAACCACACCATACCACAACACAACACACCACACCACAACACACCACAAACCAAACCACACCATACCATACCACAACACACCACAACATACCACACCACAACACACCACACCACACCACACGCAACGACTCACCACACCACAAACCAAACCTCACCATACACCACACCATACAACACCACATCACACGCCACACCACACCACAAACCAAACCACACCACACCACAACACACCACACCACACGCAACGACACACCACACCACAAACCAAACCACACCATACACCACACCATACCACACCACATCACACGCCACACCACAACACACCACAAACCAAACCACACCATACCACAACACAACATACCACAAACCAAACCACACCATACCACAACACAACACACCACACCACACCACAAACCAAACCACACCATACCACAACACACCACACCACAACACACCACAAACCAAACCACACCATACCACAACACACCACACCACAACACACACCACAAACCAAACCACACCATACCATACCACAACACACCACACCACACCACAAACCAAACCACACCATACCACAACACACCACACCACAACACACCACACCACAAACCAAACCACACCATACCACAACACACCACACCACGACACACCACACAACAAACCAAACCACACCATACCATACCACAACACACCACACCACACGCAACGACAAACCACACCACAAACCAAACCACACCGTACACCACACCATACCACACCACATCACACGCCACACCACACCACAAACCAAACCACACCACACCACACCACAACACACCACACCACACCACATGCCATGACACACCACACCACAAACCAAACCACACCATACACCACACCATACCACACCACATCACATGCCACGCCACACGCCACACCACAAACCAAACCACACCATGCCACGACACACCACAAACCAAACCACACCACACCATACCACAACACAACACACCACATCACAACACGCCACACCACACCACATGCCACCACACACCACACCACATGCCACGCCACACACCACAAACCACACCACACACACCACACCATACCACAACACACCACACCACACCATACCAAAACACACCACACCATACCATACCACAACACACCACATCACAAACCAAACCACACCATACCACACCACACCATACCACACCATACCACACCACACCACACTGTCCTATTTGTTTGTGTTTTTATTTCATCAACATCTTCTTCCACTTGATCCGGTGTCGGGTCGCGAGGGCAGCAGCCTAAGAAGTGAGGTTTAGACATACCTGTCCCCAGCCACTTCCTCCTGCTTTTCCAGTGGAAACCAAGGTGTTCCCAGGCCAGCCAAGAGACATAGTTCCTCCAGCATGTACTGGATCGACCCCGGGATTTCTTCCTGGTTGGACATGCCCAAAACACCACACCAGGGAGGTGTTCGGGAAGCATTCTAATTAGATGCCCGAGCCACCTCAACTGGTTCCTCTCAACACAGAGGAGCAACGGTTCTACTCCGAGCTCCTCCCGGATGGCCAAGCTTCTCACCCTATCTCTAAGGGAGAGCCCCGCCACCCTGCGAAGGAAGTTCGGATACCCGGTTGTTCCAAATTGCACCTAGGGGTTAGAGTATGAGTGTGATTGGTTGTGTGTGTGTGTAATGGCTTGGAGTGCACCCTTCCCTTAACGGTTCATCTCGACTTCAGCCATTTATTTATTTATTTATTGTTTGATTTTTGATATACTGTATTAATCCCACAAGGGAAATTTGGCTCTATATTTAATCCATCCAAAATGAGCACACACAAGTAAACAGTGAGGACACACACACTTGGAACAGTGGGCTGCCACATTGCGGTGCCCAGGGAGCAGTTGGGGGTTAGGTGTCTTGCTCAGGGGCACATCAGCCATGAAGGTGGAGGAAGGGAAGATGCTGCTCACTTTCTCATTTTACCTTTTCTGGAATAAAAAAAGCCACCTTCCAGTCCAAAACCCGCTTCTCTTTAGGACTCGGCGGCCATGATTTTTAACGATATTATACAGAATACTATAGATGGATAGATGAATGGTTGGATGGAGACTATTAAACCACCACAGAAGTATTGAATTCTAATTGGTCAGAAAGTCCAATTTCTAGAAAAGCAGCTCTGCCAATGATGAGTGCTGTATGAAATGAAAAATAAATTCAATAAATTAATTAAAATCCAAAGACAAAAAGAATGATTCCAATAAAACTTTATTGAATTCCATCCTCCAGCACTCCATGGGCATGCAGATACAGGCTTCAGATTTAAAACATGTTTTTTTGTTTATCTTTTTTATTATGTTTTTTTTAATCCTTTCTAATTTTCTTAAAAAACTACGTGCACCTTAAATCATCATTTCCTCAGCGTACAAACCACAAAAATACCAGTTTTACATTATCAAATACTGCACATAGAAAACGTTTACAAAGCACAAGTAGAAAATTACAGCTCCCAGTTTCCTGTTTTCATTTCGGTAACAAGCTCCAGTCCAGACTGTCCCTACCTTTCCATTTCCAGCATTTACATCACACAAACACAGATCAGTGGTGAGCATCCTCCATCCCCTCGGAGCTCCAGTTAAAGACTTTGATCACTCAGAACTTCCTTCGGTCATCAGTAAACGCTTTAATACTGAGCATGACTGAGCGCTGTGTTTAAGGGAAGCTACATTTTTGAAGATGGTCTGTTTCACTACTTGTACCTTTTAAATCCTTCCACAGAACAACATGGTAGGGTTAGGAAAAAAAACACCTCTTTATGTTCTTGTGCTCTTTTGAACAACACTGAAGGAGACTGGTGATGACTGATGGATTAAGACAACAGTGTTATTACACACACAAGCAGACATGACCTCCATGTTGTTTTCACTTTTGCTACTGTAAAAAAATTAGTGTTGCTGTTAATAACCTCAACCAACAGTCAGTAAAAGTATTCTAATGTTCACTACACTGTATGTAGTGCACTATATATTACTGCGAATATTTTAAGCAATTTGGGGAGCCATGATTCGTATTACATAAATGTCCATTAACATCAAAGGTGTACTAATTTACAATAGGACTAAATTCTGATGGGAGATATAGTGCAATACATTAGGTGTAGAAACCATTATTTTGCATCCTATGTAGGCTGCATAGACAGGGAATAAGATGACACTACATATGATAAAGAAGTCTTATTTTATATCCCTATATAAGCTGCCTACATAGGAAAATATTACAATAGTGCACATTGACTGCAGAAGTGATTTTATATTATCTTTATACCATAAATGAGTCCTGTCACTTAAAATGATTTCCTACAGTCCTAGTTATAGTGCAAATTAAATTGATACAAAATGTTATTGTAAGTTGGGTTTATAACTTGTTTATACATGAATATGAACCAAATAATAATAATAATAATAATAATAATAATAATAATAATAATAATAATAATAATAATAAACCTTCCTTTTACTTCTGACTAGCATTTCAGAGGTTATTGCAAACTGAACGAAAGGCAAACTCATGCTACAAATAGGTAAGTTCATATTCTTGTGTTATTGTTTCCTCTTAATACATAAATATAACAAATTATAATTTGCCCTAAGTGGAAACGTAGATGTAAACGTACACATTAAGTGCTACCCAGAGAAAGCCCAAAGGTGTGCTAGTCATTCCTCAGTTATAGATTACACACAGAAACGGATTCAGACCGATCTGTGATTAAAACAGCTTTAAAAAAAAAAAAAAAAAAAAAAAAGATCCAGAAGCTAATATAAAGTGGTTCCTTAGCCTGTACAGAGCTGAATAGAAACTTTGCACAAACCCTTTTTTTTCAAGCAAATAAGACTTTTTTCAAGCAAATAATACTGATTATTTTCATTACGTCTGAGTGATATAATCAAGTTCATACATTCATCAATCTTCGTTAACAAACAGATTCATCACAGAAAAGTCTTTCAATCAATCAAGCAAGATTCCATCACAGCAAGGACACGCCTCAGAAATAGAATAAACATCTTTACAAAGCCCTCATGAAAACATTTCAAAGGCAGTTACTTCGACAAGAAATTATCCAGGCATCTGATGAAATGCTCTCTAAACTCTAAAAACTCGGTTTAGTTTTTGTTTAAAAAAGATACATCAAGATCTCACTACAGTACGGTACACACCCCAGGAAAGGGACATGGAGGGCGAAAGTCTTTTGTGCAAGAGTTCACAAAACATTTGAGATCTCGCAAAAATTTTTAGAGATCTCGCAAATGTTTTCAAGGATCTCGCCAAAGTTTCTAGAAATCTCGTAAAAGTTTCTAGAAATCTCGACACACATTTCTACAGATTTCACAAAATAACGTTTCTAGTGATCTCAGAAAAGATTCTAGAGATCTTGCAAACATTCGTAGAGCACTCACAATCATTTCAAGAGACCTCGCAAAAGTTTCTCAAGATTTTTATTTCCTTTACAGAATTTTTTCCACTGCATGTCCCTTTCCGGGTTCCGCACAGTAGTCTGACACATGTCCATTTTTTTAAAAGTGACAAACAGTCGAAAAAAGGCCCGCCATTTGGTATAAATCTCTCATCTAATCCAAATTCCAAACAGCTTCACAAACGATCAGGATCTGACAATCAGTCACTAAAGTGAAAAACCCGCCATCTAGAGTTCACTGTGAAACGTGAAAATGTACAGATTATAAAACATGCTTGTGAGAGAAACCTCACAAAGACCTCAAAAGAGTTTCAAGACTCCAAAGCCCAATAGCACCCCTTACACCAAGTCTCTGAAATTCACCTTCCCAAAACCTACTGGAACATCCACTACTTTAAGAATCATCTAAATTTCTAAAACACCAAGACTTTTAAATAGCTGTTATTTTTGAGTGAGCTCTTCTTGGTGGCCAAGGAACGGTCTGCATTACCCACAATACACTGCACTTGACTGTGCGGAATGAAATACAGTGTGAACTTATCTGTAATGTAGAGACGAGGCCATGTATGTGTAGCATAAGATTTTAGCTGTGGGAACGGGTTTATGCAGACATCCACAATGACATCCATGCCAATAATTAATCAATTAGCTACTAAATAACCTGATATATATCAACGTCATGCAATTAGTTCTTGCTAAAGGACTAGTTTGGGAAACCAACTGAAGTAGCTTCTCCAAAATGGCCTTTAAATTACTTCAAATTGCAAACATAAAAAAAATGTAAAGGTTGGTCCGGGTTTTGGTGGATCTGTGATGTAAGAATAGTCCCTGGATGGGATCCCCGTCCATAGCAGGGCAATATACACACACTTCTTCCCACCTAGGGCAAATTAACCCAACCCAATTCACTTTTTGCCACGCTTTAACAGAAAAAATAAAGCCATGGAACACCACTTTGTTATGGGAACATGCAAAATTTTCTATAGATCGTAACCCAACCTCAGGAGCAAACCAGGAACTCTGTACCTGCATGAATCCAACAACAATGCAACACATTCAAACCACAGAAATGATCAAGGCAGGAAGAGAAAGCTCAAAGGTCCACCTCACTGTCACCCGAAAACATTTACAGCATTTATAGTATTTGGTAAACGCTCTAATCCAAAGCAATTTATTCCTTTTCTTATTTTTTTAATCTCATTTTTACAACCAAGCAGTAGAAGGTTAAGAGCCTTGCTTAAAGGCCCAACAGTAGAAGCTTGGAAGTACTGGGTCTTGAGTCGCTGAGCTTCTGATCAGTAATCCAGAGCCCTAACCACCACGACCACAAACTTAATCTGAATCCAACACAATAAAACCAAGCATTACACCTGAAAATAAATAAATTACTTTAAAAAAAAGTCTAGGAAGTGTTCATGCATTCAGTGTTCAATTTCTGCTCTTGTCATTATGCAGACCTCCAAGGCCTCACAAGGAAAAATAGCAAGATATAGTTATTTCAGAGGACAAAATGTGACATGAAAAAGCAAAAAAAAAAAAAAAAAAAGGTGTGTTTTTAGGAACCTTTAGAATAAAGTTTATCAGTGCTTTCAAAGCCATTAAAACAAAGTGCACGATTTATCCTCCAGATGATCATTTCGATTAGAGGGGACAGAAGGGTGATACATGATATACTGTATAAAAAAACCCACCAAAAAAAAAAATAAAAACCTTTTACAATGAGGTAAAGTAATTTTATAGTAGTCCGTTTATCCAGCGGAGCATCTTTAATTACAAATAGAATGATGTAATGAAAATAAACTAATAAACACATATTTAGGTGTGATTATAAATGATTGTGTGTTGTCCCTGTGATGGTCTGGCAAGCTGTTCAGGGAGTACCCCATCTTTGCCTGTCATTGGCTGAGATATGCTCCAGCCACCCCGCAACCTGAGCAGGATTAAGCATTTCGGCAAATGAGTGAGTGAGTGATAAATAATCCTGGAGATTGGGCTTCACCAATAAGAATATCGAAAGCCAGTAGTGGTGATATTTTATTTTGAATTAGCTATTATAGAAGTATTTTTTTGGCCTTCAGGTAAAAACAAAAGTGCATGTGCTCTCGAGTGACGCATCATGACTATTACCTGGTGAGCTTTCTCTGTCCTTCACAGTGATTTCCAAATAATCTACACAAGGGGGAGGATATCACTTTCCCTCTGAGTGTGTTAGTCCACCCCTGAATGCACATGCGCAGCAGTACTTAAAGATGCAGGTAACAGCAACACATGTCACAGACGAGGTACGTGCTTGCTTTTGACTCTGAGCGTCAATAGCTTTCACATCTGATGCAAATCATGCCGCAGTTGGGTAAAACGCAAAGCACAGGCCACTTAATCCTATTAGGGTTGCAGAGAGGCTGGAGACCATCTCAGCTGACACTGGGTGAAGGTGAGTTACACCCTGAACAACTCGGTAGACCATTGCTTGATCAACACACACAACCATTCGCACTCACAGCAACCACTTAGCCTAATGTGCATGTTTTTGCACTAAGGGAGAAAGCTAGAGTACCCAGAGGAAGCCCACACAAGTACGATGAGAACATGCAAACTCTGAGCCCAGGACGTGAATCCAGGACCTTCTTGTGGTGAGGCGGATGTGCTAACCACTATGCCAACGTGCCGCCCTGAATAGAAATTGATAAAACATATAAACCATATGCTAAGGGTTAGCTCCTGTTCATCTTAATAACACCTGTGATTATCATGCACATGAATGTGTATTTTCATAACAACATCTGCTTTTTTAACAGTTCATAAAATCTTTCCACAAACGTATGAGTGCATGAGCTTAGCTCACGTTACATCAAAACAGACCACACTCATATAATCATCCCTCCAAAAATGGTAATAATAAAACATATAAAATGTGACATGACATGCATTTTACTGTGTAGTCCATCATAGCATGGAGAATTAGGTTTAGCTCAGATTTACAGTGTTTTGGCAAACCTTTTCGTGTAAACTCTGAAGCCACTAAGCAGCATCTTTCAACATGATGGAAAAAAAGCTTTACCAACAAACAAACAAAATAAAAAGGCTCTTTAGATATGACCTCAAAAATATCCTTTGAATATGGGGGAAAAGATGTGCGACTATTAACCTGGAAATCGCCAGACTGTATCTAGATTGATGCCACAGCAAACCTGAGTCCATGGGCGCTGATTGGCCTAGCTCTCACGGAAGGGAGGGATGGCATACGCTCCACGTCCCTGTCATAAAAAATGATCACCAGCCAATCATGGGCATCTGTGTGTTAGGCCACCCCAAAATACACATGTGCAGCAGTTTGCATGCTTATGCCCCTCCCTGGTTGGCGGTGGTCATATGATAGCCCCCCCCAAAAAAAAAAAAAAAAACATATGGAGGGAAAGTACTTTTGAGTCATTAATGAGAAGTAGAAGATATGTGAGATGATGTTTTAAAATGTGACACACACACACACACACACACAAATTAATGTGGAAAGACATGAGAACTGAACACACCTAATTCTGTGTTCGGATCTAAGATATGTCACAAGGACCACATAAAAGTGATCAGAAATAAAAATGAACAATTAAAAACATCAATAAACGTCTTGAGAAGACCCCGTGGTGCTTAGGGCTGACTGGAGAAGATGATTCGAGCCATTTATCAATGATCCCGTCGTTCGCAGACCTCCAACAGCACGTTGAGAAAATCCATCGTTCTGGGGAGTTGATTAACAGGCCATTGATATTCAATCCAATAACCATTTCCACTCATGACCTCCAAGATAAGGCCTTAAGTCATTTAGGTCTAAATGCTGGTCGAGAGAAAAGGCTCCATCGTCCATCGCACACACACACACACATACACACACACACACACACAAAAACTCTAAAAGTCCACCAGGTTGGTTAGTAAGACGTCAAGTTCATGACACTTTTTGCTCTTCTGTATTACAAATTGAGCTGCTGGTTTAGTTTACTAGGGTTTTAGGGTTGAGCGTCGGTTCACTTTACAGAGCCTTGTCATGAAGCTAGCCTTCAGTGCCAATTGGACATTCTCCAAAAAGGAAAAAAAAAAAAGGATTAAAAAAAAGGACATCATCGGCAAAATAAATAGTCTATATATTCTATATGCATTTAAAGGCAAGCTTAAAACAACACTCCATACTTTTTGTGAGTAAACATGCAGATAATAAATACATTAACACAAATATCTGATCTTTATATATTATCTATATTTATATTTTATATATATATTTATATTTATATATATATGTCCTCTGTTTAAATTCATACATTTATGCTACCATATACAACAGGAGTTATGTGCATTTAAATAACCTGACTGGTGAAATTAAGCCCTGCCCTTTAGAAGTGTGTGTTCATGTGTGCGTATGTGTGTGTGTGTGCGTGTGTGTGTGCACATGCGTGTGTCTTGACAGCCACCCATGAATCCTGAATTATAAACACCCTTGATAAATATAAAGGAAACACACAGCACAGATAACGGTCCGTATGCTTGAGAGTACAGGTCATTTGGATTTAAATGATGTGATGAAATCCGGAATGGCACACATCTGATATTTCGTGACTTACTGGGGTGTAAAAATGAGGAGGCATGCGTTCTCTTTTTGCCATCAGGACAAAGTGCTACCAGAAATAAAATAAAAAAGCCCTTATTGTCAGCAATCGATAAACGTTAAATCCTAAATGGCACTGGCATTGGGACTCCGAGGAAGTGCTACGGTGTTCTGACGCTAAACTCCCTGTTACATCAGAGGCACATTTTGGCATCAGAAGTGGGATGGTGCTTTTTTGAAGAACATAATTGTTACTGTAAAATAAAAATAATTAAATAGTTAGGTTTTTTAAATAGCTGGCCCAGATAGGAGCCACCGATATTACTGATGGTATTATTAGATATACATACTTGCCAACCAGACTAGACAACCAGCTGCGTCATGACCGTAATGGTTCACGTACATGCCAACATACTACATGACATACTGGTTGGTTCCACTAGAGTGCAGACTTGGTCACACACTCTCACTCAATCATTCGCAGAACCGCTTAATCCTAACTAGGGCCACGTGGAGGCTAGAGCCTATCTCAGCCTATCTGGATGAATAAAAAAATTAATAGTCCTACTTCTCCCAGTATCCAGCCCTCACATAATACTGCATCGACAAGGAGATCGCAGGTTGATGCCGCAGCTGTCTGTCCAATCGCCAGCCAATCATGGGCATCCGTGAGCTCATTTGTTTTTCTTCCGATAACGTTATCATATCACTTTCCCTCCACGTGTGTTAGGCCATCCCTGAATGCACATGTACAGCAGTTCATAAAGATGCAGATAAAAGTACGAAAGTGCTTGTGCTTGCTTACGCCCCTCCCTGGTTGTTGGTGGTCACATGATAAAGAGGCAATACTTGATGGGAGAGAAGTGGATACGACTTAAATAGGGGAGAAATATGAGGGGGAAATAAAAATACTAATAAAAAAACAATTTACAGCATATTTACCATAATTCTATAGTGGACACTTGATGATGTAATATAACCGCTCTGTTTAAGAAAGAGGCTACTTGGGAAATCTTTTGGGCAGTGTTTGTGCTTCTGAGTTAAAAGTCTGATCCATACTGGAGGCAGCACAGGGACAGTTGTCTTCTAAGGGACAATATTTTTGACCGTTCTGAGGGCAGCATTGGAGGCTCAGGGAAGGCAATCGAAATTACGTTGTAAATTGTGTTAAAGGCAATTATCGTGATGTTTACAAAAAACAAATTATACGGGGAAACGCCAACTCTTAATCCAATTAAAAATTCTTCATGAGCTGGAGAAGTGCGAAGGAGGGAAATCTGGGTAATTAAAGGGAAAGGCTTGGTGCTGATGTGCTTGTTGATGGATGTCGTATCATGTCCATGTACAAAGAACCGTATCTGTCTGTCTGTCAGCCACAAGAATAAAATATATTAAAAATGTCATCTTTCTTATTTATTTTACACACTTTTATCTTTATCAAGGGTGAAACCATTCTGGACCTGACCGTGTGTATAAGAGACTAACGCTAAAGATTTTTCCCCCCTTTTTTGTTTTTGCATCTCACCTAAGTCGCTGACTCTGCTACATATCCATACTCTACAAACACTACGTATAAGAAGAATTGCTTTGGTTTTAAAAAATAAACATTTGAGCAGGTTTGGCATAGAGAGTTTAAGGAGAACAGAAGTGAAACCTTTTTTTTTGGGAGTGAGCTGGGGTGGATCAGCGTGATGATCATAAGCATTGCACTATTTATGGGCGTCGCACATATAAATGCTACATCTTGTGGAAAACTCTGAGAAATGAGAATATGTGTGTGTGTGTGTGTGTCTGTGTGTGTGTGTGTGTACTGAGAAGCTAAATTTCACTTTACTGCAAACTTTTTATGCTGGTTAAAAATGTAATTCCCTAATTTGTTAAACATTCAGCTGTTGATTTTTTTTGTAGTGTGTGTGTGTGTGTGTGTGTGTGTGTGTGTGTGTGTGTGTGTGTGTGTGTGTGTGTGTGTGTGTGTGT
>JAOUQZ010000012.1:16564915-16576165 GCA_028564935.1 Neosilurus hyrtlii
TGTGTGTGTGTGTGTGTGTGTGTGTGTGTGTGTGTGTGTGTGTGTGTGTGTGTGTGTGTGCGTGTGTGTGTATGCTTCTGGATTAGCAGCCTTCCAGGTTGTTGGCGAGTTAGACAAAACAGTTGTGTGTGATTTAACACTTGTCCCTTGCTTTGTTATAATGAAGCAGGAAGTGACAAACAGACCGAATGAAATGTGCGTGCTGGACAATACCGCGATGTATGCATCTCCACTCATGGTATCCGAATGGATTGCACAAAAAATAAAACAGGACCATAAAGACAGAAAGAAATGACATAAAATGAAGGGCCTTTTCTAGGTGCACGAGGGGCTGGTGGCACTCTCGAGGGAGGACTGTGAGAGGCGTCGGGTCAGCTGGCCAATGCTGGACTCGGCGAGAGAGGAAGTGGGAAATAGCTTATACCAGCCGCCAATCATAGAGGACAAATCCAGCTCGTCCAGGAGGATCTGGGCCATTCCCATGAAGCACTTGGTGTCCATGCGGCCATAATCACCCCACACAATCACCTAGCAGACAGTGGGGAAAACAATTAGTGCAGGGCTTTCAACTGCTCAGCAACCTCAGTTTGAAGCAATTTGTTTACATAATCACATACGATTGTCCTGTTCGTGACGGAGACTTTTCATTTTACTTTTATATCCACTAAAGTACCAAGGTATACTAAAGTTGTTTCTCACACTCTATAATAACGTTTTCACAGATTCTTAACCAGCTAGCTACTATCAGCTAACCTCACAGGATTTCAGAGAGAAATCATGCATGTAATCAATTGCTATGCTAATACAAACTAGCTAACTAACACAGGCTAACCTGATAAGATTTTTAAGAGACTTTAAGTAATAATTATACATGTAAACAACTGCTATGCTAATACAAACTAGCTAACTAACACAGGCTAACCTGATAAGATTTTTAAGAGACTTTAAGTAATAATTATACATGTAAACAACTGCTATGCTAATACAAACTAGCAAGCTAACAAAGGATAACCTTACAGTACTTTGAGCAAATATAACTTATATTTTTATAAGTAAACAATTACTACCGCTAATACAAGCTAGCTAACTAAAGTAGGCTCACCTGAAAAATTTTAGAAAGACTTCAAGTAATACATGAACATGTAAACAACTGCTACGGCTAATACAAACTAGCTTACTGACATAAGATTTTAGAGATACTTTAAGTAATAATTATACATGTAAACAACCGCTACGGCTAATACAAACTAGCTAACTAACAAAGGAAAACCTTACAGTACTTTGAGTGACTATAACTCATATTTATACATGTAAACAATTGCTACGGCTACTACAAGCTAGCTAACTAACTTAGGCTCACCTGACTGGATTTTAGAGAGACATCAAGTAATTCGTATACATGTAAACAATTGCTATGGCTAATACAAACTACTGATGACTACTAATGGGATTTTTAAAACATATTTTTAAAGCACAGAGTGACTCCCTATTGGCTAAAGAGTCAAAGGAATAAAAAGGACTATTGCAATGCAGAGAACAGAACAGGATTAGCAGCTTGTGGCTCATTTTCCCACCTGTAACACTTTGCCCTGGGGGCTTTCATCAAACAGCAGTGTTTGCTGGTAGGTTGGGTCAAGAGTTTTCTTCACCACTTTGGTTTTCTTCTTGGAGAGACACACTCCATTCTCCAGGACATAAACTTTCGCATATGTCGCTGCACACAAAAAGATGAAATCTTATGATGGAAGCTTAGAGTTTTGCGTTATGTGACTACACTTTTATGATACGCAATATTTGAGCTGCATTTGCCCTTGCACTCAAAAAAAACATCTGCTAAATGAATGTGAATGATCCTAGGACTTGATAATTATTTTTTTTACCTGGAATGTTCTTTGAGCCTGGTTTAGGGGTTAAACCCCTGGCTTGGGTGATTTCCACCTCGATTTGACCACCTCGATCCATCACTCCAATATGGACGTCGCCTACACAGGTGGACATCATAACACAATATTACAAATACATTCATTGATTCATTCATTTTCTGAACCACTTAATCATAATTAGGGTCGCGGGGAGGCTGGTGCCCATCTCAGCCGACTCTGGGCGAGGGCAGGGTACACCCTGGACAGCTCGCCATGCCATCGCAGAGCCAACAGTCATACAACCATTCGTATTCGCAGCAATTAGCCTACTGTGCATGGTTTTGGACTGTGGGAGGAAACCGGAGTACCCGGAGGAAACCCACTCAAGCACAGGGAGAACATGCCAACTCCACACAGAAACGCCCGAGCTGGGAATCGAACCCAGGACCTTTTTTCTGTGAGGCGGACGTGCTAACCACTACGCCACCGTGCCGCCTTATTACAAATACAGTTCTATTTAAATAACACATAAATATAACATCCTCTTGCGGTATGTGGATGTAACCATGGTAGCAAAAAAAGCTCTCTCATTCAAAGATTTTAAGATAATTGAGAAGATAACAAGGTCAAAGTTAACTGGTTTAACTGAAAGTCCATATATGGTTTCCTATTACTGTCCCATTGTAACTGTATGTCAAGGTTATAAACACTAAATCTCGAAAACTTGGTGACCTTGCTCTGACTTTTACCTTTAACCTTGATATTCCAAATTCAAATCAGGGTAGGGAAGTGATCCCACCAGGTTTAGTGAAAATCCTGTGTGTGGCCAGAATTTTGTTCACAAAAAAAAACGGCAAACAGAAAGATGGAAAAACAAATACTTGATTTTGGGCAGAAGTAATAGTGAACATTTTTTAATGCAGCTTGTAAGCTAAAGGTAAAGTCGGTGGGGCTTTTTACACCCAGGCCTACTGGCTCATTAGAGCCGGAGGTTTCTGTAGCGTGAAGCAACTGCGAGTTCAACTCCTCCTGAATGGGATGCTAGTCCATCGCAGGTTACCTTCCCAGTATTTTTACTGGTACCCATTTATAGTGCTTGGTGGACCGAGACACACTTGTGGTTAGGACCTTGACCAGAATGGTCTTAGCACAAATGGGGTCTAACCTCTCGGTCATGAGCCCAGCACCCTACCCACCACACCACTGTCCCCAGCATGTATGGATATCATACATTTTATTGCCTGTGATTCACCCTCCTGAACAGCAGATGGAGACACAGGAAAGTGTAATCTATACCAAATCGGTTGTCAAGCAAATAATGGCCAAAATACAAGTATTTAAAAAAAAAAGCATTATGTTTATGAAGCAATACGTAAAATAACTTTCTGAAAACTTCATTCTAGTTCATATATTTTTATTCTTTAAAATCCTTTTAGCTTTTAAATATAATGCCTGATCAATTAAAAGTTCAACTCTTGTTTTGAAGAAGAATTTTTGGAAATACTTTCTGTGTATGAGACTCACCCATAGGAGGCGTCGCTAATGTCTGACGCCCAACAATCTGGGCAGGGCCAAGGCCATCCAGGAAGTCGCTGAACTGGCTCTCTGGGCCCAGACGGGTGGTAGGGAAGATGAAACTATTGGGCATAAAACACAGCCAGTTGTAATGCCATAATAAAGCAATAACAGACTGAATACGAGCCAGTGAACAATTCAAATACACATATACGTCTCTTCACTCACGTTCCCTCCGAGCTGTTACTGTTGGTGCTTCCATCCGTTGACTCCTTACTGCCTTGCCGCGTCACACGGTTCCTCATCTCTACAGCAATGCCTGTCTCCGTGCTCCTTCTGATCGTACTGCGTAGTTTCTTGTTTGCTCCATCTGCAAAAAATAAATACACAGTAGCATCACAAGCATCACAGATTGCACAATCCATACGCAGTCTGAGCAAGTGGAACGTAACTCAGCTGACAACGGTTGAAGGTGGGGTACACCCTGAATAGCTGCCCAGACCATCACAGGGCACACTCACACCCAGGGGCAATTTTGAACAAGTCAGACAAATGTGCATGTCTTTGGACTGTGGGAGGAAACCGGAGTAGGGGACAGTGGGGCACCTTGAACGTAGGGGCACCTTGATCCTTTGGCCATAAATTTCTTGTTTTCAAGGCTTTCAGACAGATGTCGCTAGTGTATAAGCCTTTAGAGACGCGCTAATGAGACGGCAACTATTTTCGACACCTCCGAGTAAACATAAACTTCCATAGTTTCAGACATAGCAGTAACATCATGAAATTCAAAATGGTGGGGCATTTTGAACCATGTATCCTGGGGCAGGTTCAACCATAGTTCAAGGTGCCCCAAACATGGTTCAAGCTACCCCGTACTGTATCTCAAGATCAGCCACAAGTGAACTATTGAATATAGTTTATAATTCTTCATCATTGCAGACAATAATAGTACGGAAGTATACGGCAAAAACCAGTCACGAAAAGACAGATAGGGGCCTAATGAAGAGAGCTGTTCAGGAGGTGATAAAGGACAGTCTGTTCGGTAAGTCAGTCGGGACATGAAGATCGACAGGATCACTCTGACACGATACGTGAAAAAATACCAGTGAGCAAGTAATGAAGACAATTTTGTAACTTTTCATTTGAAGTGCCAAGTTTGTACAGGAGACTTCCTGACGAGCAGTCAAACCGTGTTCTCTTTTTATGTAACATGCTTTATTGTTTTTGTGACCAGTTTTGTGACTGGTTCAACATACCCCATACCAGTGTTCAAAGTACCCTGATTCAGGGGCATATAGAACCATGTTGATGTTCAGCCATCCACGTTGCTGTTAATTTGACGAATTTAGAATATAAATCCTGTCGTTTCCCTATTGTGGAAACAAAGAAAACCAAAAAACCGGTACAAGGTGCCCCAATCTCCCCTACCCGGATTAGGCCCACACATCCGCAAACTCCATACGGATACGCCACCATGCCGCCTGCCTGAAACGTTAAATATAAACGAATGAATGAATTGTCTATGGACTGTAGGAGGACACCAGAACACCCACAGAAAACCCACACAAGTATGGGGAGACCATACAACCTCAACAAAGAAATGCCCTCACCAACCACAAGGCTCATAAGCCAAGACGTTGTTGCTGTGAGGCAACAACCACAACACCACCGTGCCCCCGCGTAGTCAGTGCCTAACTCAACTCTGAATACACACCCTTCCTCATATAAATTAATTCATTCATTCATTCCTTTTTTTATATTTTCTGAACCGCTTAATCCTAATTAGGGTCACAGGGAGGCTGGCGCCAGGCCATCGCAGGGCCAACAGTCACACAACCAATCGCGCTCACACTCACACCTAGGGGTGATTTGAAACAGCCAATTAGCCTACCGTGCATGTCTTTGGACTGTGGGAGGAAACCGGAGTACCCAGAGGAAACCCACGCAAGCACAGGGAGAACATGCAAACTCCACACAGAAACGCCCGAGCTGGGAATCGATCCCAGGACCTTCTTGCTGTGAGACGGATGTGCTAACCACTACGCCACCGTGCTGCCCCTCATTCGTTTTCTAAGTCGCTTAATCCTAATTAGGGTCGCAGAAAGGCTGGGGAACCCTTGACAGCTCGCCAGAGCGTCGCAGGGCCAACACACATTCAATTAGCCTACTGTGCATGTTTTTGGACTGTGGGAAGAAACCGACATACCCAGAAGAAACCCACACAAGCACACGCAGAACATGCAAACTCCACACAGAAACGCCCCGGACCCAGGAATCGAACCCAGGACCTTCTTGCTGTGAGGCGGACGTGCAAACCACTGCGCCACCGTGCCGCCCTCCTCGTATAAATATTAACATTTCTATGAATATTTTTGACTTATGTCATGACGTCTGAGATCAAGAGCTCCTCAGAATAAAGTTACAGCAGAAGGGCAAGAAGCCTGTTTAGTTTACGATCTAGTTTACGCTACCCGACCAGAATTAACATCGGTAAGGGGGGGTGTGAATTATTCAGCAGACGTCTTCAGCCTGGTTTGGCCTCTTTCTCTCTGAGATCTTCAGTAAATTCAGAGCTGAGAAGAATAATAAAAAAAATCACACAGTGCTGCAGGGATCCAAAATTCAAACCAAAAATGGAAAATGTCTTCAAAAACCCATGACAAAAACGACTAAGTGGTCTTATTGGAAAATAGATATGAAAATATGAACAATCATAAGTAATAGCAGAGTGAGTCATATTTGTTTTAGCAGGCATGCTGACACTGACAGTGAACTGCACTTTCCATTAGGATCTCTCTTGGCACAATTAGATGTTCATCTGCGTTATGAGTGCTGGGCATAAGGCCCGCATTCCTAACTGACAACCGTACCGAGGGACTAATGGCGTTTATCCGGTCTGTTTTGGGTGGCCATCTGACATACCGAGCCACTCAAGAAGAAGTGGAGACATGAACTAACAGACAATGATAGAAAATCAACTACAAAACGATGGTGTAAATATGACGCCTGGCAGTCAGTTGAGGGTATGGTATTAGGGAAAAGCCAGCATTACGATGTATTGTGACTGGTTTAAAAGGCTGTATAATGGGAATGGGAATAGAAATCTGGAAACCAAAGACACGGGGATTAAACTTCTAAATGTGCTGTATTTTTTCAGTGCAATCCTGAAGCACTTAGTGGATCTATATTCAAACAATAACTGAAGAAAGGGACTGATGACATTTGGTTAATATTTGGAAGCAAGGCTTATTTACTGCTTTACAGAAATCCAGGACCTCCAGTGAGGCTTCAAAAAATACCAATAAAATTTTAACTCTTAAGTTACAGAAAAATTATTGAATATTATCATTTTAATATGGAGCTCTATACACTGGGATGAATATAGTGTTGGCCGTTCTCCCCCGAGCTTGAGTGGGTTTCCTCTGGGTGTTCTGGTTTCCTCGTATTCATTCATTTACTCATTCATTTCCCAAATCCCTCTGGGAGAAGCCAGAATACACCTGGAACAGCTTGCCAGACCATTACAGGGTCAACACACACAATACATTCACACTCACACCAAGGAGCAACAGCCAGTTAGCCTGATGTGTATGTCTTTGGACTGTGGAAGGAAACTGGCGTACCCGGAGTAAACTACCTTTCAGTCAAAGTGAAGGAGGCGTGGCCTATCTTACTGTCAATCTCAGTGAAAAAGGTGTGGTCTATGTTTCAGTCAATCTTATTGAAGGCGGAGTGTACTAGTGCAGAAGGTGTGGCCTTAGATGGCAATCTCACTAAAAAAGGTGTGGCCTATGTTACTGTCAGTCTCAGTAAAAAAAGGTTTGGCCTATGTTTCAGTCAATCTTATTGAATCTTATTGGCCTATATTACTGTCAATTCTAGTACAGACGGTGTGGCCTTAGTTGTCAACCTCAGTGAAAAAGGTGTGGCCTATATTACTGTCAGAATTAGTGAAGCAAATGTGGCCTGTGCTGTTGTCAATATAAGTGTAGAAGGTGTAGCCCATATTTGAATAAACTCAATAAAGGAGGTGTGGCCTTTATTACTATCAGTCTTAATGAAGAAGGTGTGGCCTGTGCTGCTTTCAGTCTCGATGAAGGAGAAGTGGCCTATATTACTCTCAGTGATAATGAAGAAGGTGTGGCCTGTGCTGCTTTTAGTCTCAGTGAAGGAGGTGTGGCCTATATTACTATCAGTCTTAATGAAGAAGGTGTGGCCTGTGCTGCTTTCAGTCTCGGTGAAGGAGGTGTGGCCTATATTACTCTCAGTGATAATGAAGAAGGTGTGGCCTGTGCTGCTTTTAGTCTCAGTGAAGGAGGTGTGGCCTATATTACTATCAGTCTTAATGAAGAAGGTGTGGCCTGTGCTGCTTTCAGTCTCGGTGAAGGAGGTGTGGCCTATATTACTCTCAGTGTTATTGGAGAAGGTGTGGCCTGTGCTGCTTTTAGTCTCGGTGAAGGAGGTGTGGCCTATATTACTATCAGGGGTAATGAAGAAGGTGTGGCCGGTGTTAATGTAGGTCTAGGAGAAGGTGTGGCTTGTATTGCCATCAGATGGCCATTGGTGGTGTTTTTAGTGTAATTAAAATCATTTGAATACTGAATCCTACTGCATTAAATCATACTGACGTGTCTTTTAAATCAAGGCGAAATTATATTTAGAGGGGCAGTGGTGGCCTGGTGGCCTGGTGGTAGGGTGATGAATTACTGATCCCAAGGTCGGGGGCCCCACTATCAGTGAGTTCTCACTGCTGTCCCCCCAGTGCAGCTAACTGGGTTATCAAATGCACAGCATGTATGGCGAGAGGCATGCATAGGCGTCAGCGTGTTTCTGCCCTGCGATGGCCTGGCGAGCTGTCCAGGGTGTACTCTCCCCTCGCCCAGAGTTGGCTGAGAAATAAGCGCTTCTGAAAATGAATGAATGAATGAATTATATTTAATTGCTGTTTGCTAACTTTCTATATGCAGTTATTATCATCTCAGAATAAGAGACACCCCGAATAAATATTAACTGCAGGATCATCCTGTGCAGTGGATTAAAAGTTTCAACAAATACAGTCTCAGGGTCCACAGTTCTCGGTGTGTGTGTGTGTGTGTGTGTGTGTGTGTGTGTGTATGTAGATCACAAAGACAAGCAGATAATAATGGTATAAACACAAGGTGACTGCTGCAGAACATAGGAGTGTTTAGACAGTGTGATGGAAGTGTGTACTCATACAGTGTTGTGACTTCAACGTATTGATTCAGTGTGTGTTTTCAGAGGTGAAGATTTCAAAACATACCAACAATTTTCCACCACAAATTAAAAAATTGGCTCTTTGTGTATAAATAAAGCTGCTGCAAAGGCTAGAAATGACTCCGCCCACTAGCTTAAAAGGTTATTTCGTTTTAGTCTTGGTGAAGTCTTGCTTTCTGTTCTAAGCTTATCATGTCCAGATTTCTGGTGTTGGTACCTCCTTAAGCACAAACAACAACAACTCCAGCACTACTGATGTGTTTACCTCATTTTATGGTTTCATTTCATCTCTTAAAAGTTTTAAGAAAATGTTGCTTCCCAATATAGGCATGCAATGAGTATAATAGAGTCTATTTCCAACTAGGGCGGTACGGTGGTGTAGTGGTTAGCACTTCCACCATAGAGCAAGGAGGTCCTGGGTTCGATTCCCAGGCTCGGCGTGAAGATTGCATGTTCTCCCCAGGCTTGTGTGGGTTTCTTCCGGGTACTCTAGTTTCCTTCCACAGTCTAAAGAAATGCACATTAGGGTTACTGTCTCTTCCAAATTTCCTGAAAAATGTGAATAATTGTGTGTGTGACAAAGATACTGGATATGCTGTATAAAAGAAAACCACAAAGCCAAAGAAAAAACCCTTTTACAATTCGCTGAAATGATTTCATACAAGTCCATATTACCCAGCAAAGCTAATAATAAACAAATAAAGCAAAAATGTTTTATTCTAAATGGAATGATGGTGTATGGTATTCCCAGGTTCGGGGCGTTTCTGTGTGGAGTTTGCATGTTCTCCCTGTGCTTGCGTAGGTTTCCTGCGGGTACTCCGGTTTCTTCCCACAGTCCAAAAACATGTACAGTAGGCTGATTGGCTTTTCCAAATCGCCCATTTGTGTGTGAGTGTGAATGGTTGTGTGTGTGTGTTGGCCCTGCAATGGCCTGGTGAGCTGTTCAGGGTGTACCCCATCCTCGCCCAAAGTCGGCTGAGCTGGGCACCAGCCTCCCCACGACCATAATTAGGATTTATGAATGATGGCGTGATAATTCATAAATACAGATAAGAAATAATCCGAGTGTGATTGGTTGTGTGTATGTTGGCCCTGCGATGGTCTGGCGAGCCGTTCAGGGTGTACCCCGCCTTCGCCCAGGCTCCCTACAACCCTTGTAGTTGGATTAAGCAGTTTGGTGAGTGAGTGAGTATTTTCAAGTAAGTGAAATAAGCTCCTCCCACTAGATGGAGAAGAGCCCTGCCCTTGAGTGTTCTCTTTACGAGTCAAATGAAATGCTGTACGTATTTTAACACACACTCTGCGATTAGTTACAGAGAAGAAAACAATGAGTTTGAGAGCCATTTTCAATGCATTGCACTTTATGTCGCGGTCAGCAGATGGCAATACAAAATTCCAGGCTGCTACTTTCCCTGCTGGAAAAACCAGCATAGACCAGCATAGTATATTGTGTTTGGTGCTGGTATACTGGTTCAATTTGGGATGCTGTTGACCGGATGCTGGACCAGCATCCCAGCATCGCGTGCTGGTGGACCAGCATAGACCAGCACCAAACCAGCATAGACCAGAATAGACCACCATGCTGGTCAATGCTGTTATTTTCAGCAGGTTAGTGATGCTTTTCTGCCAAAAAATAAATAAATAAATAAATAAATAAATAAGTACTGTGTACAATTTTTTCTCTCTCTCCTCCCAGCTAAACTGTGTCCTCAGAATGATGTTTCACTTTCTCCTATATCCCTCTGTGCCTGTCACATCATGCCCTAAATCCACCTGTGTTTATTTCCATCTTTCTCTCGCTCTCTCTCTCTCTCTCTCCCTCTTTCTCTCTCTCTCGCTCTCTCTCTCTCCATTTCCTCCTGGGGAATCCTGTGAGAGGTTTTAATGAAATATTAAAGGATGCAGCTCAATCAGGGGCAGAAATGGACAGAGAGATAAAGCTAGAGTAGGGATGGGATGAACGTAGAGATGTAGAGGGATGGGAAGAGATGTCAGATGGGAATAGAGAGGATATGTAAGAGAGGTGAGAAGAAAGAAAAGAGAGAATAGTATTGCGTGTTAAATTAGGCTTGTGTTGCATTTGACCTGCTTGGGGGTAAACAGGCGATTTGGGTGGTCAGGGGGTGAAAATTTAAATTGGTTGCTTATCTTTGAAGTTTGGATAATATCTCTAGGTGTATATTTATCTGGTTGAGTAATGCGGGCGGAGTAATAGATGTAAACACACACCTCCAACTGGAAGACTGGATTTAAAAAAAAAAAAACAAGACTCTTATTCTATAAATCCAGGGCACAGCAGGATTCTGACCAATGAGTGAGTTTCTTCCCACTAACAGACCCTTAAATATTTTAAACAATGCTTCTATTCTTATACCTTCAGCAAAATTTGTTCCAGGGAATAAACACGCAGAGAGAACCATTTAATAATATTTGGATTTATTTTAAGGGGCTTGAATTAAATACAAAAGAAAAATATTAATATTTGAGGGACAATCCGTGTAATGGCAGGGGGTTTAATTAAACCTTTTTTAATTTATTATTATTATTATTTTTTTTTTTTAAACATTTGTCAAAACTTATTTCTAATGAAAGTGTAATTCTGCCTTCATGTGCTATCAGAATTACAGTAAATACGAGT
>JAOUQZ010000012.1:16603362-16613778 GCA_028564935.1 Neosilurus hyrtlii
GATGCAGTGCATTCTTAATGGTTTTCTTCTGAATGTGATGAGCAGCTTCGAGGTGTGAGTTATAACAACACATAAGCCCTTGACACGTGCCTTTGATCATCTTCTCAGGTTCCCTCTCCTTCATATGCAGCTATTAGGACCACACATGGACACGGGCCTAAACTGAGCTCATTGCTATGATAAAACATGCTATTTTCATTTGATTTTCATATCAAAGGCGCACGAGCGAGCTGCCGACTCGCACTTATGATTATTATCAGTCACTGAACCAGAGTGATTTATTTACTGACACGGAGGTCCACAGCGCTGGACCTAAAAGCACTTCAGCTCAGACTTCAGATCAAAGCTGTGTATACACACATACACAGACACTCGTAAGGTAAGAGGCTGTGTGACCACCTCTCCACTCCTACTCCATAAATCTGTCTATCCGCTGTTTTTTCATCGCTCTTAGAATCCTCTCGCTGATTTGATATGCACCACTATTAAAATGGATTAAGAACAATATAAGAGGAAGAGACAGAAAGAAAACTGATTTCACTTAGAGACACTAAAAGGTCAGACATAGTTTAACCTTTATCTAAATGATACTGGAGGCACTATGACCATGTTTTGAGAAGTGTGCCCTGCAAAAGAGCAAACTTTTATTTCCCTTTACAATAAATGAATGTCAAATAGTTTAACTGCTAATCAAATGATATAAAATCAATATTTGGAGTCAAATTAATTAATTCTTTGGTAAACAGCCATATAACTAGACGGCACTCATAAACAGCAAGGTACCTCCTCCAGGCACAAATGGATTATTATAACCTGGTGTAGTTGTAATGAAATGTCTCCCCCTAGTGGGCATCAGATATACATTTTCCCACATGGTAAAGATAAGGATTTTTTAGTGTTTGGGGATTTTTTTCAATCCCATGCACGGATCACCTCCAAAATTTAATGGGTTCTTTCCAGACCCAGGCCCCACGCCTGCACCAAGTTTAAAAAAAAATCAGAACAGTAGTTTTTGTGTAATCCTGCTTATAGAAAATAGTTTGGTAAAGTTAATTAGCCTATTGGGCAGTGCATGAGAGCATGCAAGCTACAGCCCGGGATTTAAAATCAGGACTTTCTTGCAGTGAGGCGGACGTGGTAACCACTACGCCACCGCAATGCCCTAAGAAAATTCACATTACTCAAAAAGTCCCGTGCATTAAAACTCATTTTGTGGTGATGAGTCACATCGATGGAAGAAATCTTCAGTGTTAGTGCTTTGTAACTGTCAATGTTTTTTTGGTGGCTCAGTAACATGAGCTGCATTTTCTTGTCTATTAACTTTTAAAGAGAGTAAAAACAGAAGCTGGGGAAGAAACATGTTCAGTGAACGTTGTGGAACATTAAATTAAAGATGACTGCACCCCTGATGCAATGCAGAGGTTTGCATTGCTATGCCAGGGTTTGCTCTAAATTAATGACTGGCTGATTCAACATTATGCCATTTACTACATGGCTGCTTACCAAAGAAATAAATTTGTCCCAGAACTTTATGTATTATTATGACTACTACTAAAGTCCTGGCACGCAAAAAAAACAACAACATTTAAATTAAGTTGTCATTCAATGCAAAAAACTCTACAAATGAGGGTTTTAATGAGCTGTTAAGAGATCAGGTTTGAAGAGGCTTCCAAGTGCTTCTGACCAATCAGAATTTGTCTGCGCTGTGTGATAAATCAAATTTCAACAGTGGATGGGATGAAGATTGTGTCTCGTTTCTGAGTCTGGTTCCTTTCAACGTTTATTTTCCTAATATTAACTCCGAGAGCTTTTTCCTCACCACTCCCACATCTGGTGTGCTCATTAGTGATCTCATACTTTTGGAGTTTGCATCCAGATGTCTACATCTGGATTTCTATAGAGCCGAGTCTATTGTTAAAACTGTAATACAAATAAAGCGGAACTGAATCAGCATAACAAACAACCTGGGGATCATCTTAGCATCAGATGCTCCACAGTTCACAGTCCACTGCCTCCAAAACCAAGCTTAAAGGGACATTACGTGTGGAAATCAGAATTTGTGGCATCACTGGCTGTTTTGCTGGAGAGAACTTGTATTAAAATTGATCTGTGATGAAATAAAGACTTATTCGCCACATTTTTTCCTAAGAAATCTGACTTTTCTGGAGACCTCTTCTACGTCTAATCTAAGCACGCTTCTTTGTTTACACGTAATGCACATATTTTTGGAGCCTGCTGTATGACCCTGATATGGGGAGTATATGCCTAAAATTTTGCAGGTACGTTTAGATTTACCACTACAAATTATTCACTTGACTCAGATGCGGTGTGGAAAAACAAAATCCCACTCGGCGCATGTTTTTATTACCTCGGTCTACTAAGGAAAATGACATGTAGACATATATGCAGAATTATGGGATCACTCAGATAGTGTATAGAGTGGCGAGGAGACGATTTGCCCCAAATGAAAATGGCGACTGATTTAGAATTGTTTGGCTGGATATGCACGAAAAAGACGTCGACCACAAGTGTGCCTCTGTCTACCCAGCAGTATAAATAAGTACCAGTAAAAAATACTTGGGAGGTAACCTGCGATGGACTAGTGTGCCATCCAGGAGGAGTTGAACTCCTAGTCGCTTTACGTGAAGGAAACCAGGAATAAGCACCGGCCTGATAAGCCAGGAGGCTCAGGTGTAAAAAACCCAACAGGCTTTACCTTTGCGTATACAGTTGAGTCTTATTATTATGTGCATGTTGGGGTCCGACGAACCTTTGAACGGATTTAGCTAATATGCGGGTATGAATGCGCTTGTGTGCGGGCGTGAACACTGCCATGGATTTTAAAAAACGGTGTGCCGTCATATTGCTCGAACATGACCCAAAATATCGGTCAATTTCAGTAAAAGAAAATGACAAAAAATGTGCTTTTTGGTGTCCCCATGTTGCATCCCAGACACGCCCATTTTATTGGCAGATAAACTGAACTGTGCCATTTTTAAAAATGTGACTATTTGCATTTATGGCAGCCACACTTATCCAGAGTGACTTATATTTTTATTGCATTTATACAACTGAGCAGTTGAGGGTTGAGGGCCTTGCTCAAGGGCCCAACAGTGGCAGCTTGGTAGTACTGGAGCTTGAACCACCAACCTTCTCATCAGTAAACCAGAGTCTTAACCACTGAGCTGTCACTGGTGTCAACAGGTACCAATGTTTAAGTCCAATTATAAGTCGAATCAAGTCAAATTTAATTTCATAGCATGTTTAAAAACAGACGTTGCGCCAAAGTGCTGTACAAAAACACAGTAAACACATAGTAGTGTACAGAACAGATGGAAGACAATCAGAATGAAAACTATGAAAACATAATGCATGCAACATAAGATCTATATAATCATTTATATAACTTTATTACCTATATAACCCTTTTCATTAACAAAAGAAAAAGTTTTGTTCTTGTTCATAAATCAAAAATTGCATAAATGTCATAATAACTGATGTTTAAATACATAAAAAAAAACATTTTCTCGAAGATTCTATATGAACAGTGCAGAGAGTATCACCTCTTGATACGTGTGTATAAATATGTGAAGTAAAAACCATTCATCAGTAATCCACTGAGAGTACGCTGGACTCGAAATGATCACTTCAGCAAACTAAGCCCAAAGAGCAAGTATGAAAATGACCATGCATAGAAGTGTAATTACTGTTATTGCTCCAGCTATTAATATAAATGGCAGTCAATGGGTAAGCCATGCTCTCACTAAAATGATGGAAGACTACTCAGTACACGCTGAATGTCTAACACAGAAGTGTTGAAGTAAAGCTCTTGGCATGAGTCACCCCATTAAACCTTCAGCCACCTTTACCCCAGCATTATCTCATAAGCAGTGAACGGTGTGACAGCTGCAATTTGAAGCATAAATTAATTTCCTCTTTAAAAAAAATAATAAAATCCAACCCCATCAGGAGCAACTGTTACGAAATGACCTCACACATCGCAACAGGTGTTTGAGTATAACGCGTTTCAATCACCTGAATGACCGTCAATGTAGTAGACACTTCAGGTTTTCACACACTCCTTGTAGTTTTACCTACAAGAGTCATTAAGACCTGCACAGCTACAGTGTGAAAGGAGGACATATGAGGAGTTGTGTGTTAATTATTGATGTGGCGGTTGATGGCTAATCAGAGACTGTTAGCATGAATGTGTTAGCATCAAGATACAAGATATCAATATCATTTATTCTTTTTTTTTTTTTACATCTATATCAGATTATTTTACTGTTAACAAATGCCTTAAGGTGAAATCAATCATCCATTCATTTTCTAAGCCGCTTAATCCTAAATAGGGTCACTGGCGCCCATCTCAAATCAGGGTACACCCTGGACAGCTCGCCAGGCCATCCCAGGCACAGGCAACACTCGCACAACCATTCAAACTCAAACTTGTACCTAGGGGAGATTTGGAGCAGCCGATTAGCTTACTATGCATGTTTTTGTACTGTGGGAGGAAACTGGAGTACCCGGAGGAATCCCAAGCAAGCACGGGGAGAACATGCCCGAGAACCGAACCCAGGCCTTCTTGCTGTGAGGCGGATGTGCTAACCACTGCGCCACCGTGCCGCCCGTTTCTATGTGGAGTTTGCATGTTCTCCCCTTATGCTTGTGTGGGTTTCCTCCAGGTACTCCGGTTTCCTCCCGCAGTAATTCATATACTTCCCTGTCCATTAGTAAATAAACCTTTAAAATATCGAGTTTTTTTTTTTTTTACTAATACACGGTTGCACCAAATGACTGATTCCGGGTTGTGATGCATTTTTTTCCTCCTGACAAATCCGTTGTCACATGGAGCACATGTTGTTTAATTTGGATCATGTGATGTAGTCACGTGATTCATTTATTATGAAATCAGTTCTTCCCATGCTGTGCTCGTTCTTCCTATGTTGTGACATCATTCACTTACTCTCACTCATTTGCCGAACCATTTAATCCTACTTTTAGGGTCATGGGGAGACTAGAACCTATCTCAGCCATCACTGGGCAAAAGGCAGGGTGCACCCAGAACAGCTCGCCACACATTGCAGGGCAACACACATACAACCATTCACACTCACATTCACACCTAGGGGTGATTCGGACCAGCCAATTAACCTAATGTGCAAGTCTTTGGGCTGTGGAAGGAAACTGGAGTACCTGGGGGAAACCCACACAAACAGGGAGGAACATGTAAACTCCACACAGAAACGCCCGGGAATTGAACCCAGGACCTTCTTGCTGTGAGAGGGACATGCTAACCACCCTGCAATTTTACTGCACAACATGGTACCATCAGATTTGTTCACATGGTAAAAATGCATGTGATTTCTTCCAGTGGTAATAAAACTGTATTTTTACGCTCTGTACAGGTCGTTATTAAATTCAGCGTTCATTTGGAAGCTTTCAGGAAACAGATTGTGCTCAAAGAGAGGAGGGCGAGAAAGGAAATGCTGAGCAAATCAAGCAGCATTTATACACCATCCCTTCATCACCTGATGATCAGTACACTAATCTAATGATCTGTAGCTTCCACAACAACGGTGTGTAAACTTACCAACAGTGAAGGGAGACGAGCAACGAGAAACACAATCAACAGTAATCAAGCGTCGAAATCAGCTCCAGTAAAACTCTTTATTGGAACGATGACGCTGATGGACGAACTAAGAGACTAAGAGGCCATGTGCGCTGACAGCCGTGGGGTTCATGCTGCATAGCTGTTTTATTTAGAAAGGAGGTTCATTGATCTATATAAGCTAAATGAATGAATAAACAAGCAAACAAATAGATAAATAAATAAAAACCACTGTCTTTAGGGAATTTGGGAAGGGTTAAACGCTTTTCAGAATTTTAGGATTCGCAACTGCTTCAATCAGTTTTCAGAGGATGTTTCACAAAGTTAGAAATGAACACCTAATATCTAAATAAAAATAAACAAACAAATAAATAAATAATCAAGCTTGCATGCAGTGTTGAAGTATTTGTGGCCAGGTGTTCATTCAGGATTGTAGAATTTTGCAGGGCACCTTTATCTTATGCACATGCATTCAATATGCTCATCCTGTGTGTGTCTGTGTGTGTGTGTGTGTGTGTGTGTGTGTGTGTGTGTGTGTGTGTGTGTTACATTTGAATACAATTCATCCCAGAATGCAAATGAATGCGCAGCAGAACAGAAGGAAATGAAATCACATGCAGAGAGGATCTGTGGAAAAACACAACAGTGCCAAGTACAGCCTTACAATCCATTACCAGAAATAGACAAACTATTGTGCATTGCATGTCATGCATCCCTGATAAGAATGAAGCCACTGCACTGCAAAAATATTTGTGCATTTAATCAATATTTTCTATATAATGTCATGGTTTTGGTTCTCTGTGTTGCAGAGTGCATTGCATATATACAAACACACCTGCCCCAAAAAAAGCACTCAGCATATAAGCATTTGTTGGATAATACCAGATATTGTGATGTGGACCCCACCAAAAAAAAAAAAACAGCATCTCCATCTAATGTGTGCATAGGAAGCAGAGTAGCGTGCGCTCACCGGTGAAAGACAGGCTGCAGCTCCAGGCACCGGATCTTTCCAAGCCCTCAGATGAAGCTGTGCGTCAGGGTCATTATTTAGAGTCTTTCCTTGCTGTGTGCCTGGGGTTGGATGCTGCTGTGTGGCTGAGAACCAGAGAGAGAAAGAGAGGGGGGGGAGAGAGAGAGAGAGAGAGAGAGAGAGAGATGCTGCTGAAAGGAGGTGCGCACTGAAATATGCAGCATGAGAAGGAACAAAATTTTTACCTACATCTTCAATCCCTGATCTATCTGCAGGATAACTCTTTCAGTTGGTAAATGCACATGAAAGAGGAAGAGAGAATATTCATTTATTCATCCTTAGTCGTCCTGGGTACTGTGTCCTGGTGAGGATAACCGAGGATCCAGACGCTACTCCAGAAACACCGAGCACAGGGCACGAATCCACCCAGCCCATTATAAGCTCCATTCACATCTTCGTGATCACACTAGAGGCGCGATAAAAAAGCGACTGGTGCGATTGGCAGTTCGCGACTGTCGAGTATTATTTGCAAATTTGCCGCCTGACGCAGTGAACTCATCGCAAAAAAAAATTCAAACATGTTTCCATAAATGGCGCAAGAACCAGGCTCTGACGCGGGGTAGTCTCAAACTTTTCTCAAACAATCCGCACGTGTCGCAAGAAGGATGTGAAGTTTCACGTCGTTTCACTCGCAAATGATTCGTTTGTTTGTTTGCAAGGAAAAGCGACGAGTTGCAGACTTCCACGCGGAAAGTTTGAGGGAGGTTTGAGATTTGCTGCCATCCAGGCATATTCTGTGTTTTTTGTCATTATTCGTATTTCATTCGTTCTGATAACATGCGAATAGTAAATAAAAAGTAAACGGTTTGACAACAAAACGCGTCTGATTTACGACTTGAGATTCGCAAATTTTTTTGCTAAACCAATCCAAGATTACTCTCAAATTGTTGCACGACTTTTGCGTGATTAACATATTTAAGCTGCAAAATGTTCGCTTGCAAGTGCAGTCACAAAACAGCTTGATGCAAATTTAAAAATTCACAGAAAAAAAAACAAGCAAAGAAAATCTATTTGCGTCAGTGGCTCTTTTATCACGTCATCTACTGTGATCATCCACCTACTTGTGTGATTTAAAAAGGTGGGAGGAAACCAGAGAACATGGAAGAAAGGAGGAATCCACACACAGACAATATTCCAGTTCTTTGTCTGGAGAAGTGAGATGGTAACACCAGCCATTATTCTCCACTTGATGTGTCTGTTTTTGTTTTGTTTCGTTTGGTGCCCTTTAAATTTTTTTACTCTTTCCACCAGACAACCTCTGTCTACTACAATGCGTAACATTCACTGCTTTATTTATTTACTGAACAAATATTCCAGGTGGCTCAATATTCCATTGCTGTTCTTTTTCCACTCCAGGGCTTCTAGTCATATATAGAGTATATCAGACATTTCTATATGTACAATTCTACATTTGAGAGGCTCTTGATCCAATCAGTGACCTTAAGATGACATCTGTGAACTCATACTACAAGATTGTTGGGGAAGGTCATCTCGTTCAACCAGCCTTGAATTTGTGATCGCACCCCGTGATTACTGGCTGATTATCTTCTAGTGTGGGTCAGTCTTAAAGTGAAATAATAGTCAAGCCTTTCAGACTTTCCTGTTATACGTGAACATATGTATATTTATTTTATCGGGTGGTTTTTACTTACATTTTCAATGCTGCAGTCAGCAACAAAATCCGTTTGATCGTTTAAATTAGCCAGTTTGAAAAGAGCGCCATCTCCCTCTTGCGAGTGTGCGATATCGCAAGAACAGGACACGAATTCGTCAGTTTATATATGGCAGGATACTGGCAAAAATAACAGTGTACAGATATTAAACATAGCAAGTCTGATGTAAACTAGTGAACTTCCTATTTAAAAAATAAGCACATCTATACATATGAGCTGACGTTTACGGACACATACATCAGGCAAAAATCGACTCGTTTAAAGGAATGATTGGTATGTCCTGCTGTTCATTCAAATGCAAATTACTTTCATGTTTACCGTCGCATACACGTGAATCACTATCAAACAGTCACATTACAATGTCGCCACACTGTGAGCGGATTTATTGCATTTTTTTTTTGTTTTGTTTTGTTTTTTATTTATTTTATTTTTTTCATGAAATTTTTTTGCAATAACAACAGAGTGTTTTGTATGTAAGTTTTTGGTGAGCTTGGGTTTAATTCCTCTTTGTCCATTTTGTACCGTTTTCTCCTGCATACACACCGGCCCGCCTCCTCTCGACTCCTTCAGCTCCATGGTTACAAGCCCTGACCCACTTCCTCTCTTGGCGCGCGCGCTCGTTTGAGGGAGTCATGAAAAGCAGGGATTAGAAAGCTTAATTAAGTTAATTCCCATCAACATGCACTGATCCATATACCACAGGAACTGGAGCATCAGTGTGAGTTGAACAGAGCACAAGCACCCAGCCTCTTAAAATCAATTTCAAATCAAATCTGAGATCTGAATTGCATTTCTGTACATTTTTATTATAAGGTCTCAAATATACTGCACACAACACAGCAAACAATATATTAGAAATGCTTTGAGCTTATTTTAAAGTAGATATTTTAATGTTTGAAGCTTAGTGATATTCATTAAAATGTGCATACAGAGTGGAGACGTCCATAAAAACAAGCGTATTAGAGCAACATAATTAAAATATAAATTTCTGTGATAGTTCTCAATTTTTTTGGCTGGAAAAAAATCCACTTGCACGAGGGGTGTTTAAAAAAAAGACCTACAGGAGGAGGACTTTTTAATAATTCACTCATTCACTCACTCATTGCTAGGGTCGCAGGCAGGCTGGAGCCTATTTCAGCCGACACTGGGCAAAGACGGACTACACCCTGAACAGTTCGCAAGGCCAACACACACACACACACACACACACACACACACACAACCATTCACAGCTAGCGACACTTTGAAACAGACAGGGCATGTCTTTGGATGTGCATGTCTGTGTGAGGAAACTGGAGTACCCTGAGGAAACCCACCAAAGCTCAAGAGGATCATGCAAACTCGACACAGAAATGCCCTCGCCGAGTCCGGGACGGGAACTGTCAGGCGTACGTTCTAACCACTACACCACTGTCCCGCCACGTGTGGATTAAATGAGATTAAACCGAAATCTACAGGCTAAAAAAAAAAGGTAAATCTCTGGTTGGATTTAGTGTGTTGAATCTTATTGGCTTCAAAAGAATTGTAGCTGGGCGAAGATGGGATGCAGTCCAAACAGCACACCAAACCATCACAGGACCAACACACGCACACAGCCAGTTAGCCTAATGTGCATGTCTTTGGACTGTGGGAGGAAAGCAGAGAAAACCTACAGAAGGACGGCGAGAACATGCAAACTCCAACCCGAGACCAGGACTTAAACCCAGGACGTGCTTGCAGCGAGGCGGACGTCACTGTGCAGCATAACTCAGTGTGGAAAGCAAATGTAAACAGTCATCACATGGGGCAAAAGTGTGTGCTTAGTTAGGACATAACACAAGCATAAAGTAGATTCTGAGTATGATACGTGAACTACATGTAAACTGTGAGAGAAACAGTATATGAGTATGAGTATAGAATATGACTCATTGAATATCACTGCACCGGGACCATTAATCACAGGGCCTGTTTTTCAGGACTCTGAGAGAGGGGTAATTATATTAGCCAGGAAACAGCGATCATTTCCCTCTGCTACACTGGCTGTAATTGAGTCATCTGCTTGCTCCATGTATGTTTATGCTCAGTGTGTGTGTGTGTGTGTGTGTGTGTGTGTGTGTGTGTGT
>JAOUQZ010000012.1:16615532-16627793 GCA_028564935.1 Neosilurus hyrtlii
TTGAGTCATCTGCTTGCTCCATGTATGTTTATGCTCAGTGTGTGTGTGTGTGTGTGTGTGTGTGTGTGTGTGTGTGTAATTTTTAAAGGGATTTTAGAATTGTTCTACTGGATTTAAAGTGAGGTCTTACTTTAAGGGTACCTGTGGTGAATTTGTATTACTTTTAAAATGGTGGTTCTGTCATCAGTGGTCCTGTCACGCAACGTCAGTCCTTTTACCCGTGTCAGGTCCAGGCGAGTGCTCCCACACTACTATTACTACTAAGCATGAGCAGCGACATCTTCCCTTTTTAATTGGCTGTTCCGGCCCTGGTAGTGACGTGAATTCATTGTTTTGTTCTATTGGCTGGGCTGCGTGCAGCAGACACCAGTGTAAGATAACACAAGATGTACAGAACAGTGCTGAGCCGTGTGTCGCCAGGAACATGGAGGAGCGCAAAGCATACGGCCGCAGAGACAACAAGCGCAGAAATCACGAAAAACATAACATAACATCGGCACGGGCTGTACTCTAAAACGCTTCCTTTCACAATGTCTGAAAGTAATCTGCGAAGTCCACTTCAACCCGCCCTGCTATCAACGTGACCTCCAACCAGAACTACTTGGCACAAAGCCCAAGCTTTTACATCTAAAACCGGACGCTGTTCATACGGAATTCCTTCATAAAACGTCAAAGGATGACGACAGACGGGAGCAGCGCCTCGCCAAAAGAAACCAGTAAAAGGTAAAAGCCTTCAGTATGAGGGGAGTTTTATCACCTAAAATGTCGCTCGCTGCTTGTTTACTCGCGCTGGAAGACCCGGCACAACGACTTCACGTCACTTCCGGGAAAAAATGGTTGTTCCGCATTGTTTCAGTCCCCGCTAGTAATCCGCGGGATAAAATTACCCACTACGGAGCTTTTTATGGTGATTTATGTTAAAATAAGTTCTAAATGTGTTACACTGCACATAAATTATGCTGTAAGGATGAGCAACACCGCTACTCCTTTAAGGTCTCTGTGGTGTCTCTTCTCGGTCCAGCTATGAGCTGTATTTTTATTTCTTTTTCACGTTTTTCTTTCAGGAATTCCTCTCCTTTTCTCGCCCAAAGCTCAGAGCGTTAACTCAACCCAGAACATATCTTGATATAGCTCTTAGTGTCATAATGGACTCGCATGCAAACGAGCTTTAAAATGCACACTGACGACCCCCGTCTTTGCTGCGCCATCCTCCAGGCACAAACTGCAGACTAGCTGTAGCTTATACTGAAGTTCACTGAGACATCAGTGGCAACACTCAGGCAGAAATGAGCAGGGTTTGGCTTTGTGGAGGCAGCTGTCTCCCAAAAATAACTCATTCTGCTATTGTTTCTACTGCATGCTCGATGAAAACACTTTGCATAAGAATGTACGACATGATCTTGCTTGGATTTTGCATCATTTATGAGTGCAAAATAGTCAGCAAAGAGTCTGTAGTAATACCAGGGTGTGCAGATGAAGTCTGTAGGCTGGAATTATATTTAAAGTACTACTATAGTAATTCATTGCCAGATCTCACTGCAGTGTTATTATCTCACATCACATCGCTACCGATGTCCCAGGGCCATTACCTGTTGTTTTTATTTCTCTGCCAGCTGAAAGCCTTTTTGCATGGAATGAAAATGGCACTGTGTGCAGAAACCAGAGTTCGATCTATGATGTAATCTGATTACAGGGTTCACATATATATTTTTCACTAATGGGAATATGAAGGAAGTGCTTATTTCTGGAAGGAGTGTCCTACCATATTATACCTGAGTGTAATTTCATTCCTCTGGCTGTCGTCTATAATTTTATCAGCAACATTTCTACCCCGATCAACAGCCAAACTCTGAAAACTGCATCGTAAACAGTTCTGCTCAACACGGTCGACTTGCAGTACAAGGCAGATTTATTCCGTGCACAGCAGCACCTCTCGATGAACAATCCCACCGTAGCACAGCACTGTGGCGTTATATGAGATGATGGTGCAGCTTTTGCTGCGGTGTAGAGCCCTCTGCTGCATGCACTATGCTAATACATTAACCCAGGAGTAGTGCATTGGCAGGCAGATTGAAGCAGGGACAAATTAGTAGGTCCTGGGTTGCTGGGCAGGAAGCTGTGCGGGGTAACACTCCAAACGCTGCCACTACATTTGAGTAGCCTTGTTGCTATGCAGAAAGCAGTTTCGCTGTATGTGAGTGAATTATTTCTGGCCCCCCCCCCACCGAAAAAAAAAAAACCCATCCAGCAAACTGTCGAAAATCAGATCTCTATCAAGCTTTTGCTATTTGTTTTTTCATTGACACCCTTCATGTAGCTTTACAGGATGTACATATTTACACTGATATTTTATTTAACACTAGTTTAAAACAGTTCGCACCAAAATTGACTGATACTTTAGTACAAATTCAAACCTGTACACTGATAATATGTCAACTTATTTCAGATTTACCTTCATTGTTGTGTTGTATTTGATAACATAAAGGCCTTTGCTGTGGAGTCTTTCAGCACTTCATGATGGGAAAACGATCCTGAAGAAGGTAGGACCGACCTACTACTGAATAAACCCAACAGTCTCTACCAGTATCGACGCATGGGTTGAAGTTCTCCCCTCGGAAGCCCCTTGCTCCTGCCCCTACACTCGGAAACTGGGAAGATGACCGGTACCATTACCTATTGGGTCCGGTCATTTCCCTACACTATGTCATTGATGAACATAAATATTTTTCAAGAAAAGCCCCCCCTTATTTGTTTTATTCATTACATAATAATAACCAGTAATACACTGAAGGTGAGGTGGATGTTACTGAAAATCTCTGAGACAGATCCATCGAGCTGGGGTGAATAATTGATTTAGTTTATGCTACACTCACACATAAGCAAAACAAAAACAAACAAACAAAAAAAACCCTCTCAATGTATATATTTAGAGCTTATTTTTTAACTAAAATAACCTTGAAATAAACTGCTCTGTAAGGGTGTTGTGATAAAACCTATGCAGAAACACACACACACACACACACACACACAACTCTAAAATGGGATTGTTGTTGTTTATTTTTTCTTTTTAAAGTGTGATGATGATGATGATGATGCCGCCTGTTCAAGTAAGTGAAAAACTGTCAGTCTGTCGTTTTGATGGAAGCACTATATCCATTCACTCGTCTCGTGTTTCTATTCATATTCTCATTCATTCCTTTTCTGAGCCGCTTAACCCTTTTTAGTTTTAAGTAATCAGGGTCGCGGGGAGGCTTGGTGCCCATTTCAACCCTCAGTGGCTGAAGGCAGGGTACACCCTGAACCGAGCTTGCCAGTCCATCGCAGGGCCAACACACACAACCATTCATACTTACATTCACACTTAGAGGCCTACTGTGCATGTTTTTTGGACTGTGGGAGGAAACTGGGGTACATGGAGGAAACTCCACAAGCAGATGGTGAACATGCAAACTCCACACAGACCCTTCCCGAGCCCAGGGATTGAACCCAGGACCTTCTCGCTGTGGGGCATACGTGCTAACCACTGCCGCCCCTATTAATATTCTACCAAATGTAATAATAATAATAAAAATAATATTAATAATAATAGTGGCAGTATTTTCCACTAGTATTTATTATACCAGGAAGGTACTGATTTATAATAGCAATGTTGTAGAATAGTCACAGGAGGACAATGTCTCTTTTCTGCTAATAACTTTATTTAAATAAGACACAAGATCTCTATTTTACAAGGGACAAAAAGAAATGTAAAGCCAACTGAGGCTGAAAAAATTAGTTGCGTTTTTTTTCCTTTTTTTTTTCTGTACCGTCTGTTGGGACGGCATTGACCAGACATGAAACTCAGATGTGCGCAGAAACGTTACGGAACAAGTTCAGCAGCTGGAGCTATATGATACTGCATGGCTACAACAAAGTCAAAGCAATGAGATTTGAACCATCTTGACATTGATTTGGACCATGTTCAGAGTGTTCGAGCACTGATTCCTTCTTACAGCAGCTGTTTGTTTCAGTTGCTTCACTTTTTGTTTGAGAGCTACCTTCTTTATTACACCTTCAATGTTCTAACCAGAACCAGAAATGTTTTGCAGTTGTGTGTGAACAGATGAAGTGAGATGTCAGAGCGCCCGGTATCAGTGGAAATCTGACACTCTCCTGATGCTGACACAAGCACAGTAACCGAGTAAAAGCACTACACACTCTGGCTGATAAAGTTATCGGAAAGCTCACAGATGTGATAATGGTGGTTTAAAGCAATTTTGTTTCTTATGTTTATGTACAGCAGGGGTGCCCAAACCCGGTTTCTGTGACGGATGACCTGTATTTAGAGCCTGGTGTGCCGGAAGTAAATTCCAGGAAGCAAGATGACCCGGATAAGACCTGGGCATCTCTTGCATACAAGATTTCTGTTGTTTCATTAATATAACCTGTTTGTGACATGTATGAAAAATGTGTCAGTTAGGAAAATGTCAAATCTCTGCACTTGTACAGAAATGTGCTCTGTTCAGTCTGTCAACACTGTGGATTGGAGCGGAAACAGTTGCTCTCCGAAAACATAAGGCTTTAAAGCAGACCCTTTTCCTTACAAACATTAATATTATTGCACAGATTTTAGATACTGAAACAGTAGTACCCTTCAATCAATAAACTACTGATGTCTTATAATAACGTGCTGAGGTATGAAAAAAATAAAGAAATAAACTGTGTCAATACATCTAATAGTGCACTAAACCAGAAACCAATGCAGCTGGATGAAATGATCATGATGGTGCCACCTGGATTTGGATTTCATTTTTGTAAATATATTGTTTGATGTTTGTTTTCTGATATTATTCATATAGCAAGTTTTGAATTTTGATAAAATCCGATCTAAAACACATAACAATCAGGTTTTCAAAACATTGACCATTCAAATTTTCAAGTTGGAATTAGGACCCCCCCCTCTATTTTTTAGTACTTTCCTTAAAACATTGCCGTGATGGTGTCATTTGAAACTAATTGATGCTTCTCACCTTTCCAGGGCTGCTGGTATCACCAGATATGTGCCTTTGTGAATGTAGGTGAATTAATCGAAAAATTATGGTCCATACACACCTGCATAAAAAAATAAGACCTACAAAAAGTGATGGGATTGAAAGCTAAATGGTTGAGAGTTTAAATACCAAAGTCATGTGAGCAGATGGTATTCAATGCAGGTTTCTCAAAAAAAATAAATAAATAAAAAAAACTAAGTGGTAATAAAATACCTAATATTATTTAGAAACATAAAATAAAATAATAAAGTAAAAAACAACATCATTGCAAGTGACCCGTGTTTCCATTGAGTGGATGTTATGTTTAAAGCTGGGTTTGTCTCTTCTTGCGATAATCTTTCCAATTACACCGTGACCGTGTTTTAGAATAATCTGTAATGTCATGTGACCTAAATGCAAAAATTGATGAATACTGCTTTGTTAAACCAAACCCAAAAAAACGTCAAAAAAAAAAAAAATCTCAAAGCCTTTTCGAGATATCGTCTTCTAAATATTGGGACACACGAGGCTGCAGTGACCTTGACCTTTGACCTCTAAGATTCTGATCAGCAACTGTACAAGTTTGAAGAAAGTCTCTCAGAGCAGTCCTTTTTTGAGATATTGTTTTCACAAAAATGTTGGATGCACGGACAGGCAACCCCAAAACACTGCTGACACGGAGGCGTAAAAGAAAGTATTTCTGGCAGCTGATATAGATGATTCCAATTATATTACAATTATATAGATGGTTCACAATTGATAATTTTTTTAAATGTCAGTAGTAATTTTGTTGGTTTAGGCTACCACCATTTCAGCACTGAGCGAAAGCAGGCTAGCTACACCCTGAACAGCTCGCCAAACGATCGCAATTCCAAAACACACTCAACCATTCACACTCACATCCACACCTGGGGCAATTTAGAATAGCCAGTTAACATAATTTGCATGTATTTGGACTGTATGGTGAAACTGAAGTACCTGGAGGAAACCCACAATCAAACCCAAGAAACCCACAATCAAACCCACACCATCTCGCGGTGAGGTGGACGTGCTAACCACTACTCCGCCCAGTATTGATTTGTTCAGAATGAATGTCATGCCAAAAAAAACGACTTGAAAATGTACTTGTTCAAACATCCAACCTCAAACCTGTAAAATAGGAATATCCAAGCAAGAATGGACCGTGCATCCGTCCACACATTATAACCTGTTTGTAGCTCAAAAAAACGCATCTGTCTGACAGAGATCCAACAGTTATGGGTCACCCACAACCTCATGAATCAATGAGACATTATTATTAGATTGCTATTCCTAAAGAATTGCTTATGAATTCCTCTGACACTCATCGTGTACGATTTGGCCGCAGATTTCGTTTCAGAATTCAGTCGGTGGATCGCAGCTTTTAACACCCACCCAAAAGAGACACAGAATATTCAGAGTTGTATTTATGAAATAAAAAGCTGATGCACGGTGAACTGTGGAAGGGCGTGTGTGTGTTCAGGTGTGTATGGAAAAGGTGGTAGGGTTTTGATTTGAGAATGGAGACACAATACAGTGCAAATTACCTGAGTTTAAACTAACACCTGAAGCTGGGCTCTAAACAGATACTGTGCAATACTATAGCATTTTGAAGCGATTTGTCTTTTTCCCCCATTTTTTAAGTACATACATACACACACACACACACACACACACATTTTATATATATATATATATATATATATATATATATATATATATAAAATGCCTTAAAAAGAACAAAAGCTAGACAGACTGTAAACATAATCCCAAAGAGTAAATCACACTTTTTCTCTACAAAATACATAAAGCAATAAACAGTTCTCAACTCAAACAAGCTTTTAACTTTTTATATAGATATCCATATATCTATAGCAATATAGATATATATAGATGTAAATAGAGAGAGCTTATTCATACCGTGGATGTTAAAAAAAGAAAACAGACATGACACTGTAATCAACATATATGATCAATTTCAGATTCATGCATCCAACCTTATTCACCCTTCCTTGAAGCCTAATGTAAGGTTTTTGTTTTTTTCCCAACTTAACGCAAATATTACTGTTGTAGCTGAAAAGTTCTACAGCTGAGTTCTCCTGCTTTAGTTAAGAAGTTAGTCGTTTGAATTTCACTCACTTAACAGAACGCGAAGCTGTGCAATCGTTCAGATCCACATCAGTGACACAATGATTTACACTGATAAAAAAAGTGAATCCAAAAACGTGTGACCAGAACTCAGTGCCAAACTGTATAAATAAGATGATGAAAAGCAAACAAACAAGCAAAAAAAAAAAAAAACTTACAGAAGTCCCAAGAGGCTGTGGATGATCATATAACTTTCTTATTATCTCAACTAATACAACTTATAATAAATAATTCCTTCTGTAGGCATGAGCTAATGTAAAAGGATTTCCAACGGGACGTTAGCTCATAATCATTAATGTTTACAAAACATATGCACTAATTTTGCAAGATTTCTTCCAGGATTTTTACATCATATATATATATATATATATATATCCATCCAATTCCATTTACTTTGGGTTGTGGAGGTGAGACAGGTCTCAGGAAACACAGGCAATAGGATAGGATACATAATCCCTCCAGTGTGTTCTGGGTCTAGTTCGGGGGCCTCCTCCCAGTAGGACGTGCAAAGAACACCTTTGGAGGTGACCAGGAGGCATTCAAATCTAATGCCCGAACCACCTCAACTGACTCCTTTGATGCGTCCCCCAAGGTGTCTGAGCTCCTCACCCAATTTCTTAGGCTGAGGCCAGACCTTACACTCCGAAGGGCAACTTTCGGCTGCTTTTACCTGTGATATATATATATATATATACAAGCAGCCAAAATCTTTCCTTAGGAGTGTTGCTCCCTCTAATCGATAGCTAACATGCTAAAATGAGCTAATAGCAAAAGGATTTAAGGTCATAATATACATTCATTCATTTTCTGAACCGCTTAATCCTAATGAGGTTCACAGGGAGGCTGGTGCCCATCTCAGCCGACTCTGGGCGAGGGCAGAGTACAGCTCGCCAGGCTATCGCTGTTAAGGTCATAACAATTAACGCTTATTATTTTCATTGCTAGTACCAGTTAGCTAGCAATAACAATAAGTAGCTAGCTAGCTTGCAGAGTTTCTTGGTAGGTGCTGATAAAAAATCTGTTAAACAAAGATATCGGAACGAAAGGAATTATTACTAATTAGCCCACAATTGTTTTGACATGTCTTACTTTGCACAAAGTTTATCTGCAGTTTTTTTTGTTCATTTTGAGAGATTGAATTATTTTTCATGTGAAAGTGGTTTCATTGAGACAACTAAACATTTAGGCTTAGAGAATAAAGCTTTTTCAAAAAGACAATCTTAATGTAAGAGAATGTGTTGTGATCTCAAAATAATGGGACCAAGTAAAAAAAATAAGGAAAAAAAAGAAAGAAAAAAAAATAATTTAAAGTTAAAATTAAAGTATGGCGTCTTGGGACTTCTGTCAAAAAAAAAAAAGAATGACAGCTCACTCTTTTTTCTTTCGTTCTTTTAAGGTTAAAATCGAACCTACATTTGCATATTTTGTGGTCCATAAAACCCTCACACTCTAATAGTATATATATATATATATATATATATATATATATATATATATATATATATAATCTTTTACCAGCTTCTGTGGTGCTGTTCCAAAAACTGCCTGCACTCTTGTACACTGTAGCCTTTTGGCTCTTTCATCCCTGTCAGTAACAGTGCGTTAGAAAACGGGGCAAATGTGACAACAGATTGAAGTGGATTTCATGTGTGTGCGTTATTCTTGTGTTTGGAATCTTGTGTGTCACTATGACATGCAGACAGTGGCGCTTCAGTCTAGAAAGAAAGGGAGACGGGGTTGGAGGGGCATCTAGTCAACCTATGAAGGGCACAAAGTGCCACAGAGACCAGCTCTGGGCAAATTGAGCTAACTGCACAGTTCTGAGTTTGTGTGTGGTGCCTCTTGTTGGGACGGAGATGCGGCCTCTGATTCTGGTGGATCGTCTGTGCTGGTGCTGATGGAAACCTGAGAGGGGTGAAGAAGGGCGTATGTGGCTGAGGACGCCACAGCACCGAGGTGTCCGCCGTCCTCCTCCTCTTCATCAGCTTGGGAGGCCGAGTGCTGAAGCAGGGAGCCGGGTATCCTCACAGGGCAGAATGCCGAGCCGGTGGGGTTGAAGTTCACCTTGTTTTTGTCAGGGCAGGAGAAGAGGGGGGCAGTAGTGGACTGTCTCGACCTGACGGAAATAAAATAAATATGTGTTGATGATGTTTTTGACTGCCCCTGCGACCCGACCCCGGATTAAGCAGAAGATGATTACGATGATGATGACGATGAATTGTTTATGAGAATACAGATAGAGACACAACAGAGATAAACAGAGCTGCTAAACTGATTTTCATTGTTCATGTAACAGTTGACAATAAAGATCTCTATCTTTATCGGCCATTTTTCCTTATGGGTCACATTCCCCTAGGCCACGCCCCTGATTATTGGTCTTATTTAGATCTTAGGATCTACAGGTTTTCTGCTAACCTGTGTGTATTTGAGCTAATAAACCCAGTTTCCTTCTTTCTTTTGCAGCATTCACGTCATGAGAGGAGTTGGCAGGATGTGAAAACTTCCTATTATTCACACTTTACCACTTTGTGGTGCTGCTAGTGGTTTTTATCTAACATTAGGCTGTTGTCATCTCTCACTCATTTGCTGCATCGCTTACTCCCACTAGGGTTGCGGGGAGGTTGTGCCTATCTCAGCCAACACTGAGCGAAGGCGGGTACACCCTGAACTGAGCTCGCCAGTCCACCGCAGGGCCAACACACACACAACCTTTCACACTCACTCACACCTAGGGGTAATTTAAAACAGTTAATTTAGCCTGATCTGCATGTCTTTGGACTGTTGGAGGAAACCACAGTACCCAGAGGAAGCCCACACAAGCACGTGGAGGACATGCAGTCGAATCCAGGACCTTCTTACTGTCAGTCAGAACACCATTGTGGTGCCGTCCAATAATCCAGAACCCAGATAATGCAAAACTAATTGGTGTTATGACTGCTGGACGTATATACGCTACTACTGATTACTTGACCTCTGCTATGACTGTTGCTTTTCAGAACTGAGATCACACTCACGTTGTTTCTTCAAACACCTTGATCTTCTCGCAGCCCTCAGGAGGCTCCCGCTTGAACATGTAGCTGTTGTTGGGTTTGGGTGAAGAGGCAAACTTGGGGAGAGGAGAGCTGCTGCCGCTGTCTGCAGACAGATTGATTCACAGGACAGAAATGACACTTCTGCACAGAATCACGGTGACTCTATGTAAATATTAACAGATCATTTCTTGTATGTGTGACCCTGACCTTTGTCCCGGTCGTCGAGGAGCTCGTCGGTGGAGTATGGGCTGCCGTCGTGTGATCCTGCCGGACATGGTGATGTGCTGGAGCAGCTGCTGGAACGTCCGAGTACTGCGGGGGTCTGAGAGTCCAAACCACACGTACTGCTGCTCCGCTGCTGAGGAGGAAATGGGGCACGGCGTCCATCAGGCACCTCCAACGCCTCCCAGAGACAGAAGAGGAACAGAAGAAGAAGGGAGAAGCAGAGAAACAGAAGGAAAGAAGGTGAGAGTGAGTGAAAGAAAGAGGTGGCTCTGTGGCTGTGAGGATCAAAGAAGGAGGTGTGTACTAGTGAGTCACATTATAGGAGGTGTTAGGCCTCTGTAATAGACAGTACCATTCAAGGAGGTGTGGCCTCTCTACCAGTTAGTAACAGTAAAGGATGTGTGACCTCTGTACCAGTCAGTCCCATTAAAGGAGGTGTGGCCCCTGTACCAGTCACTCCCAGTAAAAGAGGCGTGGCCTTTTGGCAGACAGTCCATTTTCAGAAGGCATGGATTTTTTGAGGCGGTCAAAAAGAGGTGTGGCTTCTGTACCTGCCAGGCTCATTAAAAAGGAGGTGTGGCCTAGGTACCTGTCAGTCCCAGTAAAAGAGGAGTGGCCTCTTTACCTGTAAGTACCAGTAAAAGAGGTGTGGGAGTGGTCTCTGTCTCTATCAGTCCCTGTAAGTGAGGTGTGGTCTCTGTACCTGCCGGTCCCAGTAAAAGAGGCGTGGCCATCCACTTCTCAAAGCCATCACTTGTCACTGTCTAGATAATACTCTATTATATCACATCATGTTGCACCATACTGTATAGTTTTGAAATAGCAGTAAAGGAGATCTTGTCTGCTTTAATCCATCAGGTTATAGATCGTGTATCATATATCTACCTTTAGTTCTTCCTTCTCTCCATTATCTTTAATAAAGACTTTCTCCAGTTCATGGTTGATTCCCTCCATGCTGCTGGGCACTCGTGAGATGGACGGTTTTGGTACAGTGATGTTGGGCAAAGTCATCTGTGCCGGCTTCGACATGGGAGACTTGGGGGCATGTAGTACAATATTAATGCGATATCATGGAGCAGAGACTCATCAATAAAATACTACACACTTCATAGTTTTATTAGTCGGATTATTAGAGTAGCAGGAGCCCAAGCAGTTAATCATAATTCAAACTGTTTCACTTACCACTGAGCAGATACAACTTTTATAAAAAGAGTTTAATAAAAATATAATAAAGAACATAAAATAACATTTATTTAAATGTAACATTAAAGTACATCGACAATCACACAAATCTGACAATACAGATACACTTACGTCTCCATAGTATATGACACTTACGGGCCTGTGTGTGTTTTCACAGAGGCTTGGATGGACATTGGACATGCTGTTGGTGTGTGTGTGTGTGTGTGTGTGTGTGTGTGTGTGTGCGTGTGTGCGTGTGTGCGTGTGTGCGGGAGTGTGTGTGCGGCTGCTCCTTGCGGCTTGGCTGGACGTGTGTGTGTGTATGTGTGTTTGTGTGTGCTTACTCATGGTGGCTTGGCTGAACATGCTGCTGGTTGTGTGGCTGGTGTGTGAGTGTGTGTGTGTGTGTGTGTGTGTGGCTGCTCCCTGTGGCTTGGCTGCATGTGTGTGTGTATGTGTGTGCTCACTCACCGTGGCTTGGCTGGGCATGCTGCTGGTTGTGTACGTGTGTGTGTGTGTGTGTGTGTGTGTGTGTGTGTGCAGCTGCTCACTGTGGCTTGGATAGACATTTGTGTGTGTGTGTGTGTGTGTGTGTGTGTGTGTGTGTGTGTGTGTGTGTGTGTGTGTGCGTGTGCGTGTGTGTGTGT
>JAOUQZ010000012.1:16628549-16641878 GCA_028564935.1 Neosilurus hyrtlii
CACACACGGGGGGGGGGGGTGGTTGGGGGAGGGGGGTTTGTGTGTCAGTATTAATTTAAGACAATCACATTTTAACTGCAGACTCAACAGATTTGCCACCAGGGGTCATTACAGAGTACTGTGCAAAAGCCTTAAATACACTTTACATTAAAGTCATATGTGAATCGTATGAAGGTTCCTGTGCTGTTTTGGTTTGGATTTAGCATGGGTGAGAATTCCTGAATAAGGCAGTCACAGCCTGAGACACACCCACCTGAAACCTTTATATCATAATCTGCAAGTCAAATGTGTATAAAAGTTATAAATATAAATCAAAAAAAGCATTTATGTACTTTTATTTATTGATGCGTCTGCACATTATGCGTTCATTATCATTTTCACTGTATCAGTGTTTTGTATGGGCAGCAAAGTTTGCACGTTCTCCCCGTAATTTGCTTGGGTTTCCTCTGGATACTCCGGTTTACTCCCATGGTACAAAGACATGCACATTAGGCTAACTGGTGGTTCCAAATTGCTTCTCGGTGTGAGTGTGAGTGTGAATGGTTGTGTGTGTTGGCTATGTGACGGTCTGGCGAGCTGTTCAGATTATACCCTGCCGTCATTCAATGATGGTTGAGATCATACCCAGATTATACCCTGCGACCCTAATCGGATTAAGCGGTTCAAAAAGGAAGTGCATATTTATGTAAACGTGTTTGTTGTGCATCGGCTGATTGGTTTAGTTCTTCTCACAGCCATGCATTATTCATAAATACATATGTAGGATATTGTTGTGTCTGGAATCTGCAAGATCCCTAATGGCGCTTACAGACCATGAGATTTCAGCAACTGAATGTGTTTATCTCAAGCCACTAAGGGTATGACATCATGCCTGATGTATGTAGACTGTGCAGTGATGACATCTACGTGAATGCTAGGTAACAATATCATTTATTTATTCATTCCTTTTCTATGCGGCTTAATCTTAATTAGGGTCGTGGGGAGGCTGGCGCCTATCTCAGCCGACTCTGCGCAAAGGCGGAACAGCTTGCCAGGTCATTGCAGGGGCAGGACACTTACAACTATTCATATTCAGGATGCATAATTTTGGACTGATGGAGGAAACCGGAGTACCCGGAGAAAACCCATACAAACGTGGAGAAAATGCAAACGCCATCAAACCCGAGACCTTCTTGCTGTGAGGCAAACATGCTAACCAGTACGCTACCATGCTTCCGGCAAAAATGTCAGTAAACATAAATAAAATGGCATCCATCTTTGTGGCTGTAGGACTAAAGAAGAGGTTTGGCACTGATTAATGCATTATTTCATGCTGTGTTCCTATTGGCTGGTTCATAGATGTAGAATATAGCAGCAGTTACATGTCAGATGGTCACAACTGTGTGTCAGGTGACAATCAGGTTGCAAGGCCATCTGGGAACTGTTTCCACACAGTGATATAGGACCACTGGTTTGGAGCCACTGGCACTGAAAGTAAACCGGACTCTGATCTGATACCTCCGAAAGGTTCAAAGATCACAAAGGTGTTATTATCTCCACTGACTTTCTGATGCAGTTACATCTTTTGTATAATTTAAACTTTCAGCAGATCCACTGTAGAGCCGTCTGCTGTTTCTAGAATTTGGATCTACAGTTTTTAAACTTCTTGGTGCTTTTGCTCTTTTTCATCTCACACGGTGACTCTGATCTGCGACTCCCTGTTTAACAGCAACAGATATTTTGTCAGAAATTAGACCAGGTTTTTATTTATTTACATTTTTTTTAATATAAGCTACTTTTTTAAATCGTCAGTAGGATGCCAAAAATTCTGCCTCATTCACTCATTTGCTGAACTGTTTAATCCTACTAGGGTCACCTACACCCCGGGGTAATTAAAAACAGTCAATCAGCCTAAAGTGCATGTCTTTGGACTGTCAGAGGAAACCGGAGTACCCAGAGGAAACCCACGCAAGCACAGGAAGAACATGTAAACTCCACACAGAAATGCCCTTGCCTAGACCCTCAACAGCTTGCTAGGGCTCAGGGCAACACACGCACAGGCAGCAATTCCCACTCACACTCAGGGGTAATTTGAAACAGCCAATTAGCTTAATGTGCATGACTTTGGACTGTCAGAGGAAACCGGATTACCTGGAGGAAACCCACGCAAGCACGGGGAGAACATGCAAACTCCACACAGAAATGCTCTTGTTGAACCCAGGACCTTCTTGGTGTGAGGTGGACATTGTAACCACTATGCCACCCTGCCAAAAATTTACTATAACATAATCTAATTTAATAAAAACACATTTTCAAATAGAAAAACCGCATTTAAAAAAGTTCCAAAAGGGCGGGGCAGTAACAGAAATATATACTGTACATATACACCAAGACATGTACGGACAAGTCCTCCAATTCTGTTCTTATGCTAATAGTAGAAATGTGGTGGTGTTTTAACACTTGGTTACTTCAATATAGTAACATAACAACATGCAATGCTAACAGGATATCTTTTTTTTTTCTTTTTTTAAGAGGTGTGAGCTCTGCAAATCCTTTCTGCTCTCGTGCAGCAGTTTCCCACAGCAGGCTGGATATTCATATACTTTCTGTTCTACACTGCTGAGGGAAAATCAGGACTTTTCTTAAATTGTTTTGGGTACCACAGTCCCAGGGCTCTGAGATTAACCGCACAGTAATTGAAAACACACTGTGTGTTCGAAGTTGTAGCAGGAAAAGTCAGTGCGCTCACATGAAAGAAACAGAAATATGGCAGATCTGTGGGTGGAAACGCTTTACTGATGAGAAAGGTCAGACTGAGACCGTCCTGCTGGAACGCTGAAGACTGAAAATGGCGGCAAGTATATTTCCATGTTTTACTTATCCAGTTTTGTGTTTGTGGTTGATGGAAGTGAAAGGCAAGATGGTCTTGTGCTGTTGGTAGCCCATCTGCCTAAACATGCTGCGTATTATGACATGCATTTCTGACCAGCACAGCTGTACGGAGTGGTTACCGGAGTGGCCTGAGCCGTTCGGTTACCTCAGGCTTCCAGTCTCTCAAATTTCTCCCTGACCTTTAACCTCAAAGGTGTTTCCACATCCCCACAAACACATTATCACTGTGTCCAATATCATCCCTCACTCAATATATCGTGCACCATATAGTGACCACACTATTTAGTTATGGTGCCCAAATGTATAGTAAGAGCTACAGAGTGCTCTCAGTATATCCCATAATGCACTGTGAAAAGTAACCAAGCAATATATATCATCATATTGTTAAGACACTGTGCACTTGAAGGCGGTTCTACGAATCTTACTGACTGTGCAGTGTTATACAGTGGACGAGTTGAGAGACGGAGACTGCATAAAGTTAGAACAAACAAACAGAGCGATGTGGTGATGAGTGTGCATGAGAAACTTTTTCCTTGGGTGAAAACTGCTGATGCATTTGCAGGTCAACCACAGGACATTGTGAAAATTTGCATGTGACATTTGAGAAGCTTGCAGGACTTTTGCACCCTTATATTACATGAATCAACTGTATCATCGACTGTGCCATCAATTCTACCCTCAATTCTACCATCAACTATACCATGAAGTGTACCATCAAATGTACCACCAATTAAAACCATTAAATGTACAATCAACTGTACCACCAACTGTGCCATCAACCGTACCATGAAGTGTACCATCAATTAAAACGATTAACAGTACCATCGATTTTACCATCAGCTGTACCATCAACTCTACCTTCCACTGTACCAACAAATGTACCATCAACTGTCCATCAAAGGAAAAATTAACTACTATCAACTGTACCATCAACTCTACCTTCAAGTGTACCATCAACCCTACTATCGACTGTACCATTAATTGTACAATCAACTTTACCTGTAAAGTGTACCATCAACTGTACCATCAAATGTATCATCAGCTCTATTATCAACTGTACCATCTCATGTGTGTTCAACTGTACCATCAGCTCTACTATCAAATGTACCATCTCATGTGCGTTCAACTGTACCATCAACTGTACCACCCTCCGTACAATCAAATGTACAATCTCCTGTACATGTTTCTAAGTGATGTTGGGTATTATTTCATTTACATAGCAATACCTGTCTTATACTGTATTTTATAGCTATGTTATTGAAATATTATGGTATAGTGTAGAGTAAAACCAGTTATAACATACCAAGAACTGGAAAAAATCCATCAACTAAAGCTCAAGCCACATCAAAAGGTTCGAGATGCATCATTACAAAGTGAAAAAGCTCAAGCACTGTGAGATTCGATAAAAGACAAAGATTGCAGAAACTTCAGCATGCTCAAGTGAAACACACCACATACACACACACACACACACACACACACACACACACACACTGTGTAACATAGCATATGCATATTCAAATGGATCAGACACAGGCATACATACATACATACACACACACGCAAATGGGTCAATGCACCAACACCCCCCCCACACACACACACATCTATATATGTAAATACATAAAAATTAAAACAAGCGCACACAATTCCATATAAATACACAAATGTATTTCACTCTCTCTCTCTCTCTTACACACACACACACACACACACACACACACATACACATGGATATTCACATGCACACATGTGTCAAACACCCAAACCTATCCACACATGTAGCTGTGTATACACACACACACACACATACACGGAGATATTCACATGCAAATGGTTCACTGCAAGGACGCACACAGTACAAACAGATATATACATATTAAAATAGGTCAAGGTGCGCACACACTCATATGTATGCACATACACACATGCATACATGCACACACGTGCACACAAAGAGACGTGTATGCACACCCATATTTAATATATTTGTTGATCACACTCATGAACACAAACAAACCTATGTACACATGCAGATCATACATCAACACAGGCAGATAAAAAACACATATATGTAATATGTACTTATTACACACACATACACACACACACACAGCTGCAGCTTTATTGTGTATACCGGGTTGACTTATTCAGGGGTTTTGGAGGAAAATTGCATGGCCAAAGTTTAAAGGAAGTGGCTTGGTGCACGAGCAGACTAGCTTATCTAACTAGACACAGATGAGGGTGGAGAAGCCCAGATGAAGCTGCTACCAATGTGGCTAACGCTGCTGCTAACACAGCACCAGCGGAGCAGGAAGCATAAAAGCCACAAAGGAAGTTGTAGACAGCAGTGCCGCAGGCCTGTGTGGAGTGAGGTAAAGGGCTTTTATATCTGACCTCCTCTCTCTCACGCAGCTCTTAGATTCATCTGATTATTACGAGGCGATTAACTGCTGACTCAGCACTTTCATGACCGCGATAGTTCTCAGACTAGCAACAGGGACAGTGGCCACATGAGTAGCAGAGTATTTTGGCTGGATGACACATAAACATGCCAAATTTTGGCTCATGTTTGTGTGTTTGTTGTGTGTGTGTGTGTAGTGTGTAACCTCTTTAAGCTGGTCGGCGCAGCCCCAGGACGCCGAACACTGGTGCGTGTTCCTCAGCTCTCCCTCTGATGAGTCTTCACTCCAGCATCCAGGAGTCTGACACAACACACACGCAGAATGACTGGTTTACTTACAATACTTTTTTCAAACAAAGAATTAGCCAAGAATTCAATTTTAAAACCAAAATCACACGACAAACTCAGACAAAGTCAACGCTAAGGTGCGCTAATTTAAAAGAGAACAGTCAAAGTAAATTTTTATAAAGTCTGCGTTCATAAAACTTCATGACCGTGTTTATAAAAATACATATGAACTTTTTAATTCATGCTTGGCCTTGGGGAAGTGGGGGGTGGGGAGAATGACACGTATCACACGTATCACATGGACAACACCATTCCCTGAGTGAAGCACGGTGGTGGGGGCATCATATCAAGCATTACATGTAGTCTCTTTGTTGCTGATGGATTCCTTTATTACCACATCACACAATATTAGTAGATGACCAACACTAGACAGGATCACGTTCTTTCAGTTTAAAATAACATCCAGGTATTTCATAATTTTTATAAACAAACCCTGTTTGAGAGCTTTCCAGAACATCATATGACATTAATGAAGATCATATGGCATTTCAATGGCATACAAGTGAACGGTGCCATTGAAACCTCCACCCAAAACAGAGATTTTTTTGTTTGTCAGTTTGTCTTAAAAACAAGGCCCAGTGATTATTCGGTTTTAAAAGGACAAGATCAAAGGTGAAGCTCAAAGCAAGGTCAAAAAGATTCTAGAGGTGAACTTATAATTTCAACTCTTTCTTTCAGTCATTTGCCGAACCGCTTAGTCCTAGTAAGCTCGAGGGGGAGGTTGGAGCCTACCTCATTGGGCAAGGCGGGGTATATACCCTGAGGGAAACACACACACGCAAGCATTCACTCACACTCACACCTAGGGGCAATTTGGAACAGCCTAATGTGCATGTCTTTGGACTGTGGGAAGAAACGAAATTTCCCAAAGGAAACCCAGGCAAGTACGGGGAAAGCATGCAATATCCACACAGAACCCGGGACTTGAGTCCAAAACGTTCTTGTTGTGAGGCGGTCATGCTAACCACTACACCACCGTGCTGCATTCTATTATTATTAAAAACACTAATAGGAAGCAATGTATAGACTTTCAAATAAGACAATTACCTCTGACTGTAAGTGAACTTGAAAGTTACCCTAACAGAGGCTATTTTCTATATCAGCCATGCTGCGTGGTGGAGACACCTTGCACTATATGAGTGCTTTTCTAGTTCAATTATGTGACTGTGCAACTAATTTAGGGGAAGGGTAATTACTGTAGCTGTAATAAAATTTAAGTGGCGTACACAGGATGTTTTGGATAGAAGTCCTCCACAAGAAAGCTGCCCCCGAGGCTAAAGAGGGAAAATCCATCACAAAACCCTTGAGTAATCTCAATTATTTCTCCAAAAATGCAGCAGCTATCATGAGTTCAAATCATTACACTAAAACCTCCATTAACATCACCACGCACATTCAAATCTAGTCTGGAATGGGCTTGAATAGGAAATTAGCCCGAAGTGATTAATAAGTTATCACGACAAAGCCGACAGCTATAAAAAGAAGCCCCCATCGCTCACTGTGACGTGTGCACTGCCCTCCGCAGGCAGGAGGAGGAAGAAAAAAGGAAAAGCGTTTCTCATCCCAGAAGCTTCTGAATCGCAGGCAGCTGACGTTATCCCATGTTCGTTAACAGCATTCCTGTGTGCGTTGCTATGTTTCGAGCTTGTAGAATAAATTATATCGAGGACGGAATCAAAAACAGATCAGCAGGCCGAGCCAATGGCGTTTTTGGAGCTTTCACAGCTGCAGCAGGTCTCGCAGTAGACTCCATTCATCTCGAAGATGGAAGTCACATTTCAAAGACAAGCCTTTTATAGATAGATCAGCTCCAGAGCCAAGGAAACTCAGAGCGGCTTTGAAGGCAATCTCGTTGGATTTCTATTAAAAAAGAGCCAAGAGAGCTCAAGCGCTGCCAAGTTTATTCACCACCTGCCTGTGTGTGTTTCCCAGCACAGTAAAGCCACACCACAGCTCTCACAGTGCCGGGATTAAAGAAGGACCCAAAAAAAGTGTTGAGCCAAGTAGAACTAATGCACATGTACCAACGTTTACTACTAACATTACATGCTTTATTCCTCTCCTGTCCAAACTGATTGTGTGGTATATGCACCTTCAGACTGCTTTTAATCACACGATTATTTTTATAATTACACTTTTTAGTTAAAATAAACTATTTATGCATTCTATGTCATTGTTTTGGTGGTTCATTGTTCTTTCTATATCACCTGAACATACAGCACCAATCTCCGATTAAAAAAATTATTTTAAATTAAAGTTGAAATTTTATAGCATTTACATAATGTGTTTAATTTGTATCCTGTCCTACCTATTTATTCTTTTATTTCAGTTTACTTTAATTAAATGTTTAGAAATTTGTTTTATAATTAATTTTACTGTACATCTGTAATTAGTTATTAAATTGTAACTTTCATAAAAAATGAATTTAAATGTATCTTTATTTATATTGATTCATTCATATTCAGCTACTTGTACTATAAAATGTTTCTCATCCTACCACAATTATTATTCATTAATTCATTCATCTCCAGCTCTTCCGAGGGGACACAGAGGCGTTCCCAGACCAGCCGAGAGACGAAGTTCCTCCAGCATGTTCTGGGTCGACCCCGAGGTCTCCTCCCGGTTGGACATGCCGAGACACCACACCAAGGAGGCGTTCGGGAGGCATTCTTATCAGATGCTCACGCCACCTCAACTGGCTCCTCTCAATGCGGAGGAGCGGCGGTTCTCCTTCAAGCTCCTCCCGGATGACAGAACTTCTCACCCTATCTCTAAGGACTGGTAAATTGACTGGTAGATCAACTGGTAAATTGAGAGCTCTGCCTTCCGTCTCAGCTCTCTTTTCACCATGACGGACCAGTACAAGCTCCGCTTTACAGCAGAGGCTGCACCAATCTGCCTGTCGATCTCCTGCTCCATCCTTTCCTCACTCGTGAACAAGACCCCCACGATACATGAACTCCTCCACTTGGGGCAGGACCTCATTCCAGACCCGGAGGGTGCACTCCACCTTTTTATATTGGATGTAGAGGTAGTTGTAGCAGTTGTAGTAAAAATAATAGTGGTAGTGAGTACTAGTTGTTGTTGATCATTCATTCCTTCGCTCATTCATTTTCTGAAAAGCTTAATCCTGGCGTCCATCTCAGCCGACTCTGGCAGGGTACAGCCTGGACAGCTCGCCAGGCCATCGCAGGGCAGGAACACGCTGACGGCAATGCAGCTACTCTTGGTTGTTGTTGTTGTGTTGTAATACATTTATTAACCAAGTGTAAAATATACTACAACTTAAATTTTATTTTCTTGTTATTTTATGTTTGTTTTTTCGTCACAATAATCCTTTCTACCTCATTATTAATGAGTTCTTTTGACATCAAATAATATCAACATATTTAATAGGCATTTCTTATCCTTATGCTGTATTTATTATTACATCAACTACACCCTCCTCATTCCACCATATGAAATTCTGTAGCCTGATTGGTCAAAAAGCGCTGATTATTTTAGCTTGTTTTACAGATCTTCCATTTCCTTAGACATGACCACACCTGAATAAAAGTGTTATGACTGTTGATGAATTGCTGTAGTGTAAGACGACTGAAGCACTTTGGAATATGGTGTTATATGAAATACTCGTTCAGCAGTATGTCAGAAGTAAGCTAAAAAAAAGTAAAATTTTTTGATGCTTTCCAGTAACTGCTGCTTTAAAAATGAAATTTGGATATATAATTTTGGGCTGTAACATCTACAGGGGAAAACATACCTAGAAAAATATACTTTATACTGTATTAAGTTTAATACAACGTAAAGAAAACCTTTACAGCTTTAAATTGATGTCACCACAAGCTTTTTATGTATGCAAATGAATAACACATTTAACCTGAGACACATCTAATGTGTACCTTATTTTCATATGTTTATTTCCTAGCCTACATATGATTATACACCTCACCCGCTTCAAAGGCAATTCCAGGAAATATAAAAATCAGCATAGCTGTGCAGAAGTGTGAGATATGCATTACTCATATGCACCAACAGTTTTGCTAAGACGAGCCCAACACATCATTAGGCTGAAAATGTTCCTGGTTATATACACTACATACATGTGGAGCTTTGGCTTTAGTCCCATCGGACAGTATCAAAGGAATCAAACCAAGAAAGTAATGTAAACTTTAGATTTTTTGTTTATTTTACTAAACTAAAAATATTATTATACATATAAAATAGCTGTTTTCCCACTTTGTTTACAAAAATAACAACAAACGTCCTGTAACCATCTTGACGCAAATTTTTTTTGTGATCTCATTCATACAGCTGAGCAGTTGAAGGTTAAGAGCCTTGCTCAAGGGCCCAACAGTGGCAGCTTGTTGGTACTGGTGCTTGAACCCACAACCTTCTGAACAGTAAACCAGAGCTGAACAGTAAACTGTTCCGAGCGATCTACATGCATTCATCCATTCATTCTCCGAATCACTTTATCCTACTAGGATTATGGGAAGGGAAAAGGGAAAAACTCAAGCGACTCTGCATGAAGGCGGGGTACACCCTGAACAGCTCGCCAGTCCATCACAGGGCCAACACACACACACACACACACACAACCATTCACACTCATGTTCACACCTAGCGACAATTTGAAGCCACCAGTTGGAGCCTAATGTGCGTGTCTTTAGAATGCGGGAGGAGACCGGGGTAAACGAAGGAAACTCGCGCAAGAACAGAGAGAACATGCAAACTCCACACAGCGATGTTCTCGCAGGACCCTGCTGTGAGGCAGACATACTGACCACTATGCCACCTCGACATCTATTAAAAACAAAAAATAATAATCTTCTTCTTACTGACTTTCGTAAATGAAACATGTACCTACAGTATGTTTAAATTCAACAGCACATCCATGCTACAACGATTGTGTGAGTTTCTGAATCCCACCACCCGCTGCACCAAACACATCTTCATAGCTTTAGAATCATTATTATTTTCTAAATTAAATACTCACACACACGTGGGTAACATGTGGGTAAGCCATCACATAACCATCAAACTAGCACAAAAACACAATCACCTTGTGGTAAAACACGTAGCATGCTATCCGGGCTCAAATAATAATTTACCCAAGCAAAACTCTGTGGCTCATCTCCGAAATGGTTGCCTTGGTGACTATAATGGTAGTGACTTTCTGGTGACGCAATAGTGATTTTAAATCAGGTGCGCAAAACATAATCCTATACACGTTCACTTAGTTTGGCGCTAAACAGATTTCTATACATTACTAAATGACTTTAGCTACCACTTTTCAAGCTAGTGAATAGTCAATTAGGTTTGCATGCAGAACATGTGACCTGCTGAGCTAGCTGAGGAATGTACGATTTCTGCACTCCCCATTAAAGTAATGCTTTTGTCAGATGTCATGCTTAATAACCAGACCCGACACACTAAAGCAAGCACTTTGTTTAAGTCTTTTTCAAAGGACATCCTTTCAAATATTCATAACGAAAACACAGCAAAACAGGGTCGATTTGCATGCTGGGTAGATTTGCAGCTTTGTAGGAGTGTGTTGGTGTGTGAGAGCTGAGCAGAGATCCTGTGTGGCTTTGGTTTTGTGTGTGCAAAACAGGATGCATGTGAGATTATGTGAAAGCGCCGAGACTGACTTCTTTACTGGCTTTATAAGCAGGGCGATCAAGTGGAACCGGGTGTCTTGAAACAACACCATAAAAAACCAGAAGGAACGCCTCCTTTTACTAAGGACCTGAAGTTTATATATAACACCTAGTCTACTGCCAGGCTGGTATGTAGGATCCTTTTAGAGACTTCTAGGTTAAGATTTCTCATATAAAACTTCTGCTCAGACGTGATGAGGCATGAGCAGATTGGACGAGGACACCTGAACACCCCGTAACTACTCATAAGAAATTCCGCGTGTCATATATTCCCACAAAAGCTAGCCAACCAGCATATTGCTAATTGCTTTGGGTGTAAAACGTTTCGTCTTGTTCCTACAAATTAAAATTCAAATCGAGTTTAGAAGTTCAGCGGTTACATTCGACAACCTGTCCGTGACACAAAAATCACATCAATCCACACCTTAGTCAACCGTAGCATGCACTTACCATGCGCAGGTCTCTTGCTCGTGCATTGCACATGTGTAACACCCACCCGAGCTCAAGTCCCCTTCCATGTATGGTAAAGGTCATTGGCGCTTGTCTTTCGATAATTCCTTATAGGAGAACATTTGTTTAGTTTATTGAAATACTGTCTATGTGGACACGTTAAAAGAAGCCCGATCTCAAGTGAATAGACTTGTGTGTGTTTTATCTTTTATTATTGGTTAATTTTGCCTAAATACAAAGGTCTCCTGCCGAAACCAACCCAGCTCAGAGGCTTAGTCACCTGTTCTACATCTTGTTTTGGTTCTGTGTCTCTTTACAATAAAATTGGTAAGTAACATGTGATACCTTGGCGGCGCAGCACCGATTCGAAGAAAGTGGAAACGCCAGAAATCAAGTGTTAAGAAACATACACGCATAAATAAATAAATAAAGATGGCCACGTTTACTAATTTCTTGCCCATTGCAGGAGTCACTGACACTTGGGCAAGAGATAACACTGTACACTTTTATGTTTATTTAATGTACCCGGTAAGTGGTGAGTCTTCGAGAAACACTCGGGGTGTCCTTCCCATCTGATATATCGAGTGAATTGAAAACATTTCTCTGGAATTTCGTGACGGATTGCCTTTAATATCATGAGACTTCTAGGTTAATTTTCAATTAAACTCATTGATTCATTCATTTTCTAAGGCACTCAATCCTAGTTAGGGTCACGCGGAGGCTGGTGCCCATCTCAGCTGACTCTGGGTGAGGGCGGGGTACATTTGGAACAGCTCGTCAGAACATTGCAGGTACAACACACATGCAACCATTCACACTCCCATCAAGGGGTGATTTAGAATAGCCAATTAGCCTACAGTGCATGTTTTTGGACTATAGGAGAAAACCGGAGTCCCTGGAGTAAACCCATGCAGGCACCAGGAGAACATGCAAACTCCACACAGAAAAGCCCCGAGCCCAGGAATCGAACCTGGGGCCTTCTTGATGTGAGGTGGACATGTTAACCACTGCGCCACCGTACCGCCCAGCAATTAAACAGCCCGCATTATTTTCTTTTGTACAAAAATATCAATAAATAAGCAAGTTGCTGTGACATTTGATCAACAGGATTGACTATCCAATGGCCCTGACACTGCTTACATGCCTTATTTTTACATTAATTAAAATGAAAAGAAAAAATATGACACAAAGTGCAAAAAAGGTTCAGCAGATCACGAAATGAGGATGTGATGTCTGTATTCACGCCATTCGCAGAATGAGTCATCTTGTGAAAAACAGAGGTCAAGCGCATACTTATCACTTTCTCACTAATTGTAACACTTTGTAATCTGATTGTAATTTGATACAGCATGTGTGGTCAGAATCTAATTTTAAAAAAGTTGCTGATCAGATGCTAGGCCCGACTGCGTTCCTAATTTTGGCAATGATATGAGGGGGGGGCAGGACTAAACCGGCTTCAGCAGCAGCTGTTCAACAACCTGCAATACAATGCAGATATAGCAGAGGAAGGAATAAAGAAGGAAGCCACACACACACACACACACACACACACACACACACACACACACACACACACACACACACACACACACACAC
>JAOUQZ010000012.1:16677696-16688456 GCA_028564935.1 Neosilurus hyrtlii
TGAGCTAGTAATGTACTGTACATAAGTTTCCACGTACATTTCAGATGTATATTTTAACATTTATAACATATAATAAATACCATATATCAAATTTTAGTCTGTCAGCTTAATGTTGTCATCAAAACGTGTGAGGCTACTGGACTATATGCAGAAAACCCATGCAAGCACGGGGAAAACATGCAAACTACACATCTTTCTATGAGACAGACAAGCTAACCACTGTGTTGTCCTCATGGAATTCAGCATTTTTTAAATTTTATTTACACTTTCAACTTTAATATGTTTAATAATAGTCTAGTTTTGTTTATTTGCTTGTAATTTAGAAAAATATATTTTATTTTTTTATTTTATATTCTTTTGTTTTTCCCCCTTGATCCATCCAAATGAATGGTAGAATGGTGCTAGTTTATTACGGAAGTTAAAAGTTGTCGGACAACCCGGAAGTAGACGCTGCAGTAAACACGGAAATGCGTCAGAGTCGATTTTCGCGCGGTTCTTTTTCACTCCTTCACATCTGTACCGGGACGGAATTTCAGAGTTAAACACGACATTAAACTGAACAGCGTGTGAAAATGACGGGTGTGTTCGAGTCTCCAAAAAGCAGAATAAACGCGTCGATGCTCTCTCAGTACGTGAGTCGGCCGGTGTGTTTCATAGGACGAGTGGAAAAGGTAAAAACAGCGCGTGCACACACAAGAGTCTCAGTGTCAAAATAAAACAAACAGAAAACAAAGTTAATCGTTTAACACTAAGGGCTACACAGTCAACCTGTGGACTTCAAATAATGACTAAAATATAATTAATGCAAAGGTTAAGCTTGAAGAAAAATATCTAGGCCTAGTTGCTAATTAAACAATGAATGTGAGAAAGAAAATGCAACGTTTATATAAAATTCTGTAATTTTTAAACCTCTGTCTGTAATATTTATATTAATCAATATTTATCTATATTACATAAATATATTTGTAGTTATAGTTTTGTCTAAATATTATTTTTGACTGTAGAAAATCTGACATGGAAAAAGTGTTCAGCAAACAAAAATATCAAAATAAAAGTCCTCTATAGTTACAGTTTATTCTACAAATTATTTACTGAATAGAAATGTAATAATTTTTTTAAAAAATCAGATTTCTGCGTTCATGTTAAAAACAATAGTGTGTTTCCCCCCCCTTTATATATAAAATTTAAAAATATTTTTTGTAATATTTTTGTACAGTGTGACCTAATAAAACTTCACACACTTCAAAGGTCGATAAAAAAAAAACGTTAAAGACAATCAAATTATTATTTGTGCACATGGAACTTTATTCAGTACAGTTTTTATACGTCATGTTTTAGAGATGATCATCCTGCAAATGGTTGCTGTCATCTTTTTGAAAACTATTGACTAAACAAGAAAATGTTATGCGGAGTGCGTTGGGTTGCCTGTGAGGGGACGTGAGCACGGACGTGACAAAAAAAATCGAGCTCGGCTGTCTATGTTTGTCGAATATAGGAATGGCTGCACATGAATTGCTTGTTGGGATCAATGAAGTTGTTTGAATTGAATTGAATTGAATTTATACGTATAAGAGCGCTCGTCTTTTCTTTCACAGGTCCATCCAAGTGGCAAATCGTTCACGCTGACAGACGGAGAAGGAAAGAATGCTTCTGTGGAACTTAATGATCCAGTACGTGATCTTTTACTCCACCCCTATTTTATATAATCCTGCTAACAAATACACAAACGAGCTGAAGTTAAAACAGAACCCTTTGATGGGTAACTAAGGAAATTTGTGCCCCGGGCTTTTTGTACACGGCACGTACAGAATACATAAAATGTTTTCACGGAGATTAATGACCTTTTTCACGAAATGTCCCGTCTTCCTTTCGCAGCTGGAAGAAGAGTTGAGCGGGATTGTGGAGGTTATTGGAATGGTGTCGAATAAAGGAACCATCATGGCAGCGGCGTACCACATGTTCAGGGAGGAAAAAGGAATTTCATTTGGTGAGCGCATCACGTTTAATTGTTATAGACTTCAGGACAACTTTACACCTGAGATTTTCTTGTCAACCAATCAGCTGGCAGCAGAACAATACTGGACATGATATGAAGGTTGCAGTTATTGATCAGATCAAACATCAGATTTTGACACTGTAGAGTTTACACAGAAAGATGTAGAAAGAACTGTGGAATTTGGATGTTAAATATAGAGATTCAATGCGTGGATCACCCTAAACTTTTACAGGTTCTTTCCAGGCCCCACCTCTCCGCCAAGTTTCATGAAAATCAGATTAGTAGTTTTAGCACAATCCTGATAAAAGGAAAAATCTTTTAGTAAACGCTTGTAAAAAAGTGTTTAATACATTACTGGATCTGGATTATAGGGGTTCTTGTCAGGCCAATATTTCATCCCTCCACTAAGTTTGGTGTAAATCAGTTAAGTAGTTTTTGTGTAATCCTGCTAAAGGCAAACAAACAGACGCAGGTGAATACATAACCTCACCCGTTAAACGGATGTCCTAGTTTGGTTACGCTGCCGTCACGTTATTGGCTGCTTGAATGCACAGTATTCATGCTGTCATGGAAACTTTCTATTTATTTCTCCTTAAGAATAAAAGTGATATTGTGTGTGTGTTTTGATGTATTATTGTAAAATCTTGCGATATTTTATGTAATGTGACTTTTTCTTTTTGCATTTTTATCTCTGCAGATTTGGAGTTGTATAACGAGGCCCTGAAAGTCCTTCATGATTTCCCGCAGTATTACCCATTCGGGTTGTCATCGAGCGGATAAAGCAAAGCTACATACGACATATCTCTCCGTTTGTGTGATTTTCTTTTTTGCTCGCCTTCTTTTTTACTGTGTATGTAGTTATTTTTTCCCGCTTGTAAATAATCTAAAGCATTTAGGAACTGTACATTTTGTTGCTTAAAAGTATTAAAAAATTGCAGTGAGCAGACAGGGTTTTGTTTTGGTTTGTTTTGGTTTGCTGGTTGACAGATTGCTTGTGTACAGTGGGGATTATGCCACTGTGATGTCCAGTTTTCAGCCTGTGCGTCCGGTCCATTCTTGTCTACGCGATATTTCAAGAACTCTTTGAGGGATTTTCTTCGAAGTTGGCACAAATGCATAATTTGACTCAAGGATGAACTGATTCAATTTTGGATGAATTTTCTTTATGAAGTTGGTTTAAATATCAACTTGGACTCAAGGATGAACTGAGTGGACGAGAACCAGAGTTTACTATCTCACATTTTTGAAAAAAATGAGGTTTGAAGTTTGTAATTTTCTATAAATTTAGTCTTTAACCTGACATGACTTACTGTTATCCAAAATATCACTTATTAAGCTAGAAACTAAACCACTTTAAACAGCAGCTGATTCGATATGTGCATCTCCCTATCATATAATTTTTGTAATAAAATTCTGAACCGTAGCTTAACCCTGCCTGTAGATGGCGACACATAAAACATGTCTGGAAACCACCATTTTATTCCAAAGACCAAACAATTCTATTTAAATTCATAAAGTCTCTGAAGTAGACAAACATGAAATTTTACAGCATACCTGAACTTCAGTTTCTCGTGTCACTAAAGTGACGTTTTTGCAAACAACATCACGCTTTACTGCAATATATCACATTTATGAACAGTAAAATTGTCTCCTCGTCAAAACGTCACTTTTGGAAATCAGCTTGTAAAGTTTTCCTTGCTAGAGGCTACAACTCTGGGATTTTACTAGACTAATCCATGCAATGCCTCAGCCATATTTACGTCTAGAACCTGAGCTGTACAGGAGTCGTTATGTATGTTCGCTTAGGTTCCTTTCAGGTTTATTCTGCTTTTAGTTGGACCAGTTAAGATTGGTGGTGGTGCAGTGGTTAGCACAGAAAGAAGCTCCTGGGTTCGAGTCCCGGGCACAGGTGTTTCTGTGTGGAGTTTGCATGTCCTACCTGTGCTTTTACTGGGTTTTCTCCAGTTACTCTGGTTTCAAAGACATCCACATTAGGCTAACTGGCTGTTCCAAATTGCCCCTATGAGTGAGTGTGAATGGTTGTGTGTGTATTGCCCTGCAGTGGTCTGGCGAGCTGTACATGGTGTACCCCACCGTCGCCCACTGTCGACTGAGATGGTGCCAGCCTCCCCGTGACCCCAGTTAGGATTAACCGGAGTGTTTGAAAATAATAATGAAATGCAAATTGTACATAAAATGAAAGTGGTCCGGGTCGGAAACAAGATGGCTGAAGGAAAATGCAGGGAAATACTAGAAAATATATTCCAGTCTACAAGAGACTTAACACTTGGGGTGGAATTTCATCTCCAAACGGGACAACAACTTTAAGCATACCAAGCACAGGGGATAAATAAATGTGCAACTTGGAAATGTTTGTTTTGTTTTTTTTTCATTGAAATTAACTTTATCACAAAATATTTTGTGCCTGTGTTATGTTAAATGTATTCCATTGTGCCTTTGTTACATTTATGAATTCAGTAGAAGTTCAACGTCATTTACAATTAATTTGTTTATAGCTGAGCTCCTGAGTTCCTTATAGGCACGGAAGCCGACTTGGAGGGTTGTCTCGTGTCCATAACCCCACAGAATTCATAATTAATAACAAAACTAACCCCCTAAAAATAAATAACTAAAAAAAGGCTAATATACCACTGCTCAGACTTGCACAGAATAGAAACAACACAATCTAATGCAGGCATATCGACAAACTTTCACTGAGCAAAACACCAAACATTACCAGCAGCACAGAACATGAACTTGTTAAACGGATAAATATGAACTGGGTCATTAAGTTTAAATAAAATAAAGCTGAAAGCTCACCCCAGGGTGGCACGATGGTGTAGTGCCTACCACATCTGTCTCACAGCAAGGAGGTCCTGGGTTCAAATCTGGGTTTCTGTGTGGAGTTTGCACGTTCACCCCGTGCTTACATGGGTTTCCTCCAGGTACTCCGGTTTCCTCCCACATTCCAAAGACATGTTAAATTGCCCCTAGGTGTGAATGTGAGTGTGATCAGTTGTATGCATGTTGTCCTGCGATGGCCTGGCGGGCTGTTCAGGGTGCACCCCACCTTCGCCCGGTGTCAGCTGAGATAGGGTCCAGCCTCCCTGCGACCCTAGTGGGATTAAGCGCTTCGGCAGATGAGTGAGTGAGTGAAAGCTCATTCCTCTACAGGTGAAATCAGGACCAAACACAGCTGTATTTTGCTCCACCTGTCAGCTTTACCCTTTTTATCATCTCTTCCAAGTATTTTGTTTCTTTGATAAAAGCAGCATGGTAACGACTCCAATTCATTGTAAATTCCACAGAATTTCGGCCCATAGGCTCATTCCCACCCCAATCAAACTCTGAATCAGTAAAAGTTCAGTAGTTTAGTGCAGTCGAGGTGAAAACACGTGAAAAGCAGCTTCAACAGTTTTATTTCCAGAAGCTGTAACGCTGACGAGCCTCAGGGGCTTGGAGTCTCGTGTAACTCCTAAAGCTCATAACTCTCCTCATTTGTCCAACATGCCAGAGAGTAAAACTGTAGAGGTCCCACGTGGAACAGAAACTGATTTCAAAGGCGTGAGAGATAGTTTAGAAATGACATGTACAGGACTGTTCAGAAATTTTGGCATACTTCCTAAAATAAGGGAACATTATTAGTGGCAAAGAAGGAAAGGAAGTTCAAATAGCTTTCTTTTTTTTTTTTTTTTTCAAAAATAGGATTTTCTTTTAAAACATAATTATTAATACAATTAAATTAGTGCTGCCAATTCTGGGCTTTTATTAAATAATTCTATGGGTGTGTACAATGTGTTAGTAATGCATTATAACACTTATAGAACAGATTGTTCTTAACCTGCAGACATTATCTAATGGATATAAAATGTTCAGTTAAAAATCAGTTTGTTAAGTTAAAAAGCAGTTTTTCTTTTTAGACTTTAACTTTCTCATAATCGCACTGACATTGAAGGCAGTCGACAGACGCTCTTATCCAGAGCTTACAATTATCTTTTTTTTTAAATACATCTGTGCAATTTAGGCTTGAAGCAACATGGTGGTAGTGCCAACTTTGGGCGAAGACGGGATACACCTTGACCAGCTGTGTGTCACGGTTAACACACAAAACCATTCACATTCACACCTAGGGGCAATTTGGAGCAGCCAATTAGCCTACTGTGCATATTTTTGGTCTGTGGGAGGAAACCAGAGTACCCGGAGTAAACCCATGCAAGCACGGGGAGAACATACAAACCCCACAAAGATACACCTCAAGCCCGGGAATTGGGACCTTGCTGTGAGGTGGACGTGCTATCCACCGTGCCATCGTGCTGCCTATTATTATTATTATTATTAGTAGTAGTAGTAGTAAATATTTAAGAGGTATTTGTATATTTTTGCAATTTTTTTCTATTTTTTTGCTTTTATTTCCACATTTGTTTATTTGTTTATTTATTTATTTACTAATATATTTACTTATTTATTAATTTAGGCTTAAGTAATTTTTTTGTCTTTCATATTTGGCTGCATTTTGTGTAATAAAAGTGTACATGTATCCTTCATTTCCTCTTCTTTTTCTTCTTCTGCTTCTTCTTGCTATTATTATTATTTTTAATAATCACACCAGTAGCAGGGATACACTGAACAAGGCAGTCACCATGTACACCAACAGATTTATTAGTTCGTAGCGCAATTATAGAAGGTATGTAATTAAATGATAATTTACGATGACAAATGTGATAAAGATCCCTGGAGGGTTGGTACCTCCACCATGTCTGGACCTGCAACATGGCAGCTGTCTGGCTTCAGGCTTCTCTGCTGTCAGAAACACACAAGTGTCAAGTGCTGTGAACACACATGCCGTGTCACTGGGTTTAAATGACAGACGTCACTGTGGTTACCTGGTGATTTTTTTAATGTTGTTGCTATTGTTGTTGCTGTTGTTGTTGTTGTTGATGATGATGATGATGATGATGATGATGATGTTAGATCAGGAAAGAAGCAAATAACAGTCCTTTAATGAATCTTATAGCAGTCGTCCTGTATACTCTTCATCACCATGAGGCGATTTGTCATACAGAGTGTTGGATGTTCTTGATAGAATCAGAAGCGTCTCAGAAGTATAACACAGAAACAACATTAAAATACAAGAGCATAATAATAATAATAATAATGATGATGATGATGATGATGATGATGATGATGATGATGATAATAATAATAATAGGAGAAAGAGGAAGGAAAAAAATCACATCTATGATGTTAAATGCAAATAAATGTGGTTCTATTAATTAATTAATTAATTAATTTCTTTGTTTGCTTGTTTGTTTATTTATTTATTTGCCAAAATAACACCACCAATATATATTTATATATGATTTCAGGGTGGTGAGGGTTCATACTGAGTGACACCCACCATATTTTATTCCTCTCCTATTCCTACTGTGCTTTATTTCCTGAATTCTTATATAAATCTGCAGTACTATGACACTGTATGATTATTATAGGTCATTTAAACACTCATACCTCTTCATATATCTCATCTGGAGAAAAAAATCAAATCAAATCAAATAATAAACAAAACCCGCCTTTAAAAATGTTTAGTATTGTTATATTAAATGTCGGATTTAATATTATTTGCTATGCCACTTGTGCAAACCAATGCAATATGAAGTCCACCAGTAGAGGACAGTCAACACCATGCACTCACAGAGAACTAAACATGTCACACACACACACACACACACACACACACACACACACACACACACACACACACACACACACTGTGAGTAATGTACTGTCTCTCTGCACACACCGACACCAGTGGATCCTAATATTACAGTAAAATTATCCAGGATATATGAGGTAAGTGTTTTCTAATATAATACTAGAATAGTATATTGTTTATATTTTAAATATATAAAATTGGATACAGTTAGCTATAAACAAAGTGATGAACCTTTTACATTGTTGTATTAACCCTTAATTTATTGAACATGCACATCTGGACACTAACTCATAAAGTTTATATATAGTTATATATATAAAGTTAGTGTATAACTTTATTTAAAATGTAGCTATTAATATGTTAAATAGACACCACTTAGATAAATCTGAAATTTATTTTTAAAGCATGAATGATTATAAAGTAATTATTATTGATTATAAATGACATATACCAACTGTTATAAATTATGTATAAATTTTAATATAAATTATGTTAAATGATATATAATGACAATAAGAGATATGACATAGTACAAATATTTTTGCAATGGAAAGACTCAAAGCAAAAGATAAATCACATAGTAGGAAAAGGCAGATTACTTAAAATGACTGAATGAATGTTCGTTCCCTGGTCTGTGGGTTGCAGGTGTGTGTGAGCGGGCAGGATGAGGTGGGGCGTGTTGTCATGTGTCCTGTTACTGATCTTCTCTGGGAGAGGTCTGAGTCGACGGAAGAGCAGACAGAAAGTAAACAATAATGAACCAAAAGGTAAAAGTTTTTTTATTTTACTTTTCCGAATCAGAATCAGAACCAGAATACTTCACTGATCCCACAGGAAATTGTGTAACCAAAAACTATAGATATGATATATATATATATATTATACAATATATATGAGGGGAGATGGATAGCACCCTTCTGGGAAGGATTTCCACTAGAATTGGGAGTGTATTGGTGAAGATTTGTTAACATTCGTCTACAGGAGCATTAGTGAGGAGATCAGGTACCGATGTTGGGGCCCAGTCAGTGTTCCAGTTCATCCCAAAGGTGATCAGTGTGGTTGTGGTCAGGGTTCTCAACAGGACACTTGACTTCTTCCACGTCAACCTTAACACACCATTAGTGCTGGAACAGCCTTGTGCCTCTTATTTCCATTGAAAGGAAATTGTAATCCTATAGCATGCAGAGACACTCTATACAATTCCATGCTTTTCTAGAATATGAAACTTCATGTTACTTCTACTTTGCATTAGATTTGAAAGGCTGGCTTTTTCTAATCCTTTCTTTTTGTTCTTTCTTCCTTTTCACCACTCCATCTCCAGCACTGATATGTCCAGTGGAGGTGGCCTTCCTGGTGGACAGCTCTGAGAATGCCATGGCTCTTCTGTTTGAGGAGCAGCGCAGTTTTGTTCAGCGTTTCAGCACCCGGTTGTCTGCGCTGCAAATCCCCAGCTGGCGAGTACGTCTACGTCTGGCTGCGTTGCAGTACAGTAGCACCGTCTCAGTGAAACACAACTTCCGTGATTGGCAGGATGTGGATGTCTTCCAAAGCCAGATGTCATCCATGGTGCTCATTGGTCATGGCACATATCTGGCTTACGCTATCTCAAACGCCACACAGCTCTTTACTCAGGAGACGATGGGAAGCAGTGTGCGCATCGCCGTGTTGATGATGGATGGTGTGGATCACCCACGCAGCCCGAATCCCATTGCTGCTGCCACAGACGCCAAAAATAATAACATACGATTGTTCGTCATTGGTCTGACAGCTGGAAAGAGTGATACCATGCTGAGGTCAATCGCCAGCCCTCCACCACAGCAGCATGTGTTCAGCCTTCAGGATGCTCAGCTGGACGAGAGGCTTTTCAGAGAGTTGGTTAGTCATCAAGGGAATCCAGTTCACTTATAACATCACAAGAATGCATAACGTTTTTAAGAATACTCTCAAAATACTGATATGATGTTGTTGTTAATATTTATATCAGGAAATCATTTTGACAAATTATAGCTGTCGAGAGTAACGCAACATTTACATTTCACAAAACTGCATAACAGCATAACTATATGATTAAAAGTTCCTCCATTACACAGTAATTCTTACTTCTTTCTCTCAGTGTTTAAGTAGTTTGGCGGAGGTTTTGTCATCACTGGAGGTTGTTTGTCTGTCAGTTAAACTCCTGATCCAAAATCCTGACCACACTTGTATGGGGTGCCAACTTGGTGGGAACACCAACCCTCCAGAGTCCCAGAGATTATTTTATTTTGGAATGTCAACGTGAAAGGTGAAGGTCAGAGCAAGGTCGTAAATTTTGGAGACACGGCGCTTATGGCATCCAAATGAGTTCCGATACACATAAGAACGCTAATAGAAAACCATGCATGGACTTTCAAATGAAATAGCTACCTTTGACCTTGAAAGGTGAAAATCAAGGTCACTGGATTGTGATTGTGACTTATAACTTTGAAACGAGTGCTGATAGACAGGCTGTTACACTGTGGAACACTAATAGGAATCCATATATCGGTTTTCAAATAAAACAGTTACCTTTCACCTTGAGTGACCTTCAAAGGTTTGAGTGACCTTCAAAGTTTTTTTTTGCTATATTTAGCATGCTATAGAGCTCATCATAAGCCAAGAACGTGAGTGAATTAAAACAGTTCTCATATAGGCCGGTTTACTACATAATCCATGTTGCGTGGTGAAGTACCTTGAACTCTATGAGTGTCCCTTAGTTTAAAATTGGCAGATGAATATTTTAATGGTTTGCATCATGTTTACTGTTTTTTAGCCTGTTTGCAAATCTCAGAAATGTTAAACCGAATATTAACTACATTACGCTAAATTAAATATCACCATGTATCATATTGCTATAATTTTTAAAATAAGTAATTCAGATAAAGCTTATAACGAGATGTGACACAAAAGTGCGTGATATTTGGGTGCCATTATATATATATATATATACATACATATATTTACACACACACACACACACACACACACACACACACACACACACACACACACACACACACACACACACATATATAT
>JAOUQZ010000012.1:16717419-16729962 GCA_028564935.1 Neosilurus hyrtlii
AGATAGATAGATAGATAGACAGATAGGACAGCTATGTAGAATAGACATTTAGAGAATGTGTTCTGCATACTCCTTGTTTGACGGTATTTGAATATAAAGTAAGAACAGAAACGGTCCTAAAAAGATCCCTGGGGAACTCCGCAGCTAGCAAAACATTTTTTTAAAAACTTCTAAAACAATCTGTTATCCCAGCTTCTTCTATTTGAACACATGAATCAGTCTAACTGACTATTTTATCATTTCTTTTTGCCAAACCTGTACTTTTTCCTCACTAGCACATTTCCCTCCTTTACTTCGGACCACTAATGCCTCCTTTAGATGATGTGTGGCCACTTTCTGTCCTCTAAATCCTTTTTCTCTTCCCGTACGTAGAAATGTAGTTATAGTCTACTAAAACGTTGTACCTCGTTACATTCTTGTTACAGACAATGAGATGTAATAAATGTGAACTAGGACTGGATAGCCTTGCATTTAGAAGCTTATTTTAAGAAGTAGCCAGAACGGTAAATCAGCTAATAAAAAGAGTTAGAATAATACAAAAGAAAGTGCAGAGATTTTGGAAAGGAGGCCGACGACAGGATGTGTTTTTGTAAGTCTGAGATTTTTGTGATTTAGTATAATTTTTTAATGGTGCACTTGGTGTATTTCAGTATTCTTCTTATTCATCCGGCTTAACTTACCCTTTTGCCTGAGGAACACTTTTATTCTTCCATTACTTTAAGACTTACTATTGTAATCCTTTATCTTAAGTAACTGCTAAAGGAATAATGGATTTGAAGGATATTTATTTAGGACCGGCTAAATCACTGTAAACCTGGTTAAAAAGTCTGCATACTTAAAATATGGAATATTCATTAGATACAAGCAAGAGTGGGTCACGGAGCCGGTCCTGAACATGCTGTTAACAGCACTCTTATATGTAAGTTCTCGTAAATCTCACTCTCACTCATTTGTCGTAGCGCTTAATCCTACTAGGGTTGCGGGGAGGCCGGTGCCTATCTCAGCTGACGCAGGGCAAAGGCAGTGTACATCTTGAACAGCTTATCAGACCATCGCAGGCAAACACACACACACACACACACACACACACACAACCATTTAGGGTCAGTTTGTTTAGATTAATGTGCATGTCCTTGGACTGTCTAAGGAAACCAGAGTACCTGGAGGAAACCCACACAAGCATGGGGAGAACATGCAATCTCCACACAGAAACACCCGAGCCTGGTGCACAATAAACAAGCTGCACAAGGCGCCATGATCACAGGATCCTCACTCACTCATTCGCCAAACTGCTTAATCCAATTTCAGTCACAGCGAGGCAGGAGCCTCTCTCAGCTGACCCTGGGCAAAGACGGGGTACACACTGTACAGCTCGCCAGACCATCACAGGGCAAAGCGATTTGGACCAGCCAAAATTAACCTAATGTGCATGCCTTTGGACTGTGGGAGGAAACCAAAGGAAATCTATGCAAGCACAAGGCGAACATGTAAAGACCACACACAAACGCCAGAGCCCGCGACTCGACGCCGGGACCTTCTTGCTTTGAGGTAGACATGCTAAGGGGGTGAGCACACTAGAGGTGCACAAGAAAATGGAGACGTGAATTGATTGTTTTAGTGAATTTCGAAATACGTATATCACGCAAAAGTCATGCGACAATTTGTGACTGATTTGCAAGTAATTTGTGGTTGTTTGGTGGACGTTTGGCAAAAAAAAAACGAATCTCCTATTGTAAATCAGGTATGCTTTTAGTTCTCAAACCTTTGCTTTTAAATTCGCGCGTTATTAGCGTGAACAAAATACGAATGATGACAAAATACACATAATATGGTGGATGCAAAACGACTTGTGGGACTGTTTGAGAAGAGTTTGAGACTACTCCGCATCAGCGTGCTTTAGGTGGCAAGCTAGAAGGTAGACCTGCTTCAAGAAAAAGGTTCCTCACAAGGTATTTTGGGTTCTACATGGAACCTTTTAAAGGAAGCAAAAACACTGTTGTGTGTCTGTTGTAGGCGTCAGAAAAAAGGTTCCACCAAGACTCTGTAAAGCCTTTCACAAAGGGACAAAAAAGATGCTGCACCACAATCTACCCATCCATCCACCCATCCATCCATCCATCCATCCATCCGTCTATCCCTCTGGGTTCTTTAAAAGTTTTTTTTTAAATTTGGTTAGTGTTTTTAATTTTTATATATGAAAATGGTTCATGAGGCACGGTGGCACAGTGGTTAGCATGTCCGCCTCACAGCAAGAAGGTCCTGGGTTCGATTCCCAGGATCGGGTGTTTCTGTGTGGAGTTTGCATGTTCCTCCGTGTTGCGTCGGTTTCCTCCAGGTACTCCAGTTTCCTCCCACAGTCCAAAAACATTCAAAGTAGCCTATTTGGCTGTTCCAAATTGGCCCTAGGTGTGAGTGTAAATGTTGTGAATGATGTTAGCCTTGAGAGCTGTCCAGGGATTATTCTGCCCTCGCCCAGAGTCGGCTGAGATGGGTTCCAGCCTCCCCGCGACCCTAATTAGGATTAAGCGCCTAAGAAAATGAATGAATGAATGGAAATGGTTGTAGGTGGAACCTTTTTTTTCTGGGGAAAAAAATTTTTTGTAAAAAAGAATTTTTAATGGGACATTAAAAGGCTTCGAAAGCTTACACACAAAATCAAATGTTTTCTTCTTGAGAAACATCAAGATACACAAATACGCTCAAATACTTTTCAGAAAGTTTTTTGTTGTTGTTGTTGTTGTTTTTTCCCCTTGCCACTTTGACGCAAAAACATACTCTGACGTATTCCGCTCCGCTTGTTTTAGCTCTCTCTCTCTCTCTCTCTCTCTCTCTCTCTTTCTCTCTCTCTTCCTCCAAGTACCATTTTTGTGGTTCCTACGTAACTGATTAAGGAGTGTGCGCCAGCATCTCTCCTCCCTCCCCCTCTCTCACATTAGAGCAGCAGCGCACAGTTTATAGGAACTTCACCTGGGTTCAAAAGGAGGCAACACTCGGCCAACACCAACCATTCGACTCCTGTGAAGGACATCAGGGTCAGAGGAAGAGTTTTTTGGAAGACGTGTGCCAAGCTTATTTATTTCCTTTCTGCTATAAAAGCCACACCGAGTCTCCGGTCAGTGACAAAAGAGAGAGCAGGGGAACAAGACAAGAGCGGTCCTCCTTCAGAGCATCTCTCCCTCCCTCACTCACTCTCTCTCTCTCACTTTCTCTCTTTCTCTTGCTTAGTCCTCCACGGCACACTTTTCAGGAGGACCCTGACTCTGGGACAGTTGTCCTTTTTTCCTGTGCCTGTGCTCCATGATGAAGTTGCTGCTGTCAGTAGTGGTGCTTTTTCTTGCACTAAATGAAGTATTCGCAGAAGAACTGGCTCCAAATGAAGACCAGGATTACTGGACAAATGGCTCCCTAATGCAGGTAAATTGATTTTCTTTTTGAATAAAAAAAGAAGGAAAGAAGGAACGAAGGAAGAGCTATGTATGTGTGTTTTGGAGCAGTTAGATAGTGACACCTCCTCCAGCAATTAAATTTTTCTTACTTAAATTTAAACATTGGATTTGCTGTTTTTATAGATTATAAAGCTTATTATATTATTCACTAGACACAATTTGAGTTTAATTTATGCAGCAATCAATAAGGTCAATAAAAATCCAAGCTTGGTTAAATTCAGTGTGAACGCATGTGTCGCTGTCCAGGGCTGAACCAGATCAGTGCTTGTTTTTTATGCATTGCACGTCTCCCATTTGACTTTGCTCCCTGGGTGACAGCCAGGCACTCCCCAAAGAGCAATGAGAACATGTCAGTTAAAACAGTTTCATTTGTAAAATTAATTAATGTATTATTCTACATCAGAAAATCCACCGATGAAACCTTTCATGCTTTGAGCTGAGCACTATTTCTATACCCACCAAACTATAAAGGGTCGCCCCCCCATAACTTTGTGTAAATGCTCCTGATGAATCACTTCATTACCCAGTGAATGAGGGCTGCTGGAATGGAATTCAAGGGTTGCTTTATTTATTATTATTTTTCCCACCCCATAAAGCATTTTACTCTACATTCATCCTCACCGTCTCATTTTACACTAATCAAATAAACCCTTCCCAGGATGACTGGCTTCAAGCCGATCCCTTCAGAGAGATACTCAGAAGGATAACGAGAAAACCTCGGCCACATCAGTTCATCGGTCTAATGGGAAAGCGATCCTCCGGTAAGATCATTTCATTCTAAAGCTCTCTCACCCTCTTGCCTCTTGTCCTCTCTCACTTCAGACCTTTATACATCTAATATTAATAATAGATCAACAAATCCAACAGTGATGTTAAGGAAAACACAAGGCTGATGGAAATGACCACACCGTTCTTTTTTTTTTTTTTGCATGTTTGTTTTTGCCTCCCAAAAGCTAACACACAGATTACACGAAAAAGTAAGTAATTGTTTATTTGCAGTATTTTTTATTTATTTTATTCACATTGTAACATTTGGGGTTTATAGGGTGGAAAGGGTGTGAAGAATAATGGAAATTTATATTTATGGACCACATGCTTGAGTATTTATTAAAGCCTTAAAACACACACAGGTTTTCTACTTTTAGAAAAGGTTTTACAATTAATTAAATGTTGGGAGCAGTACCCATCCAAATGCATTCATTTTTCTGAATTAGATAGATAGATAGATAGATAGATAGATAGATAGATAGATAGATAGATAGACAGATAGGACAGCTATGTAGAATAGACATTTAGAGAATGTGTTCTGCATACTCCTTGTATGACGGTATTTGAATATAAAGTAAGAACAGAAACGGTCCTAAAAAGATCCCTGGGGAACTCCATGGATAGATAGATAGATAGATAGATAGATAGATAGATAGAGGTGTTATGGCTAAGAGGACATTATGATATACAGTAACCTGTTTACAACACACCTGCACCCACCCAACCACCACACACAGAGTCCTTTTTTAATAATTTCAGGAGACAATACACACACTTACATTCATCTCCTGGAAGTTAACCGTAACCACAACCACTACTTGTCGTACCCTAACCTTAAAGCATGACTTCACCTTATAATTTATAATTTAAGTTACATTATGGGGACTTGTCATACTTATGGGGCAAAATGCAAGTCCCCATGATGTGCCTGTGTAAACAGATTTAAAAACAGTCCCCACAACATTACGAATACCTGGATCTTTCTCTCTCTCTCTCTCTCTCTCTCTCTCTCTCACACACACACACACACACACACACACACACACACACACACACACACACAGAGCTATAGAAGCCTTTTCAGTAGAGGAACACATATTTGTCCTGTTTAATTATAGCGTTCTCTCAGGTATTTAAGTACATTAGAAGATCCAAGATTCTCTGTCTAAGGCTCCTTATCTTAATCTTCATGTAAAGAGCAAATTAAACCACACACACACACACACACACAGACACACACACACATATATATATATACTTTATTGTTCTTTAATGAATCAAAAATTTGTGTTTTCACTGATGAATATTTTTCTCCTTCCTCATCTTTGTAAACCAGGGCATAAAATTAACTCCTTTGTGGGACTGATGGGTAAAAGAAGCCAAGAGGAACCTGGTACGTATTGAATAAGGTCAAGTCAAGGTCTCTGTGATGATATTTATTATATAGTGAATGTATTTATCCCTGCGATGGCCTAGCGAGCTGTCCAGGATGTACTCTGCCCATGCCCAGAGTCGGCTGAGATGGACGCCAGCCTCCCCGCAACCCTAATTAGGATTAAGAGGTTCAGAAAATGAATGAATGAATGAATGTATTTAATCCATCTAAAGAAGTGGTGCATGTTTCAGTCCACAATGCATCTCATTAGCACTTCAAAGGACCCGTGTCATTTAAAAAGAAGTGAAAGGAACCGTTTTAACCTTTAAAATCAACCCATAGATTCTAATATCACTTTCATAACATCACGTGGACTTTCTTTTATCCGGGTCAAAGTTATTTATTATATTTACCTTTAATAACTTTAATATTCCATCAGGAAGATTGTTTTCTAAGTGTTTCTCAAATTAGTGATGGTTAGCACGTCCGCCTCACAGCCAGAAGGTCCTGAGTTTGAGTCCCAGGCTCAGGGCATTTCAGTGTGCAGTTTGTATCTTCTCCCCGTGATTGTGTGGGTTATCTCTGGGTACTCCGGTTTCCTCCCACAGTCCAAAGACATGCACGTTAAGCTAATTGACGTTTCCAGATTGCCCCTCGGTGTGGAAGTGAGTGTGAATGGTTGTGCGTGTGTTGGCCTGTGATGGTCTTGTGACTTGTTCAGGGTGTACCTAGTCTTTGCCCGGTGTTGGCTAAGATATGTTAAATATATGTTAAATGATAAGCATTATCATTTCTTTTTTATTTTTTAACACTCTTTTACCACTTTTTTTTTTTTTACCACTGTGAACATTTCTACGAATTATCCTTTTCTTCTAGCCACGTACGACTGGAGCTTGCTACAGAACTACGATGATAGGCGCTGACCAACAGCCAGACCTTCATCGTATCTGCTTGATGCTCAGTGGAGACCCTGCTCATCTCTTTCCCCTCTTTTTTTTTAACTAGGTGGTTTCACTTCTAGACTCCAATAAACTTTTCTGTTTTCCACCGTGTGGTGATGTAGCAGTACCTGTGCCAGTTTGTGAACTAAGAATGAAAGGGACATTTTGATAAACCTGTCCATTCTGTAATACTGTCTTACTGTCTGAGTGTTTAAAAAAAAGAAAGAAAAAAGAAAAGAAAGACAACACTAGTGGACTATTTGCACTGCCAGTCTCTGCCTCACGATGTTCGATCACAACCTGCCTGTGCTGTAAATACTGGTCATCTCTATCATTCTCAGTATTTTCTGTCCATCACTGTAGTTGTGGCTTGATATTCTATTACATATTAAAATTATTTTTCTTATTGGTGGAATTGTGGATTGTGACGGTTGTGGTTTTATGTGGAGCACATGCGCCATCTGGTGGCGTCATTAAGACATTACAGAGGGTTTAGTGCCTAAGAAATGCAGTTTATTCTCAAAATAAACTAATTAAGTCTGAAAGCTGGGGTGCACATTTAGTGCTAAAGGGAAAACTTTCAACTGAATAAAGTACAACTCGGTTTAAAATCACTACTGACCCCAGCTGATAATATAAAACATATTGTACATGTAGCTACACACACCATATGGAGACAATCCAGACATTTCTTTATATCAGACCCTGAAAATGTACACATGAATGCAAATAAACACGTGACGTCATTTGCCCAAATATAAATAAATAAATAAACAAACAGACCAATACATTTATGGAATTTGGCAGACGCCCTCGTCCAGAGTGACTTAAATCTTTATACAACTGAGTAATTGAGGGTTAAGGGCCTTACTCAAGGGCCCAACAGTGGCAGCTTGGTGGAACTTGAACTTCAGGTTCAACAGCCCAGAGCCCTACCCACTGAGCCACCCCCACCAAATACACACACCGAGAGAAAAAGTGAGAAACAGTGTATTAAAAGAAACAACGAGCACTAGAACCCCCCGACATCGCACCAGCCGCCACCTATCCAATCCAGCAGCGGCCATTTTGCTGACCTTGAACTTGACCTGCAGTGACCTTTCTATAAACTTGTTTCAGCCTTTGGTACCAAGTTGCTACCCTGAAAATTTGACGGTGACACGTGAAGCAATTTTTGAGGTATAGGCGTGCGTGGTCACCAAAATAAATTGAGATCACATGACACTCAAATTCACAGCAATGACGCGAACGCATGAAATCACTACTTTTTATTTATGAATATTTTCACTTTTCCTCCTAATTCTACATTACGTGCAAACTACACAATTCCTACACGGTCAAAAACACATCTTAATGCATATTTTTCTACAAGAAGGGCGGCACGGTGCTGTAGCGGTCAGCACATCCGCCTCAGCATGAAGGTCCTGGGTTCGAGTCCCTGGCACGGCGAGGGTGTTTCTGTCTTAAATGTTCTCCTCATACATGCGTGGGTTTCCCCCCACAGTCCAAAGACAATCTTCCCCTTATTACCAACATTTATAATCACCACATACCAAAATAAACGAATAAATAATTGTTAAAGGGGTGCAAAGTACTGTATGTATTCAGTGTACAAAGATACAAAGAGAAACATGACACAACCACAAGAGAGGAAAAACGACAACAAGATTAGGATTTTCATTCACTTTAACATCATCTTACACTTTATTACGCAGCTGAAAGAATGTCATGGAAACATGAGGAGGATTTTAACAGTCATGAAACCGTGCTACCAGAAATAATAACAACAATAACAACAATAATAAAAAAAAAAACATATACAGGGGAGTTCCAACTAACCCTGCTCTCCCCTACAGCAGTGACCAGTGACATATTAGCAAAACATGGCAAAAGTGACATATTAGCAACTGTCTTTATTATAGTAAGAAAATATCTCGCATTCCTTATTAGAACATTACAAGACATCAGATCTGACAATAATATACATCACCAACAGAGGTAGAGTAATCATCAGCGTCTGTCTGCGAGGATTTCCTACTAGACGGATTTCAGCCCGACATAGCCAATATGTTACCCCACCAGAGTCCTGGAAATGATTTGTTTTTGGAAGGTCAAAGGTGAAGTTCACTGCAAGGTCGCAAAGTTAGAGAAAATCTTTATTCTTATCTTGTGGAGGGGTTAGATGGGAGATGAAGGGGTTAATCAATGCACTTGTCACCATCATTTGTATGTACCTGGTGGAGGTACCTTTGCACTCTAGGAACGCCTCTCTACTTAAAGGAGAAGATACGACTTGTGGAATGTTTATCTCAATCAACACTCCATATTGAAATCTGTCGGTGTGAAAATCTTAAACCAATAGCTGCTATTTAAATTATGTCATGCGGGTTTATTTAAAAATTTTATCTCTGAATGATGATGTCATCAATACCCAAGTTAACATTTGGCTTTAAAGAGAATCTCTGTAAGTGTTTCAGGTGTTTATGTTTAAATATATGAATCCAGGTGTGTTATATCGTTTCCCAGTGCACAGGTAATGATTTTAATCCAGACCTTTTAACACCTCCTACACAAATCTGCCAACGAATGGCATGAATGTATCAAAATCCTGTACGTGTACTGAACAGGTTAGCTTAAGTACTGACGACCTCATCATTCTGATACTCAAACAACTGCCTGTAAAATCAGTAAAACAGAAGCTATCGGCCTCGGATGTGGCGCACAGGAAGAAATTAATCTAGAGATTTAAATAGCATTCACCTTTAACAAGGTGCGCTCTTCTCCTTTAATCCTATTTCTAAACTGGTACAAATTTATTCCGAGATTTCGTGTCAAATCAAATAATCTGTCCAATTTGGCTCCCTAGTGGTGCATCGACAAGCTGGAGAACGCAGGTTCGGATCCAGGTTGATGCTGTAGCCACCCGCGACTAGGAGCCAATGGGAGCTAATTGACGGAGCTCTCACAAGAGGGGGAGGGATGACATACTCTCACCTCCCTGTCACTCACAGCATTTCACATTTTGTTTAAAGGAGTCTCCTGTGTTAGCGCTTCATGTTTAGAAGTGCTCTCGTTGGGCGATACGAAAAGAATGAAACACTGTGGGAAGTGCTGTGATTGGAAAATTATCAACAGTGATGGCATGTTATGTTGGGACGTACTTCACAACGATTCATTTCCTTTAACAGCGCGTCCACTAGTGGATTACAGTTACAATGTTCATTAACATCTTTAAAGCTTTTTTTGTTTAAAAAAAAAGGCACATTGGATGATGAAATTATATAACCTGGTAAACTATTTTAAACTGTGTCTATCAGTCCTACAGAGAGAGAGAGAAAGAGAAAGAGAGAGAGAGCACGAGTGTGAGAGAGTGCAAGAGAGCGAGAGAGCAATAGAGAGAGTGACAGAGCTAGAGAGAGAAAAAGAAAGAGAGAAAGAGAGAGAAAGAGCACAAGTGAGAGAGAGAGAGTGTGAGAGAGCACAAAAGAGAGTGAGAGAGCAAGAGAGAGAGTAACAGAGCTAGAGAGAGCGAGAGAGGAAAAAAGAGAGAAAGAGAGAGAGAGCACGAGCGAGAGAGAGAGAGTGGAATAGAAAGGGAGAGAGAGCAAGAGACAGAGTGAGAGCGCGAGTGTGAGAGAGCACGAGAGCAAGAGAGAGAGTGACAGAGCAAGAGAGAGAAAGAGAGCATGAGCAAGAGAGAGAGAGCGGAATAGAAAGGGAGAGCACGAGTGTGAGAAAGCGAGAGAGCAAGAGAGAGAGTGACAGAGCTAGAGAGAGCGAGAGAGGAAGAGAGAGAGAGAGAAAGAGAGAGTGCGAGCGAGAGAGAGGAATAGAAAGGGAGAGAGGAAAAAAGGGAGCGTGAGAGAGAGGGAGAGCGCAAGAGGGAAAGAGAGCGAGCGAGAGCAAGAGAGAGAGAGCACACAAGAGAAAGTGAGAGAGAGTGAGAGCAAGAGAGAGAGAGCACGCAAGAGAAAGCGAGAGCGAGAGAAAGCGAGAGAGGGCAAGAAAGTAAGAGAGAGCGAGAGGAAGAGAGAGAGGCTTGATGTAAGAATGTGTAAAAGAGTTTACAGTAGATCTACTAGCTGTTACTGATTTTTATCCGGTTGGTAAATGGACAGGGTTCTGGCAGAGGGATCGGTAGCCTTGATCCATCGAGGCATCCAGTAATGAGGCGTCCATTCGGGGCGTCCCGGGTAAAGCTTCTCAAAGATCTGCCGCATGAAGAAGCCTTCTTTGGTAGCGGGCGGGTTGTAGGGAAACAAGATGGACGCCTTTTCTAACTCTGTGTCGTTCACCTACAGAGGACATGAAAAAAAAAAAAAAACAACAACAAAAACAACAACAAGGTTGATCAAGATTCTCACAACCAGAATCAACAACATCCGGCGTTCCAGGAACCACCACTGACCCTCTCATCCGTGGTCTAATTAGTAATTAATTGTAATGATAATTCTTTCCCTTTCGCTCGTACCTTGGACCCCAGACACCGTACCTCAGACTCAATGTGCTCCTGCAAGCTCATGAACCAGGACTTCTTCACGGACATCAAACCGTCACTGAACGCCTCTTTGCGCCTCCACAGAATCTCGTCAGGAATCAGATTCAGTCCTTTGAAGGCTTCCCTCAGAAGATACTTCTCCACGCCATCCTGTTTCCACAACACACGATTTAATAAAAGCACCATCATTCATTCAATCATTCACTCAGCCACTTGGGTCACAGGGAGGCCGGAGCCTATCTCAGCCACCTCTGAGCGAAGGTGGGGTACTCCCTAAACCCCAGTCTATCACATCACAATCATTCACACTCACATTCACCCCTAGGGGCAATTTCAAACAGCTAGTTAGCGTAACGTGGGTATTTGGACCGTGAAAGGATACTGGAGTACCCGGAGGAAACCCACGCAGGCACGGGGAGAACATGCAAACCCCTGAGCCTGGAACTTGAACCCAGGACTTTCCCGCTATAAGGTTGTCATGCTAACCACTACATCACAGTGCCACCCACTAGAGGGAGCCACTGCTCTAGAAACGAGGCAGTAAAGAACAGAGAGAAGGAGAGTCTTCACCTTGGGCGTCCTCAGTTCCTCGGGCAGAGAGAGGTAGTAGGCAGTGAACCTGTGGTCCAGGAAAGGCACTCTCAGCTCCAAGCTAATGAGACGAGACCCAGAGAAAATTAGGAGACAAATAAAGAAACGTTAGCGATCATGCTAATGTCGATCTAAAGCCAATAAAGATATTAACCGATTTAAATGTCAACAAGGGGAACGTTACACTTTTTCAGTGTGAGTGGCCATGCTGGTGATGATAACAAGTAGAAATTTCAAGCTGTCGTTTTTACAGGTTGTAAATGTGGAATTACAAGTTGCAACTTCGCCTTGAATACAGCATACGACGTGAGGGCAGATGTGAACATGAGGTGCGCAACTCCACCATCATCTCACCCGTGTGCGGCTGTGGTCCTGTCTGCTCTCAGGACGTCGAACAGATAAAGCTCCTCCATTAGACGCACGCTTTCCTCCGCTCCGGCTTTGGCGGACGGGGCCTGAGTGACAGCACAAGGCCAAGTATGAACCCAGTACTGAAACAAACACTTGTTCTAACCAGTTTCGACAACCCCTTGCTGAAGCAACGTGTACCTTATGGAAATAAATGTAGCCCTGCGTCAGTTCATCAGATCCCTCTCCGGAGAAAATCACCACGCTGTCCGTCTTCTCGCGGATGTATTTAGAGATCAGATACATGCCTGGAAAGATAAAATATATATTTGCATCCTCTGTGACATATCCTTGCTATAATAAAACTTTATAATTAATGGATAATTTTCTATGGCGGAGATTCCATATGTGGATCATTCATCATTCATTCATTTTCTGAAGCGCCTAATACTAATTTGGGTCACGGGGAGGCTGGCACCCATCTCAGCCAATTCTGGGCGAGGGCAGAGTACACCCTGGACAGCACGCCAGGCCATCGCAGGGCAGAAACACGCTGACGGCTATGCAGCTACTCTT
>JAOUQZ010000012.1:16740889-16755568 GCA_028564935.1 Neosilurus hyrtlii
CCGCCCTCGCCCAGAGTTGGCTGAGATGGGCGCCAGCCTCCCCGCGACCCTAATTAGGAATAAGCGGTTCAGAAGATAAATGAATGAATGAATGAATGTATGTATCCTTGATCACAGCATGTAATCTCCATGGCATTGTTGCTCCAGTTGGTCCCGTCGAGGCTCAGCAACATTAATGTGGCAATAAAATGAAGTCAGCTGATGAGCTGAACGTAGTGAACGAGCAGGTCATCACATCAATGCACTTTTTCCTTCCCTGATGGCGCGGATATTAAATGGAGACTCAAATAATGAGCGAGTGGTTCAGGGAGCACGAGGAGTCCTTTTCACATATGGATCGGCACCCCAGAGTCCCGACCTTAACCCTATTGACAGATTTTGACATGTGCTGGAGAAGACTTTATGGAGGGGTTCAGTTTTTCCCTCATCGATTCAAGACGTCGGTGAGAAATGAAGCCGACACTGGATGGAAATAAATGTTATGTTGCTTAAGTTTGTTGAAACGATGGTATGATGATTACATTTACAGCATTCGGCAGACACTCTTATCCAAAGCGACTCACAATTATCATTTTTATACACCTGAGCGATTGAGGGTTAAGGGCCTTGCTCAAGGGCCCAACAGTGGTGATAGTGGGGATTGTACTGCTGACCTTCGGATCAGTAACCCATCGCCTTATCCATGCCCATTACGTGCATTAAGCAACGATAAATCCATTCCATGAAAATATTAGAGTGTGTGACGTTTTTTTTTTTTGGCCGGGCAGTGCATTACTGTACTATTGTCTGAAAACTAAATATTCAACAAAAATACATAAAAGGTCATAGTGACCTTGACCTTTGACCACATTTTAAATAAGGTTCTATACTATAACCAGGAGACTTTGTTGACGTTCATTTAAATCTGAACATTTGTGTTTAAGTTATTGTCCAGAAACCTTAAGTGTCCACGCTGCCCGCCTAACAGAAACACAACCGCCTGCACAGCATGATAACATAACGTGTCCTGTTTTTCAAAAGGGCATATTAAAATAAACCAGAAGAAGAAAGTTCATTTTAAGCAAAATGCCTCCAATAAACAACCACAAGATATAAGGCTTTTTTTTACAATAATACTTTGCCTTTTATTATAAATAAATGTACATTCCTTACAAATAAATTCATTAAATTAGCTAAATTAACAGTCAAGCTAGCTGATAACCATGAGGGTAAGTGTAAGCATAAATTAAAAAAAGTGTATCAAAGTGAAAACAAGAATAAGCACAGATTTCCTTGTCGGTAGGCTATAGAAGATAAAGTGGAAATGTTCAGTATAAACAAGAAGCACAAGCAGCAGTGAAGTCGTATCAAATTACAGCGGTTTCATTAAATGCATTCTTGAAATACAAGTTGTTCATGCTACTACTTTGTTCGTTACGTTAGTGCAAAAAAAAAAAAAAAAAAAAAGAAAAAAATTGTCCTGGCCAAAAAAAAAAAATTAAAAAAAAGACCAGGATCTAAAGAACACTATAAAAATGTACACACTTTTTAATTAAAACCTCAAAGTCTTTCTGGTGTCTGCTAGCAGGCGTGTGTCGATGATCACATGAACAAAAATATCTCTGTGAGGGTGATGGGACTGAACTCTGAGTAATATTATGATGTAAGAAAACTAAATGTCAAGTGAACGCTTGGTGGATTTGTACTTGATTTCATTTTTAAAGAAAATCGGTCATGAAACTAAAAAACATTTGATTTCATTGATAAATTGAATAAAAAGGACACTTTGAGCGTTTTTCTAGGACTCTAGTGCCTTAACAAGTTCACATCAACAATATTTTTTTATAACTTTAATGAGGGTTTCCTTATAAGGCCAAATCGAAAGACGTGTGCTAGAATCCTTTACCATATATGGAAGATTTACTGATATTTATGGTTTAAACACAGCAGCTGATACTTGTAGCATACAGTATGGGATTTGTAGCCATGGTGAGAAGGGATAAATGGAGAAAACCTGCCAATTTTTCCCCAGGTAAGAGTAAAACATCCAGGGGGTGGAGTCAGCCCTGCTCCAGCTCCTCCTACCTGCATGAAGTTGAACTAAAAGTCCATGGTGACGACTCAGTGTGCTTCAGGTTTAACTTTGTTCAGTTGCTCAAGCCTCTGTGTACATCGTTACTATAGAAACCGAAATATGTTATCTTGTGTGTGCAATAAAATAAACCTGTAATTTTTCTCGCAACTGGAACTTCAGTCAGAGTTACCTTTATACTTTATAAGTGTTAATTAAATGAGCACAGTATGAATATTTGTTATGGACACGCGCCTGCTGGCTGCCGTGTTTGTGTGAAGTGAAAACAGCGACGTTTCCAGGAGAGGCACTTTAAACAAAAGTCCTTTAAAAACGAAAACTTTGTTATAAAACTAGCTGCCATCTAACGGTGCTAAAATAGTGCTCGGCTGTGATCGGCGTTCTCGAATACCGCTTTGATATTGCTGTCCGAGGCGAGCGGGCAACACACAGCTCGGACCTTTGGCGGGAACGGCGTGAGATCAACGCTACAGTGTTTGTCGTTATCACGGTTCTGGCTGAGTGGGGAAGAAATCATCGGTCCTGAACACGGAGGGAACGTCCTGCTGATGCTGCTGCTGCTGCTGCGCTGCTCGTTTCGGGCTGGATGGCTTCTGCAGGGGGAATAACAGCAACGTGAATAAAACACAGCCACTGTTTAATAACAATACTGCAGTTCACACAAACACATGTACGATAAACCAGGAAGAAACTGGAAACTCTTGGCTCGAACAGTCTGGGTGTGACTCCATAACACAAAACAAAAGCCATGGTACAGCATGTACAGGGGGATAAAACCAGCACGCTATTATTTATCAGGATCAAAGATGAGTAAATTCTGCTTCACATGCTGGAACCTGAAAAACTGGTGATCACGTGACATATAACAAGGTGTGTAATGAGACTATAATTGTGAAGAATCTCCGTGGGACGACTCACCGCTGTGCCCATGATTGAGAGTTTGTGGGTTTGAATTGTCATTAGACCCCAAAACAGGGTTTTAACCACAAGTGTGCCTCTGTCCACCCAGCAGTATAAATGAATACCAGTAAAAATACTGGGAAGGAAACCAGCGACGGACAAGCGTCCCATCCTGGAGGAGTTGAACTTCGCGCTACGGAAACCGGGGATAAGCTCCGGTCTGATGAGCCAGTAGGGGTCGGGTGTAAAAGCTCAACAGACTTTACCTTTAACATTGATATTTACTAGTTCATTTAGGTTGCTAAGCTATGAATAATGGTGTAATGTTAGCCACCTGCTGGTAATTTAATATACTCAGACGGCTCCTGTCACAAACACTTAGCTAAAACCTGTCAACCTGATAAAATAAGTAAATAAATAAATTAATAAATGATATAAAAAAGCTTAACAGGCTCAAAATTAAACACACAGAAAAAACATAACTAGCTGTAAAATACTCCGAAAGTATTACTGGGTATAATTCCATTAACACACAAACACGATTTCTTTGTTAAATAATAAACATCTATATCATGACACATAACCTGTTAAGGCTGAGTATCTGAATGGCTTGATTTCAGTGCAGGGGGAATCTTTGCTGCTTTCCTGCCACCTACAGGTGTGGTATTATCACTCAAACAGCGTGCAAGACATACATGTTTGGGAGAATATAAACATTTATTAAATATACTGCGCTGTTCAACAATTCCAAAGACAATTAAAAAAAAAACCATATCATAAACAAATCAAACCACTACCTCTGATTAGAATATACTACACAGCACGATCTGATTGGTTCGCTATCTCTGGGATATAAACATTCGTATAACTCTTTTAGGATTTACTACACAGAAACAATATTGATTTAGTTTGCAATTCTACTATAATGCAAATTAAATCCAGATTTTTATTATTATTGTTTTTTTATGCATGCTTGACAGAACCAGTGGAGCTCTGTGTCGTCAGTGTGCTTCATAATGGTGTCTTTTAAAATGCATTCAAGGTTTTAGTACTTCATGGGAACATAAGAAAAGCTAATTAAATAATTTTTTCTGGTTTGTTTTTCCATTTTCTCCGCTATTTTAGTCGTATCCGATTCCCACCCTTCGAGTATTTCTTGTCTTCCTTATCACACAACCACCTTTACCCAGGGAGGGGTGTAAACATGCACATGCCCCCTCCGTGACATGTAATGCTGCCACCTGACTCTTTATGAACTGCTGCGTATGCGCATTACGGGGGCGGTCGAACACATACGGAGGGAAAGCGGTATCCGCCCTCCCGTATGAATGAGTTCACAGACGACCATGACTGGCTGGTGATCGTGACAGGGGAGCGTATGCTTGGCCAATTAGTTCCCATGGACTCCCGGTCATGGATGGCTGTGTCATCAACCTGGATTGGAACTTGTGATCACTGATGACAGCATCTTTTAACGACCGTATTGCAAAGCATGCATATTTTGCTGTTGAAGCAAACATCAAGTCTCGAACTAAGCTGCACTGTTTAAAACACTGGAGCAGGAAGCCCTTCCTTACTTACCCTGTGTGCCCTAATGATTGAGCTGAATGATTAATTTTGCCACTTTACTTACATTTAAAAATCCCGAGACGTTCATTGTACGGAAAATCTTTTTGAAAGCACCAGGTAGAGTCCGCGCTTCCCCTTCAGCCTCAACGACCTGCTCCTCCATGACATTCACGTTGGCTGCGACCATCTTGACAAAAGCCTTGAAATAAAATGGATATAAATAAACAGGTATAAGCAATACCGATGAATATTAGTTGATCATACAGCACCGTACTCATATTCAACACGTGAATACCTCCAGCTTATCAATTTTCCTGTAAATCTGCCTCATGTCCTCAGACTTCTTGTAAATCTGTGGCAGGCTGACGTTGACGATCTGAGAGGTGTCGTTGCGGATCTGCAGTGGAGAGATTATCTGTGAATTATACACCGCTTCACTGGAAGGAGACGCAAAACAAACAGTTAAAAGAAATTCCCGGGCAGTTGTTGGTGTTTGTCATTAACTCACCATATCCAGCATTCCCACAAACTCGTCCACTCGAGTCAGCATTTCTTCCAAACTCTTCTCCAAACATAGGATCTGTGATTATATAAAAGTCAACAAACAGCCATGAGCGAAAGAAAAAGCTTTAGTCACATGTTTTTGTTGCCTGGAAACTGACTATGCTTAAAAAATAACAGCTAATATTTGTTTACAGTAAAACCAAACTACTGCAAATGGTTATACATTACTAGTAGTCCTATCACCATACCATGCTTCCACTACTTCATACCACAAATACTATACCACTACTCCGGTACTACCATGCCACTACCAACATAGCATAATATTAGTACTAATATCCTCCCGCTACAACATGTCGCCATTGTACCGATACACAGCACACCATTAGCATAATAATAAAATACTACTACTGCACTTTCAGGCTACTGCTACCATACCATAACAACCATAGTGCTATATCATATTACCTCTATTACCTTTACTACACTACAACATCTACGCAAACCATCACTACATACCACTACCACCAGCACATTATCATTATGGCATTATACCATGCCACTACTACTACTTTACTATCTTTACTATGACCATGTACCACAATAGTACTAGTTCCATACCATAACCAACCATCGCATACTGCCATTACAACCACAAACCACAAAAGGTATCTCTATTATGCAGGCATATTACTACAGTTCAGCTATCATATCATTTTGACTGGTACAATATATATATATATAACAATTATAGGGATAGGTGTTTTAGTATATACAACATGGGAACATAGGAAAAACAAACTACATTGAGATTTTATTGGTTTGACATTTTTAAAAGAAAAGAAAATGAAAGGAAAGTCTTCCAAACTCTCCTGTTACAAAAAAAAGGTTATATTTTCATCATCAGGTGGTTTTTACTTACATTTTCAAGGTTGCAATCTGCTAAAATATGCCAGAAAGTTTGCATTAGCCTTAACCCTCAACTGCCAAGTTGTATAAATTACACAAAGTAAAAAGTAGTAAGTCGTTCTGGATAAGTCTGCCAAATGCTGTAAATGTAGCCTGTTTCACTCTTGCAGAGTGCGAATTTGGATGCATTAGATCTAATAAGGCAAGATGACGGCAAAAATAACAGCATACAGATATTAAACCGAGAAATCAGATATAAACTAGCAAACCTCTAAAGAAAACAAAACCAGGCACGTCCGCATATTTTGCATTTGCGTTTGCATACGTCTGCTCATATAAGTGAACCTGTGGTATGTAGCGCACGCGCAGTGCGTTTGAATGCACAACACGTCCGCGTTCACAGCTCCTTCTACGTGAGTCACGTCCCTCTTTTCACAGTGCAACAGCACCTCCCCGTGGGAGGATTTATTACTCGTTTTTATTCTTTTCCATGACAAGTTTTCATTAAGTATAAAGTGTTCTGGTAGGTACGGATAGAAACTACGCATGCATGCTTTTATTAGCAGGGTGCTTCTGTGGGTGTGTCTGTGGGTGTGCTTGTGGGTGTGTCTGTGGGGATCCCAGAGGCTCATCAGGCCGGCGCTTATCCCCTGTTTCTGTAGCGTGAAGCGACTAGGAGTTCAACTCCTCTTGGATGGGACGCTAGTCCATCGCCGGTTACCTTCCCAGTATTTTTACTGGTACCCATTTATACAGGGTGGACAGAGGCTCACTTGTGGTTAAGACCTTCCCCAGGGGTCTTAGCATGATGGGGGTCTAATGGGGATTCGAACCCATGACCTCCCAAGCTAAGCTCTTATTAAGTTTGGATTAATTTCCCCTTTAAAGCATGACCCTGGTCACATCTGAAGACACTACATGGGGTATTGGATGGATGACTTGTCCTCATGAACTGAGGAACCTGAGGAACCTGAGGAACAGAACCCTGGACATTTCTCACCTCCTCGCCCGCGTCTGCTCGGATATAAGAGGAGTAACTGAGTGCAGTCTGTCTCAGGATCTCCTCCTCCTGCTGCTGCTGCTCCTGGACGGGACTCTGGGCAGCAGCACCGTCTGGACTGGGACTCGGAGGTATATTACCGCTGAAACTCGGGCTCTGAGAGACGTTACCGGCGAAACTGGGGCTCTGGGAGACGTTAAGTCCAAAGCTGGGGCTCTGGGAGACGTTTCCGTTGCTCAGGCCGTCGCTCAGCATGGACACGGTGCTGGCACTTTGGGACACGATCCCGCTGTCTCGGCTCACCTCCTCACTCGACTCCTCCAGCGGAGACAACACCGGCGGCCGGCCTAACCGATGCTCCATATCCGCGTCCACAGATCTACCTGCGTGTCTTTGTACAGATATTCGCAATTAAGTCTTATTTACTGATGTTTCTCCAGCGCGAGTCAGGATGAGATTACTTCCGCATCCATCATGTGACTTCCACTCCCCCGCCCTCTCCCCCTTACGGATCCTCGCGAGGCTCAAAAAGCCACTAACGGGTCTCTTTGATTTTGTATTCGCGTCTGAAATCACCCTCTGCTTCAAAATACAACTTTTAACACTCAATCATTCTTTCTTCGAACTGCTTAATCCTATTAGGATCTTGAATCCAATTAGGGCCGCAGGGAGGCTGGAGCCTATCTCAGCCGACACGTCACGAAGGCGGGGTACATCCTGAACACCTTGCCAGACCATTGCAGGGCCAACACACACAAAACCAATCACACTCACCCTCACACCTATGAGCAATCTGAAACAGTTATCCTACTGTGTGCGTCTTTTGATGTGCAGGGGGAAACCGGAGTATCCGGAGGAAACCCAAGCAAGAACGGGGATAACATGCCAAATCTACATAGAGACACCCAAGCCTGGGACTCGAACCCATGGCCTTCTTGCTGTGAGGCTAAACACAACACCTGCACGCTGCCTGATCCTTTTTCACAAGCCGTCGGTATATTTGGCCTACCATCCCCATTTCTCCTTGGCGGAATTCATGTCAAAATTTCAATACTTGATCCTTCATATACCTAACTGACCCAGACAGGAACCACTAAATAAACACACCGGTGGTTGTTTGTGCAGCCTGTGTTCATGAATTACTTCTAGGATTGCTCTGATCAGTTTCCCAGGCCCCAGTGATGAAAAAGAACATCCACAATATGATGCTGCCCCCAGAGGCGATTCTAGAGTCTGTTGGGGCCCAATGCGAGGATTCCAACGGGGCCCCTCCAACTGGCGCTCATCCTCATTATGTTGTAAATTTTGGAAGCCCTTTCCATTTATGAGGATGGTGTAAAATCTCGTGAAGTGGAAATACACCCCCCCCCACCCAAAAATAAATAAATAAATAGCTAGATAAATAAATAATGTTGTGTTTTCACTCAAGAGTATACATACAAAGAGAAATAAAAGCACATAATTCATCACTTTATATCATCAATAAAGTCAAGATTTTATTTAAATTTAAAATTGTACAGAGAAAAAAACAAACAAACAAAGAAATAAAAACACAAAGACAATGCTTTTCAAAAATTTCTGAAATTTTGCAGAATAAATACACATGAGGTGATTGAACTCCAGTAGCGACCAGCAGAGGGCGACACGGCTGTGTAGGTGAACAACTAAAGCAGGGAACATTCAGTGGCCGGATTATATAAAATGATCCAGGGGTTAGGAATTACCCAGAGTTCCATATTTGGGTCTGAAGCACACATCATGAAGGGTGGATGGCAACAAGATGACTAGTCTAGCAAAACATGAATGTGCTCATCTTAACTAAATTGATAACCTGGGGTGCACACACCATCAAAAATTCATCAGCAAGTGAAACAGATCATTTTTACCTAAAGGGGCAAATATATATATATATATATGGTGACAAAAGTGCACATTAAAAGACTCCACCACAAAAAAACATACACAAGATTAGCGATTTTGGTGCTAATTTATTGGTTGGTGCTGTATTTTTATTATTAATGTTAGAATTTAGCACTTCTGTGTCGCGCTGACGTCACATAAATGAGAAACCACAGACCAGTAGTGGAGAAGTTGGTGCAAAACCTTGGACTCCCAGAATGCAGTACAGCTAAACGATACATCTGAACTGAGCTACGGCTCAGCGGATTAGCTTTCCAAGAGAAGACGAGTATGATGGGATTTACGGCGAAATCAGCAAGAAAGTTTAAGCGGAGAAGTTGAGAGAGCTGGACAGTGTAAAGGATTAAAGCGTCGCTGCATCGATGTTTTACGTAGAGATGAAGGGAGGGCTACATTTTACTAGCATTGTGGGTAATGTAGGACGTAAGAAGTGAATACAGAACATTTTCAACCACAATGAATATTAATACATACACTGATTCATTATTGGAACTGTTTTATCCTACTAGCGTCGCGGCTGGAGCCTATCTCGGCCCACTTTGGGTGAAGGTGTGGTACCACTTGAACAGCTCGCTTGTCCATAGCAAACCCAACACACACCCGACAACCATTCACACTCGCTCTCACACCTAGGTGCAGTTTGTAACAGCCAGTTAGCCTAATGTGCATGTATTTGGTCTGTGGAAGGAAACCAGAGTACCTGGAGGAAATCCACACAAGCACATTGAGAACAACATGCAAACTCTACACAGAAACACCCTCGCCGAGCCCAGGACCCAAGCCCAGGACCTTCTTGTTGTGAGGTGGATTTGCTAAATCACTACACCCCCATGCCACCACTACTGCCCATCGCATACTAATTATAAAGATTATTAAGCAACTCGTACAGGAGGAGGAAGAGTGTTTCCTTTAAGAAGAGTTCGCACCTGTATGCGGAAGCTAAGCACGCCGAGTGCGAAGCGTCTGTGGAGAACAGAGACCGTACACAGCTGTGTGTGCTCGCGTCATCCGCCCGAGTTGAAGATTCATTAGGAGGTAACCGACAAAAATGTGTGCTTGTTTATCATCAAACATCATGAAAGACAGAACTCTGTGGTGCATCGCTGTGTCGACGGTTTAGAAAGGTCTGATGCTCAGAACGTAGAAGAAAAAAAAAACCCATATAAAATCGAGGATTTGTTCAACACTTTTTGGTCAATGCATTACACAAATGTGTGCTACTATTTGTGCTAATTCATAGTACAATTAAAGAAAGAAAAAAAATCCTGTAATAGAATACTGTGAGTACATGCCCCCCCCCCCAAAAAAAGAAGAGGAAATCGTCACGATATTCCTACGAAGCATTATCAAAAATAGTTAACAAAGAAAGACATTTTATTCCTCGATTCCTGAAATTACAGTGATTTATGAAATTACAGTGTATTTTCCTACGTGATCTATGATCCGTCTCCGGCTGCTGGAATGAGATTCTTTGATAAAACCATAGAACAAGGTATTAAACGCTTTGGTAAAGTTATGACGGGAAAAAAAACCTCATCTTAATAAATTAGTGTTGTTTATTTCTCCCAGAATTCCAGTGGACTGCTTGTGGTAGCGGAAAATGTTTGATGTCTACCGTACTGTAGGCTAAAAGGCATGTTAAATTAGTATGAAATCATTGGCTCTGGAAAAATGAATAGTAGGGGGGGGGGAATGAGAAAAGGACTAAAAACAGAGACATGTACCGACGCTATTCCCTACGCATCCCCCGACAGATAAGACACGTCGTTTAAGAACAGGTAAAAATTCAAGATGTTAAATTACATTTTACAAAAGGCTTCAAGAAGGCAGTAAAGTTCCACATCAAGTCTGTTGCCGCAGGCTGTAAAGTCTCTGAGGGCGATATAATGACGTGCCTCTCTCTAAGCATGTGTGTGTGTGTGTGTGTGTGTGTGTGTTATAGAGTGATGACCATGCCGTCCTCCTCTACACCACCGCTAGGCAGCGCCAGGCTGTTTCGAGGGTCCGTTCTCAGGCTGCTGAGGATTTTGTGCAGACTGCCGTTGCTTTCCCTGGCACCATTGTAGGGTGTGTGATGGACGTTCAGGTCTCTGTGAAGCCTGTAGCTCAGGCTGTTATGGCCCGTTCCGTTGAGGCTGGCGTGAGAATGGAAGGAAGCCGTGGACACAACGGACAGCGGTCTGCTTTGGGGTTTGGGAGGTGAAGCGGAGGTCAGTTGAGTGGATCGCGAGAGGAGAGATGCAAGAGAGGCGTTGGAATGACGAGTCTGGCGACCAATGCTGTTCTCAATGACAATGTCCGACTCCTCGTCGCTGTCCAGGTCATCGTGCCCGTAGCTGGAGGTCACGGCAGGCATGGAAGAGGGTACGGACTGCATGCTGGTGATGCCCGAGCTGCTGCTGCTATCCGACGATTGACCTGAACTTCCTGACACGCGGCTGGCACGCACAACATTGTTACGCTGATTAGCTGGCTTCACCGTAACGATCAGGTTGTGGCTGTTGGCGATCATCATGTCGGTGACCTGGTCCAGAGTCTTGCCAGTCACTTCGATTCCGTTGACCTCGAGAACCTCATCGTTGACGGCGAGGAGACCTGTTCCTTCAGCCAGGCCACCAGGGACCAGGCGCGAGATAAAGATACCTGGCACCTTCTCAAGGCCGTGTGCTGTGACACGTACACTGGTGCCATCACGGATGTAGAATCCGAGCGGTTTGTGCGAACCATGACGGTACAGCCTCACACGCCGGTGAGACTCAGGCACGATGTCCACGTCGATGATGGATGACACAGGACGGAAGTCCTGAGGAAGGCCGATGCGGATGTGTGGACGCTTCCTGTTCAGGTCGTTACGCAGGGCGACCCCAGCCTTTTTCTTGCGGGTAAGCGTGTTGGTGCCGAAAGTGCTGTAGTCAATTTCCTCTGCAAAAGAAACACAAACAAAAGATGAAGATGCTGTTAGGATTGTTTCCAGTTTTGAAAAAAACAACAACAGACTACTAAACTGTATGAAAACAGATGTCCGGTTGAGTTTGGGTCAGCGAGTGCGGCGTTCTTCTGAACAGTTCATAAACGCTGTTTATGTTCAAGTTACAAATATGTTAGGAGTGACAGCACAGGCAACAGGTTTTCAGTACAATCACATCTCCTGTGTGGAGAAACGGCGGGTTACTGTAGTACAACGCAGGGCAAGTCCAGTGAAGGGGTTGTAAAGTTCTGACTGAAAAAACAACAATAACAACAACAAACAAGTAGGCAGCAAGTGACCATACTGGCTAGCAAAGCTGACTAGCCATCATCATCTGACTCAGAAAGCCTCCACCTGAATGTGATGGGTGGACCAGGAACGAGCAGTTAAGCGTTTTACGGCACTCCACACACCCTGCTGTCAGATGCCTTTTGAGTCTACGCTAATGACGGAGTTTCCAAAGAAGACCACACAGCACTTTCATTAGGATTCTCAGGGAGCACATGGTCCAAACAAACTCTAGCTATTCAAGGTGGATCCCATCAATAAAAACCCCATCCCGGTTACAGCCTCTGCACACCATGGCGTTTAAATAACAGACTCCGATATCTTTAACAATATTCATGTGACGCTTGAGAGGTTTATCAAGGCGGCACTTTGTGGTTATTGTTAGGCAGCACAACCAATCTGAGTGAGAGCAGACATACTTTTATTACGTGCTGGAATTTCAGCCGCGAGTGCAAGACTACTGATAGGAAACACATTGGAGAGCTTAACTCTCTCTCGCTTTCTCTCTCTCTCTCGCCCTCATTAGGAACGTAAAGCATTTGCCAGGCCTCCATCTTTACTCGCTCTTATCTCAAGACAAAACGATTGCACCTCATGTCTGCTACAGGTTCATGACACGGTCTGGAATAAATGAATGCAGGTCGCGAATCAGAGCATAAAGCTCCTTCATGGATGTTCAGCCTGGAGCCAGACGTCAAGACATTTGGTTCAGACTGGAACTGGAATCCACCTCACAGCAAGAAGGTCCTGGGCTCGATTCCCGGGCTCGGGGCGTTTCTGTGTGGTGTTTGCATGTTCTCCCCATGCTTGTGTGGGTTTCCTCTGGGTACTCTGGTTTCCTCCCACAGTCCAAAAACATGCACATTAGGCTAACTGGCTGTTCCACATTGCCTCTAAGTGTGGGTGTGAATGGTTGTAGGTGTGTTGGCCCTGCAATGGACCCTAATCACGCCTAAGCGGCCTATTAGCTACCCCATGTGTAGTACGAAGACCATACACAACACATCCAGTGTTCCCTGTTCTCCCTGTCAGAAGAATATCTGGTTACACATTACTGATGGAGGTCGGATAAGATATCGTCGGTAAGAAGATCTTTCATCTTCACATGCAACAGTGACAGTATTAAAGGGATTCATTCACTTCCCAAATATATTAAATAAACATGAAATACAGTTTTACCTCTTGGAAATAAAATGGAATCGGCCACAATGTCTTTCTGAACCATTTGCCTCATCCTCTACGCGAGTGTCATTGACCTTCACCAGGCGCCACGATATTAGTAAACACCACCAGTCTGAGGCAAGCAAGAGCACAGAACACTTGATCTCACTGCCAAGTTGTCAGGCATGCACAAGATCATTTCTTTGGTCACGCCGTCTTGTTATTGTTATTACACGACATACCTGGTATTATTTTCACTTCAGTCAGTTCATGTGTTTTGGTTTGTTTGTTTGTTGTGTCTACGCATGCCTATATCTCAAGAACTGCTTGACTTTCACCATCACATTTTTAGGGTAGCAAATTAAGACAAAAGGATGAGACATGTTTATGAAAAGGTCATTGTAAGTCAAGTTCAAGGTCAGCAAAATGGCCACCAGTTGTTTATCATGGCTAGGTAGCGGCTGGTGTGATTCCCCCATTGGGGGGCTTCTAGTTGTTATTGTAAAAAGACACAGAACCAAAACAAGATGTAAAACAGCTAAGAGATACTAAGCCAGTAAGTTGGATCTGGTTGGTTTTGCAGGGAAACTTTTGTATTTAGCCGAAATAAACAGTATACTGTGCTAACTAACATGATAAGTCAAACTGTCATAACTGTGAGAAATCGACAGCAATCCCAGAATATTCGGCTAAATGGTGTTATCTGAACTACAAGCAAGCTCTGTGGGCGGAATATCCCAGACTGATAATGTCTCTCTCTATCTCTGTGCCATAATCAGAGAGAGTGTAGGTCATGTGACACACTGGCAGGACACTGTGGCGAATATTGGTAATGGAACAATTCAAATGAAGACACAGAAGCTGGTTGAAAAACAAAAACAAAAACAAATGTAGTTCAACTGATCCTTCGCTTGAACCAGGACAATTTTTAACACGACCAAACTTTCCAGGAATGGAAGACACATCCTCCTGGTTCTCAAAGCTCTGCAGCTCTCAAGTATTTCCGCGAAAGTGCCGTTAAAATGGAAGTTGACACCCCACCCCCCAGAAAAAAAAACAAACAAACAAACAAACAAAAATCTACCATCATTTACAGTTAAGTAACTCTGGCCATATGGGATTTAAACTTTACAAACGAGCATTTGGAACACAAACTGTGGGAAAAATGTGTAAAAACAATGCCAAGAAGAACGCTCGCTGTTACAAAATTTAAAAAAGTTTTCTGATCAATTTTGCATTTTATTCATTCATTTTCTGAACCGCTTAATCCTAATTAGGGTTGCGGGGGGCTGGCGCCCATCTCAGCCGACTTTGGGTGAGGGCGGGGTACACCCTGGACAGCTCGCCAGGCCATCGCAGGGCCATCAGTCACACAACCATTCGCACTCA
>JAOUQZ010000012.1:16755668-16766008 GCA_028564935.1 Neosilurus hyrtlii
ACGCCCGAGCTGGGAATCGAACCCAGGACCTTTTTGCTGTGAGGCGGACGTGCTAACCACTGCGCCACCGTGCCGCCACATTTTGCATTTTACACACATTTAAGTAATTTGTTTGATTTTTTTCTACAACTTACAAACACAAATCAAATGTGAACTGTAGTAAACTTTTCAGTGATATTTACATTTCTTACATTAATGACAGGTAGGCTTTAGACAAGCGCTAAGTGCTTTTTATCTCCCAAAAAATTGAGCAAACGAGAAAACAACAACAACAACGACAACATGGAGGAGAGAGTGCTGGTGAAAAATACGGAGATTTACACCATCCTGAAAAAAGTGCTTGAATCAGTGGCTTTTCTGAGAATAAAGAGAACAATGAACAAAAACACACCAAGTGTGGAAGCACCCTAACACTTTCATTTTTGAGTAAACCGGTTCTCCCAAATGCCATAAATGTAAATGTAGGTGGGTAAAAATCATGATAAAACTCAGCTTATCATTACTTATATTACTTCAATATCTACAAATCTAAAATATAATCATCAGTTAACTACCAAGATGATAACGGAACGCAAACAGGGACGTAATGCTTTCATTCATTCATTTGCGGAGCTGTTTAATCCTGCTTCGGGAGGATCTCAGCTGACTCTGGGCGAAGGCGGCATACACTCTGAACAGCTCGCCAATTAGAACTCTATTAGAAAGAACTGACAATGGAGACTCCTTCCATAAATATGACATTCAGGTAAAGATTTGGGTGAGTATTTAAAAAGCAATGGAATAAAACAAAACTAGGTCTTTTACCATCCATCCATCTATCTCTCTATTCATCCATCCATCCATCCATGAATTTAAATTCATTCATTCATTCGCTGAATCGCTTAATCCTTCTAGGGTCATGGAGAGGCTGAAGCCTATCTCAGCTGATAGGGGGTGAAGGCAGGGTACACCCTGAACAGCTCACCAGACCATCGCAGGGCCAACTCTCTCACACACACAAACAACCAATCAGACTCTCACCCAGGGAAATTCAAAACAGCCTATTAGCCTAATGGGCATATTTTTGGACTGTGGGAGGAAACCGGAGTACTCGGTGGAAACCACCACTGTGCCGAGGCTCAGCACTGTCACACCATCTGAGACACTGAGGCATGATGAGAAAACACAGTAATCTAACGTTTTGCTGATTTCAGACATAGTGACGGCCGTGGTGCAGCGCCTGCTAGACAGAACACAAAGTCTGGCTGAAATAGGAAGGAAAATGCACATCCATTAAAGATTTCCTGTACGATCGAGCCAAACCTCAAAAACATTTCGGTTAAACAAGCCTAACGATTGTGATGGAGCTGAAAGAGGAAGAAGACAATTACAGGCTTATTGTTTTGGAAATGATTCTCCAATCAAGAAACCTACAAGCTAGAGCGCTGGAAAACCAGCAGAAGACTCCAGTGAGAAAGAACGAGAGAGACGAGGCAGACAACATCAATCATGACAACTTCTCTGAGCACCGCGCACCACCGTTAGTGTGCACACAAAGAGTTTTTTTAAAGCTTCAGTGAAGACATGAAGCTCTTCACACAGTGCCTGGCACCCACTGCTGTCACCTGACTCAGCCTGGTGGAGGGGCAGGGGTCAGAGGTCAGGGGTTACTCAAAGGGGTGGGAAGAGAGGAGAGAAGAGGAGAGGGGAAAAAAAAAGAAGGGAATACATTCCAACATGACGTAAAGCTTAAATATTTCGAGCTGAATTCACTGGAGGTTGCTGTATGAGCCGTGCTTCAAGTGTACCGTGGCTGATTTGTCAGCATTAGGAAGAATAATCAGGCGACCATTGTTGATGCAGTCGCTCTGTCGGTGCGTGATAATGGGATCACGCTGTGGGAACGGGACGGTGGGAGAGCAGGCAGTCTTTTGTCCCAGATTTCCCACCTCTCATTAACTTTCACAGTGAAACGGCCACCCCTTTTCAAGTTGTGCACAATTTCGACCGAGGCTAATAAAAGCAGGGATCTAAAGGTCTTAACAGCCAGTCATTAGGACTCCCAGAACAGTTTACTTTGCAGAGCATAATGAAAAGACCTGATTTAATTCAAAAACTATGAGGAAATCAATTAACCCACATCAAAATCTAACAGCATTTCGATCTCACTCCTATGAAATATCTGAAGCATCACAGATGTACCAGCAACGAGACAAAATCTTAGGCCAAATTTTTTGGGGGCAGCCGTAGCCTAATGGTTACAGATGTGGGTTTGGGACTGAAAAGTCGCTGGTTCGACCAGCAGGAAAAGTGTATGGTGATGGAGGAGTCCTTCCCTTCCTCCACATTTATGGTTGAAGTGTCCTTGAGCAAGGCACCTAACCCCAAATGCTCTCCGGGCACCACGATGTGTGTGGCAGCCCACTGCTCCGAGTGTGTATGCTCACTTTAAATGGGTTAAATGCAGATGCAAAAATTTCCCTTGTGGGATTAATATAGTATAGCAAAATCAATTTATTATTTAATTTTTCTTTTAAACACTCCCTCCCACTGAGCCTCACTTTTCCTGTGCTTGGATTTGAGTAACAGCCAAGGACAATATAATGTCTTTATAAAAAAAAAAAAAAAAAAAAAAAAAAAAAAAAAACAGCAGTCATCAGAATGGGAATGAAATTCATTGTGATTGGTGTTTAAATGGTAGCCCATGATTCCGTGGAAATGGTTTGTGCCTACAAACATTGAGACCAAAAACAACACCCTGACCTTCAAGGAAGCAAAACGTTTCCCATGCTCTCTCTTTCTTTCTTTTTTTTTTTTTTTTAAAAAAGAAAAGAAAAAACACTTTTTATTAATAAAAACAGCAAAAAGCCTCCTATAAGTGTCCAGAACGCATTTTTAGCATGTCTGTCTCACAGCAAGAAGGGGTCAAATCCTGGGCTCTGGCGATTCTGTGTGGAGTTTGCATGTTCTTCCTGCATTTGCGTGGGATTCCTCCGGGTACTCAGGTTTCCTCCCACAGTCCAAAGACATGCATATTAGGCTAACTGGCTGTTCCAAATTGCCCCTAGGTGTGGATGGGAATGTCAATGGTTGTGTGTGTGTGTGTTGGCCATGCGATGGTCTGGTGAGCTGTTCAGGGTGCGTTCCGCCTCTGGCCTATGGTCTAAAACAGGCGCCAGCCTCCCCATGACCTTAGTAGGGATTAGGCGGTTTGGAAAATGAGTCAGTGAGTGTTATAGGAAAATAATCAATGTCATTGTGATGTATTTCTACTCCTTTTATACCACAAGTAGTCAACAACTACTAATGAAAGGTAAAAAAAAAAATTTACATACATATATATATATATATATATATATATATATATATATATATATATCCACTAACATAATTATCCTCAAGGGGTGTTTTTTGTCTCACACACACACACACACCACACCTAGGGGAAATTTGGAAGAGGCAGTAAGCCTAGTGTTCAGGTTTTTGGATTGCGGGAGGAAACCGGAGAACCCGGAGGAAACACCATGTTGGCATGCACTCTTATCCAGAGTAACTTACAATTATCATTTATATACAACTGAGCAATTGAGAGCACAACAGTGGTGGTTCTAGGAACCGCAGTTCCGCTGACCTTTGGCTCAGTAAACCATTGCATTAACCACTGAGCTACCACTTCCTCTATCTCTACAACCACTCTACCCCGAAGTCTGCACAGAAATGCCCAAGCCCGGGACCCTCTGGCTGTGAGGAGGACATTGTTGTTGTAGTACAGATTATTCATTCATTCATTCATCTTCTTCCGCTTATTCCGGGGTCGGGTCGCGAGGGAAGCAGCCTAAGCAGTGAGGTCCAGACGTCCCTCTCCCCAGCCACTTCCCTCAGCTCTTCTGGGGGGACGCCAAGGCGTTCCCAGGCCAGCCAAGAGACATCCTCCCTCCAGCGTGTTCTGGGTCGGCCCCGGGGTCTCTTCCTGGTCGGACATGCCCGAAACACCACACCAGGGAAGCGTTCGGGAGGCATTCTAATCAGACGCCCAAGCCACCTCAACTGGCTCTTCTCAACGCGAAGGAGCAGCGGTTCTACTCCGAGCTCCACCCGGGGGACAGAACTATTCACCATATCTCTAAGGGAGAGACCTGCCACCCGGCGAAGGAAGCTCAATTCAGCCGCTTGGATTTGCGATAGTACAGATTAAATTCAATCAATTCACATGACTATTTCAGTTAGCCATTTGAACGGTAGCTTGTGATTTCCACTACTGTAACAAAATAAAAATAAAATAATCAGAAACAACTTGGCTATAAAGAACACTGGGGGATCCCCAAACCTCACTTAACGAAATAAAAGCAGTTATTAGTGAACTCAGATTTTCCAACCCATTATAGGCTTCACCAGAGACTGAAAACTAAACATGCATATTGCTGACAGACTCCCAAATATCCCCTTAATCCCGTCACAGAGAAACACTGAAATTGGTCTTAAATGAAAACAGTCTGAACTCGAACCGTGTGCACTTAAAACTAATCGCTCTCAACATGTACTTGTCTTTTGCTGAATCGTGAAGTTTGGTGAGAACACAGGGCCCCTCTTTGACTAATAAAGTTAGTGCCCAGTCAGCACACAGGCCCCCGACACTCACATACACACACGCACGCACACTTTTCCCTCCTTAACCTGTACTCACTGACTTACCCAGTCTCACATCTGGGAAAAGTTAAAGGCCTACGTACAGAGGAGGTGGAGAATGTGCCGGTAGATTAGTCTCTCTTTCGAGCTCTTTTCTTCTCTACACAGGACGCTTTCTCTGCAGGTCATGGCAGTGTGTGTGTCTGTGTGTGTCTGTGTGTGTGTGTGTGTGTGTGGGGTGGAGACACTGCTTTGAACATTTCTCCAGACAGAGGCAGCAGGGGAAGGTCTTAAAAAAACGTCTGTCAAGCAAGACAAAACAACATTCTACTAATCATACGTTTACGTAAAATACTATTACGGTAGCGAGAGGAGTAGTGTACCTTCCTGTAACTAGCTACATACTAAAGTGCTGCCATAATTACCGGAGTAGCACTAATACCGTAAATACACTAAGTACTGGTTATATCATGGTTAAACTAATTCAAAGATGACACTCCAAATTGGTCGCAAGACTAATAAAATTAAAGTCTACAATATTCTGTGAAATACGGTAATTTTACGCAAAATATTGTAATATGACCAACATTGAAAAACTGTGATGCTTTAGGCTAGATTTGTAAAAAGTGTAGGTAAAGATGCTAATCTAGACACTAGTCTACTGAATATATCTAAATATGTTTATGTTCATTAGTCATCATCATCATCAACATTAACATCATCATCATCATATGGGGTCCGGGGAAGCAGCCTAAGCAGTGAGTACATTAAGGTAATATCATATTAATATTATAATTTTTTTTACCCACATTTGGTTGCCTAATATACCGTCAAAGTCCAAAATACTTGTCTATATTTGTTATATACTTTTTCCGATGCAAATCAAAAGGAGTCAAGAGTTTTGTAGCCTGATACGGAGCGGATGGAAACAGATTTTATGGAGTTCTTAAAAATCTATTGAGATTGCACTGCAAACCCCTAACAAACTTAATGTACGGACCCAGTTCCTGTCTCGTATCCTTCATAAGCCAAGATCGCAAAGAGGGGGCTGAGCCGAAAGGCAAAGCTTTCAGTTTACCATTCTATTTACGTTCCAACCCTCACCTATGGTCATGAGACTTGGGCAGCAGAAAGATCAAGATCGCAGATACAAACAGCAGACATGATTTTCGGAGGGTTTCTGGGCTCAGCCTTAGAAATAGGGTGAGTAGCTCAGACATTTGATCGGACCTAGAGGTGGCACGGATGCTCCTTTTCATCGAAGGGGGTTAGTTGAGGTGGTTCAGGAATCTGATTGGAACGCCTCCTGGTTGCCTCCCTTTAGAGGTGTCCTGGGCACTAACTAACTCGGGAGAGGCTCCAGGATAGACCCATAACTTGCTGAAGGGATTATATATCCCGTCTGGTCTGGGAACACCTTGGGAACCCCCCAGGTGGTGGTAGAGAGTGTTGTTGGGAAGATGGATGCATTGGTTTCCCTCCTAGACCTGCTGCCTCCACATCCCGACCTCAGATAAGTGGAAGAAAATGGATGAATGGTAATATTTTGTTTGCAATTTTCAGGTAATATTTTTAATTTTTTTTTCTTCAAACTGCCACGTTAAGTGATTTGGAGGTGACTTGCATCTTTTATTTTCATAAAACTAAAAAATAAACACATAAATAAAGGGCTGACTGTCCATAAGGGTGGTATTATTTCTCCTTTATTGTTTTCTAGTGACAGAAGCAGGTCAAGCAAGTCCAATCACAGTGAAGCGGAATCTTCCTGCAACAGTTTACCTCAGCAATCAACAATAGTTTTCTTGTCCTTACTGTATAATATTTACACGTTTTAATGTTTATGCATTAAGAATATTCACTAAAGCATGAACAGTATGTGTAATGGGGTGCAAACAGTCTCCTGACCTCATTTTGGCCAGAACATGACCATCGAAATTCCCCAAACTCTCCCACAAGCTGCTCACTGAGTCAATCCAGACCTGCAGTCTAATCTCGACCTGTCATGCATGATAACAAACAGGACAGACGTTCAGGCATTTAAGGTGCTAACGAAGCTCTCAATCCATCCCCGAATGCGTTTATTGGAAGAACCAGATAAAAGTCATTCTGATAAAATCTCTAAAAGCAACTTCAGTGCACTTCAAACGCTGCTAGTCATCTCTTACTAAAGCCGAAAAAATCCATGGCAACAGGACATGGCACATTTAGCCTGATAATTACAGAGTCACGGTGACAAAAGCACACGGTTTCCTCCTCTACTGCAACAACACAATGCACAAAGAGGGGCAAAGAGATCGTCACTGGAAGCCATGCTTTTCAAACCGCAACAAGAACTGCTTTGGTTGCATTTTTCTCTCCTTTGCACTCGAAGTCCTGGATTACGATGCGGTTGAAGAAAAGGAAACTAGAGTCTTGTATGTAAATAATGAGAAATTACAGTTTTCATAGCAAGTAAAGCTCCTTTAGATGAATCATAAAGCCGCGGCATTCTTGGGAAGTAGAAGATACCTTAAGAAAACTTTTTGAGTTGTTTCAGTAAAAAGTACTGAATTCTCAAATTCTTCACACAATGTTATCATTTCTAGAACCACAATTTACACATCGACGTGTGTGGTAACACCATGTTATCTTAGACTAACAATAAAACAAAACAAAAAAATACCCATTACGTATAAGTGAGTATTGCTGATATTAGAGATGGGGAAAATCGATTCAGTTATATACTGCAATGTATTTGTTTTGGGATTCATACATCGTCACACTGGCTCCAAAATCTATTTTTTTCTAATTCATTTTTAATTTATTATTTTTGAATTCTAGTAGTAGTTTGAATTCTATAGTCCTACAGAGGGCGCACTCGAAACTATTCACTCATTGGCAGGCAGGACAGCATCTGGTGTGGTAGAAGCAAATTATTTCACAAAAATTTTTGTATTTTTTTAATCTAATCAGTATATTTATAGAATTTATAGAATTTAGAATATAGAATATTTACAGAACAGAATATTGAATAACAATATTTACAGAATCGCAATACAAACAGAATCGCCACCTAGATATCATCATAATATCATATCGGGTGGACCCTGGTGGTTCCCATCCCTACATCCCATTCCCATCTTTTCTGTGAAAAGATTTATTTAACAGTTATGGAAGGAGTCTCCAGTTTTAGTGCTTTGTAAAACTGAGAAGTGAAGATCGAACTTGATCAAGATCGAAGTGGACTTGCTGCCTGACAAACTGCACTATTTTATGCTAAAAGAACTTGTCTTAATAAGTAAAAAAAAATCTTTTCTATAAAATTGGTATCTAATAAGAAATAAACCACATGCACGTCTCTGAAAATAATCACTAAACTTTGTGGTAACAAACATATTGCGTTGCATCAGGCCTCCCCGTCACTGATTACTTTCCTATATATGTGAGCCACACAACACTATTCCACCCAATCAGCAAACAGGGGGCATTTGTGTTAATGCACAGCACAAACATGCCCTGCTGATGATTGGCTGGTAGAAGATTGGGGTTCTGTTGCCTTGGCAACACATATTGATGAATTGGCGAAGGGGAAGGCAGAGTTTCTGAAGGATCACCGAAAGGAGGCATTTTTTGATTGTTAATTTCAAACATTAGCAATTTGATGTTAAAAGATAAAAGTAATGTAGATAAATGAGCTGTTTTATGTGTATAGTATGATATTTTATTTATACAAAGGGATAGGAAGTGTGAGGACGGGTGATCAGGACCCTGACCCTTCATCAACCTGAAAGGTGTTCATTATAATAATCCCTTATTTTTTTATAGCAAAAAGTGATTTTATTTTTATTGTTGTACAGCAGATAAGTTAAAATCTTGCAGAAACACAATTTGTGAAGACCACACGGGGCAGTCGTGACCCGTCTCGTGAAGAGCAACTTCAAACTGGTGGTATTTAAAGTATCTTCTTTTGGGACTGGGCAAGTCCAGACTGGCTCTGCACACCTGCACTGCACTACACTACACTACACACACACACACACACACACACACACACACACACACACCCTTTTTGCTACAGGCTTCCTGATTTGTGTGCTGACACAAATGTGTCAGCTTCTCCACTTGTTTTTCGGTCTATTGCTACTGTCTGCTATACTGATGGACACACACACACAGTGGCTAGGCTCTTGGCTGCAGGCAATATGAACATGACACTTTGTTTTTTCCGTCATTGTTATTATACCACTGGTTGCCTCTATTACCATAGCAACAAGGATTTGATTGGATGGCAATTTTACTCTGCAACGTTTTTAGATATTTTCGTTTTTAAAGACGTTCAATCACGTACTCTTAGTCACTCTATTAACGCCTGAGATTCCACTTTGTTTCACCGTCCCAGTCTGGACTGAACTCATGAACTCTGGAGCAGTTCGAGACTGGCAGGAGGCCTGCATGCTTGTGGAGAGATTCTGTCTCCGTCTCTGTCTCACTGCCATCTGTGCTAAAAGCACTGTCGGTATGTTACACTCAGCCAGTTGCAGTCCAGCCAGTAGATAAACCTGTCCAAATAGGGCTGAATGAATCGATTCATAAAGAAATCATTCTTCCAAATGACTAATGTGAGTCAAAGTCTCAGAACATGTTAAACAGCGCTATGTAATCATGAACAGGATGTTGAATCAAATGATTCGGTTCACAAACGATTCATTTTTCCAAATGACTCTCATGTGAGTCAGAGTGTCAAAACATTTTAAACAGGGCGATGTAACCATGAACAGGATGATGATTCAAATGAATCGATTCACAAAGTTTGATTCACGTACATTTCTTTTTAGAAGAATCAAATCATCAAGCCATGGTGTCAGTAACATGAGCACAAAAAGGAGTTTTTGTTAGGCCAGATCGAACCAGTCAAGCGCTCTGAAATGAAGACACAAAGACAGATCTCTATTTTCTTTGTTTGTTTTTTTTCTATCCTCCGTCGAGAGCTTATTGGCCGATCGTGAATGATGATGACAGAAACTTTCAACCCAGCACATTTCTCTGTAGTCATGTAAACACAAAGGGCTCGGGTCAACCACAATAAAATCCCTGCGACTTCACATGATCGTTCTAACCAATAGGATCCAAGGTTCAAATTATTAGGCTAGTATTGATTTTTAAAGTGTTTTACAGGACTCTGATCTATATCTCCAGTTCAAGCATCTGCCTGTAGATATCCCATGATGCACTGCAAAGAGCAACAGTCCCACGGTGTGAGCATATCCCCACAGTGAGACTGAGATAAGACAGACAGGAAGGATAAAATAAAATTAATGCTGTCCACCACGCATCAGCAGGCTGCAGAGGATTAAAGGAACTTTCGCCTGCCCTCTGATGCTAATGAAAAGAATGTTTCTGATTCGTCTTGTCCGATGCTCCGCAGTGATCAGAACGTGTAGTCATCATCATGGCGCTATTATTATTATTATCAATTTAACTATCTTTAAGTCACAGGCAGCTTCATCCACATGAACCAAATTCCATTAATCAGTCATGCACATGGACACACAGCAAAGCCATGACCTCATGCGAGTCAGCTCACAGCCCAGGTCAAAGGCAAACAGACATTCCAGGAGTTTAAGCAAATTCTTGGAATGTGTGTGTGTGTGTGTTATGGCCACACAATGTAGATCAGAAGTACCAGCCTGAATTAAATCCTCTCAGGTTACATACCACACACACACACACACACACACACACACACATTTTTATAT
>JAOUQZ010000012.1:16794233-16823573 GCA_028564935.1 Neosilurus hyrtlii
TCCAAAACAAAACGCTCTCTTTTCTCCTCATACGCTTTCTTCTCTTCCTGGGTGTGCTCTGGCACCTCAGATTGTGGCTTTTTGGGTCGGATCAGTGGCGTTTGGGGCGTTTTAACGTGCCCAAATAAATCGACTTGTCTGTACGACATTTTTAAGGCGAGCAGACGGTGCGTAATCCGGGTTCCTACATTCGGGACACGGGAGTCTGAGTATGGTGGCAAATGAACAGACTTTTATTGACTTACCTGCAAATGTCCGTTCCAGCTAATGATCGGTGTGTTGTGGTGTGTGTGAGTTCACTCTGTTTGACGTCTCTGTGCGCTACGAAATGATTTTGAATACGGTAGTTCAGTTTTTGAAGACGGGAATCGGGTGCCCGGTTTGGCACTCTGCATTTTATTGATTTTTGATGCCCCTGTCGTTGGACAGGGTGCCTGCGGGCATTCGGGCACCCGATTTTTCAAGCCCTGAATACATTTTGAAAAGTATTTGGTGCATCCCAATATAACACAAAACAGCAACAAGTGCAGCACAATGAAAAAAGAAAGCACAGCAGTAAACAGCGTGATAATAGAGTGGGCCTTAAAAATCAAACGTCAGAAAGTCTAAGCTCCAACCCCTGAAATGTTTTTCTCAATCGGACAACATTTCCCCCTCAGCGACCTTGAAGTTTAACCCCGAGGATCCCCAAGAGGCGCTTTTTGTCTGGGAATGAACAGAGCATATATGGATTACAAAGAGAATGAAAATAAATATATTATTCTATAAAAAGGAAATGTTGTCAATAGTAAAGAAAATCATAAGTGACTGTAACAACACTAAACATCTGTTACATGAAGAATATCAATTGTTGGCGAGTGGGGTACTACCCGTGGGCGCACTTATGTTTCTAATAATGTAATGTCTTGTACTTTGTGCCAATTTTTTATGCACTGGATGACAAATGATTTTTTTTCTTTATGTTCCTTTCTGTTCTATTCTAAAAATGAATAAAAACTCTTAAAACAACAATCCTTATAAACAAACTAAATTAGAACCTTGGAAACAGGGGTTAGCATTAACATTTTAATGTTGTATTTATCCATTTCAAAATATGATGGAACTGGTCTCTCTTAGCGGGAAAATGCATTTACTGCCAGGGGTCTCAAACTCAATTTACCCGGGGGCCGCTGGAGGCAGAGTCTGGGTGGTTTTCCAGAAAAGCTTTGTTTTTAAATTTTCAATCTTCTCAAATCTCTTTATTTTTATTTTTTAACACAAAATAAGACGAAAAAATAAAGAAAATAAATAATAAATAAATAAATAATCTTAATAATAATAATAATAATAATCATTGGATTTCTCTGGTCAGCGACTATATGAGGTTTCTTCAGTCTTCTATATCTGCTGTATTCAGATTCTAATGTCTGTATTAACGGTTCTTTAACCTTTTTCTGAACATGAATGTCCTGAACGTGAATGGAACAATGAAGAACATGAACTGTTCTCCTGAACGTGGCTTCTCTTGCCTTGAAGTTTCAATGAAGAGTTTAGCCGACGCACGGAGAATGTCACTTCTGCTTCCTTTTTCTTGTATGCATCACTTTGATTTATTTTGTCAGAGAGAGAGAGAAAAAGAGAGAGAGAGAGAGAGAGAGAGAGATAACTCTCTAAGTGCCATTGATGTGTGTGAGCATAAATATAGATATTTATTTTTGTTTATATATGTATAATGTCCCGCTGGTCATCAACTAAAAAAACGTTTTTTTTTTTTTTTTTTTAAAGTGTTGTGAACGCAGCGCGTTGGGCCGAATGTCTGCGTGAGCCCAATAGAAACGAGGCAGCCAGCCAGGCATGAAAGAAACCTCTCCATGGCAACGCTGCTGTAACTTTCACTCACTGAGAAATGTTTCTCTGCTTGCAACAAACCCGGCCGATGTCCAGCCCCCGAGAGCCGTATACCCCACTGTGATTGGTAGGTTTGTTCAGCTCTACACACAACACTGTAAAGTGTCATACATATCAAACTCGCGGACTGCAATAACATTAAACTTTCATATTAAGGCGCGAGCCACAAACTATCGTCCTGCGGACGATTGGCCTGCGGGCCGCGAGTTTAAGACCCTTGCTCTAAGCTAACCCCTGTACATACCCCTCAAAGTCAGGTACCCCCATAATACTGTTTTTGTCTAAATAGTCGAGTCATCATATGCTAAAGCACTGAGAGAGCTTAAAATGAAAGGTTTCTTGGCAGTTTTTGAATCAGAAAAGTCTCTGGAATAACATAAATAAATCACAGTAAACAATTATGCATTATGCATAAATCCAAGATGGCCACCCAGAACTCCATTTAAATTATGGTTTTCTGTGTCAAGGAATCCATTAGAATACATCTCCATAAGTCTAGCGTTGTTACAGTCACTTATGATTTCCTTTTCATAGATTTATTTGTTTTCTATAAATTCTGATGTTACCACTTTTATTTTCATTCTCTTTGTAATCCTTATATGATCTGTTTATTCCTAGACAAAAAGCGCCTCTTCAACTTCAAACTTCAAGGTCGTTGAGGGAGGGGGAAATGCTGTCCGATGTGAAATGTCTCCTCACCAGGAGAGTTTCTTCAGCGATTTCAACGAATTTCATGGGTTGGAGCTTAGACTTTCTGACTTTTACTTTTTAAAGAACATCCTAGCATGATAATTTAGAGAATACATTTGTCTAACAACATGGACACATACAAGGTACAAAAAAACGCCCAGGACTGTTCCTGTAGTGAACAATCCGAGAATGGGATGGTCATAGTAGCTATCATCGGTTACGCTTTGCCATAAAACACCGTGCTTAAGCAGTAAAAACATGAAGCAGTGACTGGCACAAGGTCTTTTGGGTGGCATTTCTGAATCATGATGCTACACAAAACACCTCGCCTTGGCAGATGCAAACGTGCATGTGCCAGTGCAGAGTGTGGGACGGTCATGTGCGTTCAACAAGGGCGAGTAGTAACTCACAAGTTGGAGCAAGATTGACGGAAAAATATAAGTAGTGGAGGTAGCTGCAAGCAATCTTGCTATCTTGAAACGGTGACTTTAACTTTGACGTCATTCTGTTTTTCCATCCAGGAACTAACAACTATGTCCTCATATTATTGTGATATTAAAAAAAAGAAAAAAAAAAATCAGAAGGCGGAACTGACAGAAATCCGTTATTCCGTCTAAGCGCTAACACCTATGCGCTGTGCTATGATGTCAACATTAAATGCATTTCTGTGACATTAGCACATGCACGTTTGCGATCTGCTGTGAAGACCCTTAAAATGCTTCAGCAAGCCTACAGCAGTGAATCAGTGGACCAGACGAGGTGTTTTGAGCAGCATTTGTGCACCCAGAGGGGCAGGATATCACTGGAGGATGACGTTCTACCCATCATGATGCAGAAATGCCACTCTAAAGACCTCACCCAGGTCACTCCATCATTACCGTAGGCTAACTGAAGCATTTCAAAGGTCTCCAATGTCACCTGACCTCACCTGTAATGTTAATTGAACTAGTTCCATAATAAATTCTCAAATGTGCGTGTGCAAGATGTCACAAAAACACGCCCTGATGTTGACGCTGTGCAGCTGACTGCTCTACTCACTCGGATATCCAAACCACACTCCGTCCAATCACCACAGGACATGCTACATGCTAACATACTCTAGCCGGTATCATTTCATGGTTTGGTAGGTTATAAGTTTGGGCTCCCTCGCCTGTGGAGTGTGATGATCATAATCTGCTGCAAAATAATACAGAAAGAAAAAAACCCAAACAAACACTGTGGTGCTTCACCTGTACGCATCCTGGGATCATCCTGATTGTGTGAGTATCGCGGCAGTGTGCTCCTCTGGTCCACTGCAGAGACGGGACGGTTTTTCTGGCCCACGTCAGACGAGCTGTTTTGCAGGCTGTTTCTCATATCGATGTCTGACTGAGGCCTGTTTGGCTTCGGCACCTCAAGCTTCCTCCCATCTTTCCGCACAATGTCTTCTCTCTTCTCTCGCTCTTCGTTTCTTTCCCGTTCCTCCTTTCTCTCCTGGTCCTCTTTCCTTTCTCGATCATCCCTCCTCTCGCTTTCAGGCCTTCTCTCTCTGTCCTCACGCCGAAGAGAGTCCTCCTTTCTGTCGTGGTCATCTCTTCTGTCCCTGATTTCTCTCCTTTCTCTGTCCTCTCTCCTTTCTCTTTCCTCTCTCCTTTCTCTGTCCTCTCTCCTTTCCCTTTCCTCTCTCCTTTCTCTGTCCTCCCTCCTTTCTCTGTCCTCCCTCCTTTCCTTGTCCTCCCTCCTTTCCCTTTCCTCCCAGTCATCCCTCTTTTGGTCCCTCTCCGCTCTCCCATCTTTATCTCCTCGGATGTCTCTCCTCTCTTCTCTTCTATCCCTCCGTTCCCTTTCTTCTCTCCAGTCTCCTCTGGAATCTCGCTCCTCTCGCCTGTCTCGCCTCTCGCGGTCCTCCTTGTCGTCTCTTCTCCCTCGTTCCTCTCTCTCATCTTTCCATTCACGGTACCTTGTCTCGTCTCTCTCTCGTTTCTCAGAGTCCGATGCAATGCGTGCGCGGGCGTCAACGTCCAGAGGTTGCCGGTTACGGGACACATCTGAAGGTATCCGGCTTCGCCGCTCAGGCTCTGGAATCGGTAAATTCTTTCGGTCATCACCATGTGGCCTGCTCCTGAACTCTGATCCTGCTTCTGACCCCTGGTCACTAGATACAGGCAATGTGTGGCCATTCTTTACTGTGGGGGGTTTCACATTATTACTCTCTGCAACACAAAGAGTAAAAAATGAGTACTTCGTATAATATGGTCTGATATTTGTTGGACTTAATAAAAGGTTGGATGCATAGTTTATGAGTTTGTAATAAAATGTGCTGTTTCATGAACAGTTTATTTGTTTAGAAAATTAAAGCAAGCACTAACTCCCGTGGGGCGGGAGGGTGTTAGAGTGGGACATTGTAATGCTAGAAGTAGCAAAACGTCATTTGACTGACCCTTGTTTAAGACAGCAGTACAGAACAACATAATTTGCATATAAATACATGGCACAGTATTACTTCCATAATTATTTCAAATGTATACAATCGAAATATTGTTTGATGTCTAAGAACGGAAGTGCATATGATTGCTATTTGTGCCTGGTTTTATTTTATTCAGAGGTTCACTAGTTTATCTGATTTGTTAGTTTGATATTTATATACTGTTACTTTTGCTGTTATCTTGCACGAAACAGCAGCCTTTTCAAACTGGCTAATACAAACTATAAAGTGGCAAATTTTTATGTCAAAAATGTAAATAAAAACCACCTGATGATGAAAATGTAAATATAAAAAACAGTATCCTTTACATACAGAAATGTGACCCATCACAACAACTTGGGTATTTGGTCAGAAATTAAGCTTAAAAGGCTGAAAATTCCTGGCAGGTTTTGGTTACTTACTCCAAAATCCAAAATTATGTTAGGGTATCATTTTAAAGCTTAGGATATCCACTACAAAATGGTACCAATTTCTCAAAATGATTAATTTCCAACTTAATACCCATTTTGTAGTGACGGGTCACAAATAAAAAAGAAAAACATTTATCAAACGACTGTATACAGTAAAATAGCTCCTTCACTAGCATGCATATGCTAACTGGACTTTTTTGCACCTGGCTGACAAGGCCAACGTTTCCAGATAAACAGGTGATTGTTTACCTGCGTTAAGTTGGTGTAAACAGACATAAACATGCATCTTGCCATATAGATCTTCGGCCTGAATGCTGCTTTAGCTTCAGCATAAACACAGGAATGTACGTAGCAGTCAATTATTAAAAAATTATCGTAATTGAGGTATGGACACGTATATCGTCAGCCAACTAAATACTGTATTCCTCCAGAAAGGAAGAGGTAGCTGCCATGTTTTAACCCCCAAGAGTACATTAGTGATACATTCTGTATAAAATAGGATGATACATAGCTTAATAAATATTATGCTGGGAAAAACAGGGCTTTATTAAATGGACACTGGAGCAGGCAACAGAGAAAAAACATGCGGAAAACAAGGTCAAAACATCAGGAACAAACGCAAAGCAAATACGAGAAGCATTCCATAGAAAAAGCAAAAATACAGCACGCAAGCACAGCACTGGAGCTCATGAATGAACCTCCTTTGATTTACTCCTATAACAGGTGAGGCGAGACTCCTCGGCATTTGGATACGCACCAGTCTGTATGTAGAGTCTGTATGTGCTGTCATTCTTTTCTTTCTGATCATTTTCATAGCACTTTATATAATCATGTCAATATCATTATGGTGAAAATGTCAGTAAATGTCGCGATAAAAGATTTCACCATAGCAAGGGGTCAAAACTCTTGACATCACAAGCTCGGATCTCTCCTCATTCCTAGCACTTTGCTCTAATAGTCTCTAGCATGCTGTTGATTCTGCACCCTACTGTAACCAAGAGTACAGATCACATTTTAAGGATTTTTTTTATTTCAGTCTGAAAGAATATTCCTGTTATAAAACTTTGAACCTAAGATGCATCATATAATATATGCAGGATATAAATGTCTCCTGAAAGCTGCTGTACCATTCTCAGAGATTTCCTTTAGTACTCCTTTGTCTATCAGCTCTTGCCGGGGTCTCCTCATCGAAATTTTCCTCTCCAGGACTGACAACACAGATAAGACAAAGCAAGACAGATAAAATAGGAGATCGTTAAAAAGAGCACACCTTTTAAACTTAACATGTGATAAGATTTTTCAAGTGTTTCTGTTTTTTAAGCTGGGTAGGAGTTTTCCTTCCTGCTGTAAAGAAAAAAACTGAAAACAAGTAAACTGATAACAGTCGCTTGATTAAGTAAGTTATGTCTGAACTCTTATCAAAGCACGCTTTGTCATTTCTCTTATCACATGCACAAGTACAGAAACGTTAGGAATGAAATCTGTTTTACTCAGAATCCTGGTGCTACACAAGACAAGTAAAAGTGACTGGCATAAGTTTCACTAAATACAAATTACAGGCTGTACAAAAATTATACATTGAAGAAATAAAAAAAAATGTATAAACAAACCCAATTTTAAACTTATAAAGGTATGAAAGCAAATCAACATCATTTGCTTCATCCTAATGTCTATTATTATTATTATGATTATTATATTTTATATAATTGTAATTATATTACGATTACTACTTTTGTAAATATACTTTATTAGTTTAATAATAATAATAATAATAATAATGTTTTTTTTCCTTTTGTCATTTATTTAATTGTTGATTTAGTTTTTCATTTTCTTTTATAAGTAAAGTTTCTTGTCTGCTGTTTTTAAAATAAACATTTTTCATTCATTCTTTCAATAAGCTATGTTGCAAACAAGCTAGCATAACAAAGCAACAAAGTTACTGGTGCACTGCAGCGTTCTTCAAGACTGGGACTCTCTCATGGTGGGAGCTGCAAAGCATCGGAAAGCAAGGAAAACATTCAGAAGAGTTGAAGCAGTTAAGGCCAAACCGCAATAAGGCGGTCATACCCTCCGATGTCTCCTTGAACTTCTCGCTGCTGTCCTTCTTCTTCCTCCATTTCCAGGGCTTGAAGATCTTACCAAAGCTCGAGAACTTTCCTTTCTGTTTGGACGGAGGTGCATCGGTGTCGTTCCCCAACGTGCTGTTCTGATGGTCTTTGACGTCATGATCTAGAGTGGAAGAATGTGAAAGAGGGAACATTATCAGACAAGAAACACTTTATCTTGAACCCTAGAACTCTGTAGAAAGGAATGTACTGACACTGGAAGTCTTTCGAGTTTAATCACATCTTCTCATGGTATGAGTGATAGCATGCATCATATGGTATGATTGATTATAATCATCACCCTGAGCATTTTTAAGGAAACCAGTCACCTTAACCTTGGAATAGCACAGTAAACATCAAACCACGCCTTAGTGGAGTGCTATACACACTTACCATGCGTTGTACCCCATGTAACATGGTTCAGGTCCCCTTCCATATATGGTAAAGTATTCTGATTTGACTTTACAGGGAACACTCATTTAGTTTGTTAATAATGTTGTCGATGTCGATAAATTTATAAACTGAATCAACAAAAGTTTCGGAATTTCGTGACCAACTTCCTTTAAACTACACAGTGTGCCATTCAAGCCATTCAAGTTAAGAGACAGTCCTGACTCGGTTTATTCTGGTACTACAATCATCTCATAGGCTAAAAACACAACACGTGAAATCTCAAAAGCTTAACAACTCAAGTATGAGATCGAAGATCTTGTCCTGCGGAAATCAACCATTATTCAATTTCTTTTTCAATTCTATTACCAAACAAATGTGGCCTAGTGGTTAGCATGCCTGCCTCACAGCAAGAAGGCACTGGGTTCAAGTCCCACGCTTGGGTGTTTCTGGGTAGATTTCGCATGTCCTCCCTGTGCTTGTGTGGGTTTCCTCCGGGTACTCTGGTTTCCTCCCACAGTCCAAAGACATGCACGTCAGGGTAATCGGCTGTAGGTGTGACTGGTTGTGTGTGTTGCCCTGTGATGGTCTGGCAAGCTGTTCTGGAAGTAAACTGCCTTCGCCCAGTGTCGACTGAGATAGGCTCCATGTTCCCCGCGACTGTACTAGTTTTAAATGGCTCAGCAAATGAGTAAGTGAGCGACAAAATATGGTTATCCCTAACTTATACATATCAAGAGAAAGCATTTTTGGTGTTTACTTAAGGCCGCAACACCACAGCTAGTAGCTGAAAAGCTTTGCCAGTGCTTTTTTAAATTTTACGTTAGCTACCGTGTTTTAGCCGACTTAATGGGATTTCTGACAGGCTAATAGAATCGTGTGTAACATTGTTACCATTAACCACCACCATTTACTGATATTATTGCCTATGGCTTCAAAGGGTACACTTGAGGAAGGAAAAAAAGGGTGTGGCCAAAAGTATACAAGATGTATGTTGTGTAAACGTTAGTTCCCAGTTGTCTCTAAGAGTTAGTGGTGCTGCTATGGGTTCATGGGAACAGCGGCAGAGATATTCATTAAATATTAAACTGATGCTTTGGTACACGATGCTTGAATTTTTCATGGTTCTCGATTGAAGACGTGGTTTGCAGCTAGGATGGTTAATGATAAGCTGTGTCACAATGCAAAGTAATGCAGACACTATGTTCTCCAACTGACATTCGAAATGTCAGACATGATCGCCACTGTGATTATTACAATCATCCCAAGCATATCTAGGCAACCGTGCACAGTCAGAAATAGTTTTTTTTTGCAAGGAAGCCAGTGAAAATAGAGGCTGAAATCACAAAAAAATATTATTATATTATTAATATTACATGCATGCTCTTACTATGGACACTCACTCATTCACTCATTTGCCAAGCCGCTTGCTCCTACTACGGTCACTTACTCCTATCTCAGGTCACATTGGGCAAAGGCTGAACAGCTCGCCGGGCCATCACACGGCCAACTCTCACACACACACAACTATTCACACCTTGGGGCAATTTTAAACAGCCAATAAGCCTAATGTGCATGTTTTTGGTCTGTTGGAGGAAACCAGAGTACCCAGAAGAAACCCATACACGCAAGAGTAGAATATGCAAACTCCGTACAGTAATGGCCAAGCCTGGGACTCGAATCCAGGACCTTCTTGCTGTGAGGTGGATATGCTAACCTTTATGCGACCGAGCCGCCATACCATGGACATTCCTGTAATGATGGGAAACATTACTTGTAATAAAGGTAGTCTGTCTATCTGTCCATCCATCCATCCATCTCATGCTGTCCATGTTGTACAAATACTTGCTATTTTTATCATTTGATTTTCAGGCTTGTTATTAGGAAGCACAGTGGTTAGCATGTATACCTCACAGCGAGGAGGTCCTGGTTTTGAGTTGGGGGGTTTGGCTTGGGTGTTTAAAAGTAGAGTGGATATTGATCTCTGGGTAAAGTAGCACTAGCCATTCATGCAGCAGTACAATGGTGCCGAGTCCTCCCAGCGGGTGGCCATTAGGAATGAGGATTTACTTCTATGTGCGAACATGGCACACTTCCGCCAGAAATGAAACTACATGTCACATTATCATCAACTGTAATTGGTCTGCTTGGTAACATCACATTTTTATCCATCTATTATCTATACTGCTTATCTATCGAGCCAGATCCAATGACTGCAGGTGTGAGGCGAGATATATCCTGAACAGGTTCCAGTCCATCTTGGGGCTCACACAGACACAGTCATACCTATGGGCAATTTACAGTGGCCAGTTGACTTGATGTGCATGTCTTAAGATTGTCAGAGGAAACCGGAGCACTCGGAGGAAACCCATGCAAGCACGGGGAGACCATGAAATCATGAAAGAATGGCCCTTGGCGGAGATTTGAATCCCGAACCTTCTTGGTGTGAAGCAACAGTGGTAACCGCTTCTAGGTAGCCTCCGCGGCCCCTGCAAGACATTTCTCGGCACGGATCATAGCATGAGCAGCATGACTCAAAAATACTGACACCAGTCAGTAATTGATGGATAAAATTTTGGATTAAAAACACTAGCTACACTAAAATGGTTGAGCCACTGTAAGTGATGAATATATACATTTGCCAGACTGAGTCATTGGGAAGGCTGGAGCCTATTTCAGCCGACAACAGTGAGCTGTTCATGGTGTACCCCTCCTTCTCTCAGTTATAACCACAAAACCATTCACATTCAATCACACACCTAGAGGCAATAAGGAACAGCCAATTAGTTTAATGTGCTTAATTAGCTTAATGTCTGGACTGTGGGAGGAAACCAGAGTACCCTGAGGATATCCATGCAAGACACGAACCAAGGACCTTCTTGCTGTGAGGCGGACTTGCTAACCACTCTCCACTGTGCTACCCTACTGAATACAGGTGAGTTCAAACAGTTTAGAAATATTTCAGAGAGAATGCTTTGGTGTGTAAAGAACTTGCGAGGTTTCTTTTTCCTTAAAAGAAAATTAAACCTAAACTTAAAAAAAGTTTGCATGTACACTTTGACTGTTTCTATTAAAACGCACTTCATTCCATGAACCTATTTGTGTGCAGAAAATAAAAACAAGTAATAACTCACAACGTGGGGCAACAATGTCATGTAAAAAAGTCACATAATCATCCCGTGTTTTTGTCAGTAATACGGAACTGCATACGAACACATGATTCAGTATTCTTTCTTTTATATGTTGGAGTGCATGCATGTTTTAATGTATGTAAAGGGAAGAAAGTATAATTTGTAGATACGTCTAGTTTTATATGATTCAAGTTTTATATGATTCTAGTTGGCATCTGATTTATTAGTTTAATATCTGCATACTGTTATTATTGCCATTAACTTTCCTTAAATTTACTTTTTTAGTATTGTTAGTGAAAATGACGATTTGTTAGTTTAATATCTGTATACTGTTATTATTGCCATTAACTTGCCTTATATGAACTGAGGGATTGAAGCCTATTCTCATTTTTTTGCACACTCACGAGATTCAAACAGCAGCCTTTTCAAACAGGCTAATGCAAACTATCCAACAGATTTTAGCTGATTGCAAATTTGAGAAAAACCACCGGATGATGAAAATATACTTCTGTTCATGTGTACTAGGGGAGTTGGGAAGGCTTTCCTTTCATTTTACTTTAATTAAAAACTTGTTTTAAAACATGTTTTGTTCGTGTCATTTTCTGTTCATTATTCCTACAGCAAAACAAAGAACATTGTTTTATGCCACAGCGCCTCATAGAAGACTCAATAAGGTTAAAATGACTGTACTAAAAAAAAAAAGATTACTACTAGGGAACGACAGAATAGAGCTGATGCTGTACTGAGTGGAAAAGGCTTTCTGATTTCTTTATCTTGTTGTGAGACACACTGCAAAGGCCACAATGGGAAATGTACAGGATATTGGAAGCAGCACTGCTTGACGATGAAGTGTACTATGCAAGCTGTGCCACGCACTTTACAAAGGGCGTTTGCTTCAAATAAATTTATAATGTAGAATAGAGGTGAAGAGACCGAGAGAGAAGCCAAACTGGTCTATGAGGCAAGATGAAGCAAGACTTGCACGACCGCTCAAGCAAGGTGTGTGTGTGTGTGTGTGTGTGTGTGTGTGTGTGTGTGTGTGTGTGTGTGTGTGTGTTTATATACAGGAAATGAAGTCGCTTCAGTGTTTACCTTGAAGCAAAGAACCTCCAGGTGTAGTAGTTCAATACATGTGGATACAAGCACTCACTATTTCAGGACACTTGGCACCTTTCAGGTTCTTTTACACTGAATGTGTCAACAAAATAATAAGGAAGTGCCATGGACACTTCAGCAGAGCCCGCATGTCATAATACATCTGTTCTTTTTAACAGAATAGATTAGTTATGGAGGCAAATATATGGCTTTGTGGAAACTTGGTTGTTAATTAGGGTACTATACTCACACTAGATTAGATGTAGAGCGCGTGTAGCTCGCTGATAGACTGAAATGTAGGCATTATGGGTGAAGTTTTAGCATCCCTAGTCCCTAGACAGCTCACAAGTTTCCCCAAGCACATGTGTGTGTCTGTGAGTGAGAGACTAAAAGGAAGTTGTGATGTCAGAGCATACAGCACAGCCAGTGTTACCATGGCACCCCATTAGAGGATATGTGTTACAACCGAGAGCGTGGCATGTGACTGGATGAGTATCGGACTACACACAGTAGAGTGCATTCAGGGATTCTTCATCAAGTAAGGATGGAGCCACATGCGTTGGAAATGAGACACACACACACACACACACACACACACACACACACACACACCATTTGCATGTTCATGCAAATAAGACACTAGGCATGCACCAATCAGTGCAGTACATCAAAAGGGAACCAATGTGAGCTCCAGATACAATTTGGGATGAAACTGTGTACTTGTGAAACATTACACATAAAACAAACTTGTAGTGAAACTTCATTCATTTTCTAAGCCGTTTAATCCTAATTAGGGTTACAGGGAGGTTGGCACCCATCTCAGCTGGCTCTGAGCGAGGGCAGGGTACACCCTAGGCCAATCTGGAACAGCCAATTACTACTGTGCTTGTTTTTGGACTGTGGGAGGAAACCGGAGTACCCAGAGGAAACTCTTGCAAGCATGGGGAGAATTGTGGTGAAACTTGAATTTTGGAAACAGAACCGAGTAATTGGATGAATGTTTTTTGAGATACGCTTCTTTTGAGTTCCTATTAGGTCAGGGGTGTCAAACTCATTTTTACTGAAGGCCACATCACTAAATTTCGAGGTCATCGAGGGGCGGATAATCTAGTCACGAAGGGCAACCGAGACAAAATAATATGTTTAGTTCATGATTATGGCTTTAGCTTTATTTACTTTCCTTTTCTGACAGTGCATGAGAGCAGCATGCCAGCATGCAATCTTTCTTAAGCCATGAATGACAGTTTACACAGGTTTGCCGCCATCAAGTGAAGGATGATGAATTATGTTTCATGGTAACGGTTGATGTGAAGAATGTATGATAATCATATACTTTGAAAGCACTCGCGGGCTGCATAAAATGAGTTGGCGGGCCAGATTTGACTCACGAGCCTTGAGCCTGTGTGTTGGGTGAGCACCAAATCAAAACATTGTGCATGCCTTGCCATGACTCAGCCCATTTAATATAACATTATTAGTGTTTTGAATGTATAATTAATAAATATATGTACCGGAGGCAAGGTAGATGTTTTTGAATATTCATTTTTGTGCCATCCACCAAGCCTGGGGTGCATAATTGTTTTAGTATATACTACACAATCATCCAGTCAAAAAGAGCGCAAACTAAACCAAGATGTTTAGGGTTTATTTTCATTTTATTTACATGAATCACGCGGATGCAGACGGGCTCCCAGCACAGGCAGGTGCAGAGCCTAAGAGCTGTGTCACGGCGTCTATTAAACCCTTTTCAAAGGTTTGGCAGTGCTATGCAGCAATATAAAATAACAATTCTTATAGTTTATATTTGCATAATTTAACCCGGACAGAAACAACAGAGGTAACCTCTGTGCTTTCAGCTGAAGTAATAAGCACTACGGCATATTTAAGGATAGTTACACCAGGTCTTGTAGGGGCTCTGAAGCCTGGCAATTTGCACTGCATCACAACAGAGCTGAAACTCATTCTATTGTATCACATTAGTAGTTGCTTGGTATGAATTGCTTGAATGTATTGGATTGTTGACGATGTATTGAGATTGATAGCGCACTGACCTCACTTATGAAGATGCACATCTCTGCAAGACACCAAAAAACATACCCACAATTCCACACAAGATCACATATATAAGATCCAGGTATGATAATGTGCACCATTCATTATAAAGTGTGTGCCTTTAAGGAAAGCCAGTATTTAATAGACCTAAGCAGGAGGTGTAATTCAAATACCGCAGACAGATTTACACAGGAGAATGATGTACAGACATTTCCAAAAAAATACAATACTGCCAGACACACTGACTTGTGTATTTAAGAAGCTCATATCCTGCGAGGCACAAAAACAGCTGCTGAGCAATAGTTGTGTAGGTGTGAAATTCCCTGTCCATGAGAAGTCTGAGGAGACTGGCCAGACTGGTGCAAGCTAACAGCAAGGCTACATTAACCCAAATAGTCACTGTTTACAGCCGGGGTGAGCAGAAAAGTATTTCAGAACATGCATTCGACAACTCAAATAGGTACTCTTTATAAATGTGGTGTGCAGAAAAGTGTCTTAGAACACGCAAAGGACAACTCAAATAGCTATTCTTTATAAAAGTTGTGAGTAAAAACACGTCTCAGCACAAGTAACAGACAACTCACATAGCCACTCTATAATACCCGTGATAAACAGAATAACATCTAAGCAATAGATAAGATAAAGCATGCAGTAGATAAGTTAAACAGCCACTCTTTACAAATGTGGTGAGCGGAAAGTATCAAAATGAATAACTTAAATAGCCGCTCTTTACAACCGTTGAAAAGTATCTTAGAACAAGTAATGAACAACTCAAAATAGCCATTTTTTACACATGTGCTGAGCCCAAAAGTATCTCATACCATGCAACAGATAAGTGAAACAGCCACTCTTATCAACCATGGTGAGCAGAAAAGTATCTCAGAACACGCAACAAATAACTCAAATAACCATTCTTTACGAATGCGCTGAGCAGAAACATATCTCAAAACAAGTAATCGCCACCGCAACTCTTTACACATGTGTTGAGCAGAAAAGTATCCTAAAGCATGCAATAGTTAAGTCAAACAGACACTCTTTACAACCGTGGTAAGCAGAAAAGTCTCAGAACATGCAGAAGATAAGTCAAACAACCATAAGGTTAAATTAAGTCAAATAACAATGGCCGTAAGCAGAAAAGCATCACAACGAATAACTCAAATGGCCGCTCTTTACAACTGTTGAGAAGAAAAGTATCTTCAAATTAGTGATGGACAACTCAAATAGCCCTTCTTTACACACATGTTGAGCAGAAAAGTATCTCAGAAGATGTGCTGCAGCAGCAGGATGCCACATCAGGTTGGAGTCTTGTCAGGCAAGAACAGGATTCCAAGGGCTACAGCGGAGGCTAAAACCTGACATGAAGACATTTTTTTATTTTTATTTTTTTAAAAGGGCATTGTTCTCATTTTCCGGCTACTGCTCAGTGACTCAGTGAAGAGTGTTTAGAAAGAGTAGCGGTGTTTGTTTTAGGCAAGTTATTGTGGCCCTAATAAGGTAAATCCTACACGTGTTATGCTCACGTGAACGTCTAATGATCTAACAATTATTGTTTTTCATGAGTGTGTTTTTCTCCCTTTCTTTTTTGCTAACAGAGGATTAGCAATAACAGTCTGAATGCCTGCTTTACTGTGCATCGGACAATAAGAAACTATAACCATAACAAGCACTTATATTATCAGCTGGTATTAAAGTGAGGTGCATACAATATGCATGGAATTTTTGCTATGATATAATCTACCAAGAGTGGTGCAAATAGGTACAGAGAAACATTCTTTTATGCTTTAAAACCTTTTTCATTTGACACTCCAAGTAAATTAACAGAAATGGAGAAAAGTCTCTCTGTTCTATAGCCCACAATCACATCTTCATGCAAAATGTTAGCATGCAAACTCCACACAGAAATGCCCTCGCTAAGCCCAGGACATTCGTGGTAACCATTATGTCGCCATGACACCCTAATTAAATAATCTCCACCTTCAAATTTTGTAATCTGAAAGGGAACATCCCAAAGACGTATGCAATGAGGTCAACCACAGAAATAACTCGGTTTACACCTTTGCACTGCACGTCTTAGTAAGTCCTGGAAGAATTCTGTTTTTAACCAAAAGAGGGTTTAGGAACACGCGACAAATCTGGCCCCAAGACTTAATAATGGAAAAAGTTTACTGAATTCATTCCTCTGAAATTATTGAATGAATTATAAATAATTCTACTTCATTCATGCTTCTGATGCCAAGTAAGCCTAAAAAAAGATTTTCCTTAGATTCGTAACATTGAAATCTCGGTTCTGATTGATCAGAAGGCGTTGACAGGGTTTCTGGAATAGTATGGCTCTATTAACAGTACCGATTACTACGTTATTGTTTCCATGGTAACAGCTTGTTTAGTAGTATGGCAAATGCTCCAGAGAATCTAAGCCTAATAAATAACGAACTGTAAAAGAAACGGGGAGTCTAGCAAAGACTTATGATGTTTGACACGGTGAAGCAGTGTATATGAGGGCAGTGCGTTATCACTGTTGGAGCGAGTCGCCTTCTGACGCAGAAACATCATCAGGATGAAGGACAATGTGTGTCACGGTTTCTTTGTAACTTCCTGCTTTCTCTTTTCATTAAATCTCATTATCTTCCAGTAAGCGAAAGAAAAAATAAAGATGACTGAAGGACGAACGGGGTGTCATCTCTATTTGTACCTGTATATGTACATCCCGTCAGGTTTTATTCCTTATTTATATACCATAAACTTTTTTTCAATTCAGATTGTACAGTATTTTCTATAGTTATAAAAAAATATCATAATCTTCATATTAAGAAAAGTGCAAACTTGTACACTTATAATAGTTTGTGTACAAACAGTATTACTTTGGTTGTTTGAGATGTTTGTGAAATTTTGCAATGCTGTATACACTAATAGTGGTTTTAGGTGCTGGGCTCAAGATCAGGAGGTCATGGGTTCATATCCCCGTTGGACCCCCACCAGGTAAAATCTACCTGGGGTTCATCTCAAACTGTGAGAAATACTGTATTAAAAAAGCAGTGATATATAAGACACATATTCTAATGTTCGTCGTGTAGCCAAGCAAATGAAGCCACTAAAAATGTATAATATGCAAGTGTCATTTATTATTCTTTTTTAATAAAAAGGTCAGGTTTTTTTGTCTTTTGTATTTACTTTCCCATTTTAATGCAGCAGTTTTAAAACTGAATAAAACCCCCAAAATAAATGTACTTTCTTTTAGGTTTGTTGTTGTCTGGCCCCAAAATAATTTTTTTACCTTCAAATTATAAACTGATTGCTACGTACCTTGCCACGACCAATAGAAAAAATTGACAGAAAATGTAACTAATACTTTGTCTTTACAATAAAATGCTTTTAAGAACCAGGTGGAAATACACAAACTGCTAAAACTGACACCTTAGTAAGTGAAAATATTTTGAATATGGTCAGTTTATTTTTTAGTTTTTCCAATTATAATAATATAAATCTCCAAATATAAGAATAATAAACACTGTTTCCAGGATTTTTTATTTTTTTTGCAAATGTTAAGCATTTATTTCTTAAAAGAAGCTAAATCTGCCAACAGAACAATCAAATATAAAGTTTAAAATGAATAAAAATGTCTAGAAACAGTTTTAATTATTCCTATATTAAGTGAATTATATTCTTGTAATTGGAAAAACTAGAAAATCTGACTGTAAAAGATATTTTTACTCACTAAGGTGTCTTTGCAGTCCAGAATACAGGATATCCAATTCAACTTTTTTTTTTCTTTTCAAAAATATAAATTAATGTTTTATTCTCTGTCTAAATATTCTTTAATATTAAATATTCAACTGTGAAAAAAAGAAATTTCCTATTTATCTACTTATGTATTTACTGACTTATTTACTTATCTATGATCTACCTACTTACTTACTAAAAATAATAAGAATAAGTTCTATCCCAAGCTGCTTTTATTCATTCATTTATTCAATTTCTGAGCCGTTTAATCCTAATTAGGGTAGTGGGAGGCTGGCGCCCATCTCAGCCGACTCTGTGCGAGGGCAGGGTACACCCTGGACAGCTTGCCAGGCCATCGCAGGGCTGCTTTTATTCAGCTTGTAACTATTTAAAGAAACCTTAAAAAGAAAAAAAAAAAAAGAAAAACATTTATTTAAAAAATAAATTAAACGATCATCAGGAAAACATTCCGGTTAGGACGGAAACCACACGCGTCCCGATATTTCCGTCTGGTTTTCATATCGGCAAAGTGCAAATTAATAGCAGAGGGCATGCTACGAGTGTGTGGACCAGCTCGGTGTAATGTAGATGGTTCTATATAATTTGTTTCCAGCCAACACCCTCACACAGTACATACACACACGACTTTACTTTCCTCACCAGTGTTTGTGTATAGAAATGACAGGGGCTTCACTATGAAGCTCAGTTTAACTTTTACTACATCGAAGCTTCAGGGTTTATGATTACTCGACTGCTAAATACAAAGAAAGGCATACGATAAAAACAACTCTGTACAAGGGTTTGAGAAGACATCGAAGACACTTGTGTGTGTGTGTGTGTGTGTGTGTGTGTGTGTGTGTGTGTGTGTGTGTGTGTGTGTGGTAGCGGAGCCGAATGGAGCAGCTTCTAAACAAAACACCAATACTACATTCAACAATTCTAGTATTGTTACAGAGCTACATTCCATACTGTCGGTGAACTATTAATTGTGTGTGTGTGTGTGTGTATGTGTGCGTCTACATTCTGTATCCTCAGAACCATTTATTCTCCTTCCCTCACTATAAAAGGTGCAAGGATTTACTGACTCAAACCAGTGTCAGTATTTACACTTTTATTTCTAGTAAAGCAGTGTATCTGTCAGAATCAGGAAAAGAGGCGTGGCGTCTGTATCTGTCAGAATCAGGGAAGGAGGCGTGGCCTCTGTATCTGTCAGAATCAGGGAAAGAGGCGTGGCCTCTGTATCTGTCAAAATCAGGGAAGGAGACATGGAATCTGTATCTGTCAGAATCAGGGAAGGAGTCGTGGCCTCTGTATCTGTCAGAATCAGGGGAAGAGGCGTGGCCTCTGTATCTGTCAGAATCAGGGGAAGAGGCGTGGCCTCTGTATCTCGGAATCAGAAAAGGAGACGTGGAATCTGTATCTGTCAGAATCAGGGAAGGTGGCGTGAAAATATTTTTATTTCAATGTACTTTTCCCCTCAAAATACAATCGGCATAAATCGTATAACAACAAATACTGAATCGTATCAGATCACATTACCACAAGCTCACTGAAATCGCTCTTCATCTGATCATATCTGATTCACCACCTAAAGTTTAATCATGAATCCAATTATTATTCATATATTCTCAGAATCTGAGTCACACTGACTCACACCATCCTGTTTAAAAAGGTCTCTGTCTCTGTCCCAATCAGAGCACCTCTCACTGTTCAGTGATGCTACACACACACACACACACACACACACACACACACACACACACACACACCCCTCACCTTGATCCTGCAAGTATGTGCATTTATCTTCCCCAGACTTCCCTCCCTCCTGCCCTCATCTTTGTTTTGCTGGGGTTTTGAGGAATACCGGGTTGCTGCAGTGGGGGACACGTGTGTGTGTGTGTGTGTGTGTGTGTGTGTGTGTGTGTTGTTTCACAGGGGCCTACCTTGCCCCTGCTGAACGGAACTGAGCCACGCTGAGCAGCTCCAGTGAAAGAGTGCAGAAGGTTGAGTGAACACTTCGCTCACTCCTCCCCTCCTCCTTCTCTCACTCCCTTTTACCCCCAAAATCCCCCCTTCGCTCCAATCGAGAGAGGGGACACCAGCAAAAACCCCAGGAGAGCCAAGGAAAACATGCCCTTATTTCACTCCACCCTCTCGCCCTTCTTCAGTGTGCATGCTTTGTCTCTCTTCCACTCGTTTACTTACTGTACGCCAGCCATGATCCTTCTCTCCTCTTCCTCGCTCCTCTCATCAGCACCTCTAATTACTTACGTCGGTTGGTCTGTCCAGGTGTACGTGTTTCCTTTAATCCTTGTTTGCAGGGTGGGAGGGGCATCCTCACTCACTGCTGTCAGTCAAAGCAACAATGACAAGATCTGTGTGACCTCATGGATGTTGAAGAGGGCAGAGTTTAAAAAAGACGTGCCAGGCTTCCTCGTCTGGTAGCTGTTGCATGGTAAAGGGGAGTATTCATGAGAAGAATAAAGGACTTATAGATAAACGAGTGAAGGAAGTAAGTTGAATTATCATTTAAAGTAACCACACCCCTTTCGTGTCAGCCTCCGTTGTATGTTCCAGTTACAAAGCAACTACAATAACATATAACATTGTGCGGATATATATATATATATCATATAGCTGTGTATTTGCCTGACGGAGAACAGGAAGAGGAAGGCCATATGGCCTGGGGCGCTCCTATTTTACTTCCTCCCTCACTGGAGTAAGCTTAGAGCATGCAGACTCAACAGAAAAGAAGCCCCTCCTGACCTGCACTCCCTTAGTGAAGCATATGGACTCACACACACACACACACACACACACACACACACACACACACACACCTCCCTCGAGACTATTTGAGTGTTACGAGATGTCAGTGGTGGAAGACGAACGAGTGCAGAGAGCGCTATAGATTATGAGCGTGTGTGCTGGTTCTCAGCAGGCTCCCAAAGTCTGAAAGCCTGAATCCTCCACCACGAACTGTTTTTCTTTCATCCATAATGAAAAAAGTAGAAGAAGGAAAAAAAAACAACCCCAATGCTTATTCTTCTCAAACCAGATTATTCAGCAGCGTAAGTTTCAAGTGAACTGAAAGCAATAATAATGTCTCAGTGTGTTTTATTCCTCTTACACAACACTAATCAGTTTTTTATTCGCTCAAAATGACACACTGTACATTTTATCCATTTACGGATATTCTGGAACATGCAGTTTATCATTATCAGCCTTCAGTAAAAAAAACAAAAAACAAAAAAAAAAACAACGGTTAACGAGAAACATCCATCCATTTGCCAAACTGTTTAATCTGAATAAGGAAGCAGGACGGTGTGTGTGTGTGTGTGTGTGTGTGTGTGTGTGTGTGTGTGTTTATCTCAGACAAGTCTTAGCCTTTGCCAATAATTTGCCTAAGTACACATTTTTAGACTGCGGGAGGAAACTGGAGTACCCGGAGGAAACCCATGCAAGAACATGCCATGAGGAGAACAAACTCCACACAGAAACGCCCTCACCGAGCCCAGGATTCGAACCCAGGACCTCCCTACTGTGAGGCAAACATGAACCACTATGCCTTTATGCAACAGACGCAAACAGCAACGCATTAAGTTCCTCTGCCTGTGGCAGAAAAACATCAAGGCCCAGTTTTACCACTGGCTGTTATAAAGAACTGACACTATTTATGGTCATACTTCCATAAAAAGTATAGATTTTTAATAAACAATGGAATAAAAATATATAAGAATAAATACTTTTTTTTGGTCTTTTATCGACTATCTATCTATCTATCTATCTATCTATCTATCTATCTATCTATCTATCTATCTATCAATCATTTTTAATTATTTAATATTGCAGGGAGGCTGGAGCCCATCTAAGCCGACTCTCTGGGAAACTGGAAACACCCTAGACGGCTCGCCAGATCATCGTAGGACCAACACACACAGCCATTCACACTCACATCCATAGGGGCAATTTGGAACAGCCAATTATCCTAATGTGCATGTCTTTGGACTGTGGGAGGAAACCGGAGTACCTGGAGGAAACCCATACACAGGGAGAACATGCAAACTCCACAAAGAAATGCTCCCTCACCAAGCCCAGGACCCGAACCCAGGACCTTCTTGCTGTGCAGCAGATGGAGTAACTGCTACCCCACCATACCATCCTTAATTTATATTTAATCATGTTATTTTTTTTTATTATTTTTTTTTTTGCAATAGGGAAAAAAATTAACACCATAAAAAGTCTTTAAAGTAAAGAGTGATGGAAACAGAATGCTTCAGGAATAAATTCGGAGTTTCGGACGCTTTAGGAATAAATTGCTGCTGCTGTCTCTCCCTGACTGTATGTTTTTGGTTGATTCTCTTCTTGTTTTCTTTCTAATACTGAACATTAAAGTAGTGACTGCTGGGTGAATCATTTATGTTATGGGAAACATTTGGATGGAAACCCAGCTACAGCGAGCATAAAACCCTGTCCATCATCTCTGCTCTCACATCTGGTCAGAACGGTTTCCAATCCACCATTAGTGAATCGTTTTATGGAGATGCAGTTGGACTGAGTATGATATTAATGCAGTGGTTCATACCGCGGCTCTCATAAGCTCGACTGTTTGGCTGGAGTTAGACGTCTGTCATAATTTAGGGCTTTCTGGGGATTTAGGTTAATCAGTAGGCAGCATGTCAAAGCTGTCATTGCTGGAAAAAAAAAACCAAGGGAAAAAACTTTATTTAATCATTCGGCTGAACACTGATCTAGTCCAGGAGCTGACATGAGAACTAGCTTAAGATTTTTATTCTGTTTGATTCAAAATGTCTTTAAATGCAGGGAAAACATAGCAATTCTCAACTTTATTCATGATTTTTTTTTTTAATTAACAAAATGTTATTTATATTACAAACTGTGAGTGGCACGGTGGTGAAGTGGTTAGCTCTTCTGCCTCACAGCAAGAACGTACTGGGTTTGAGTTCCGAGCTTGGTAAGGGCGTTTTCGTGTGGAGTCTGCATGTATTTCCCATGCTTCCCTCTGGCTTCCTCTGGCTACTCCGGTTTCCTCCCACAGTCCAAAGACATGCAAATTAGGCTACCTGGCTGTTCCAAATTGCCCCTAGGTGTGGATGTGAGTGTGAGTGGTTGTGTGCGTGTGTGTGTGTGTGTGTGTGTGTGTGTGTGTGTGTGTGTGTGTGTGTGTGTTAGCCTGCGATGACCTGGGTGTACCTTGCCTTTGCCCGGTGTCAGCTGAGATTCTAGAAAATACCATCAAATACATTCATTCCAAATGTTGTTGCCTTTCATGGAATAAGTCTACAGTGAGTTAGCATGAGTTCTGGCTGCTTCCAGTATTTTTCTGCAGAGAACATAGCTACTAATGGTATATGAGGTGATATCCCAGGAGTAGATTAGCCAATCAGAATGCATGATTGCTCATATCCAGTGAGTACGGATAGAAGAATGGAAATTATGCTTTAGTTAGTTTAAGTGAAGTGTTTTTTTTTATTAAATATAAATAATTCTCAACCATTAAAGTTTTCTCCAGAAGAAACATTTTTAAAAAATATATTTAAATACATACATATCGTCTAATTTATGCAAAAACAAAAAAATAATTAAACTAACACAATATATGTAATTTACTTAATAGAAAAATAATTCTAACCCACAAACATACCTCATTTCAATTCACACGTACTTGAAATTGGCCTGAAATTCTTTATCTGTTGAACTCTCAGATATTCTTTTAGATAATAGCTCAAACCACACATAATATTCGCAGCCTGTGTACTTTTGTAAATACAATCTAATTTTCATATATTTATAATCTTTTTCTTTTTAAATATTTGAAACCTTTATCATAATTTTGAGTCATTGTTAACCAGCTTTTCATGTTGAGTCACTAATTTCACATTTGTGAAATTGCATGCATGTACACATCAAGTTACATGAGCTATTTTGATCGCTTGACTGTTTCAGAGAAAAAGCCTCCTGATGCTTGCAATGAATTGTTAGACAATGCGTAAATTAATTAGAACATTTAATCAGACATACGCCTACATTAACACTTTCTTTTCAGCCAAGAGTGATAACACACACACACACACACACACACACGCAAACACACGCAAACACACACAAACACACACAAACACACACACACTGGCATGCACACACTCACATGCATATAAAACTCTGTTGCCAGTGACGTCTTTATCCCACAGGTACTGCTGTTACTGAGTGGGTTATATTGAGAAGGACGGTTTTGGTTGTTCATTTAAAGTGGTTTCACTACAACTTGTAACAATGAAAAAAAGAGGGACAAGGATACAGTGACAGAGAAAGAGAGAGAGATAGAGAGAGAGAGAAAGAGAGATAGAGAGAGATGGCATGAGTAACAGAAATATGTCAGTGTTATAGTGCAGGTCAGTGAGTGAGTGTGAACCAGAGACATGCCAGTATGTAATAAATGTGTCAGTATCTCAGTGTAGGTCAGTTAGTGAGTTTGTAATAAATGTGTCAGTATCTCAGTGCAGATCAGTAAGAATGTAATAAATGTATCAGTATCTCAGTGCAGATCAGTGAGTGAGTAATAAATGTGTCAGTATCTCAGTGTAGGTCAGAGAGTGAGTGTGTAATAAATGTGTCAGTATCTCAGTGTAGGTCAGAGAGTGAGTGTGTAATAAATGTGTCAGTATCTCAGTGTGGGTCAGTGAGTGAGTGTGTAATAAATGTGTCAGTATCTCAGTGCGGATCAGTGAGTGAGTGTGTAATAAATATGTCAGTATCTCAGTGTAGGTCAGTGAGTGAGTGTTTAATAAATGTGTCAGTATCTCAGTGTAGGTCAGTGAGTATGTGTGTAACAGAGGCATATCACTATTGCAGTACAGGTCAGTGACAGTGTGTGTGTGTATGTGTGTGTGTGTGACAGATGTGTAAGACAGTGAGTGACTGTATAACAGATGTGTTGGTGCCTCAGTGCAGGTCAGTGAGCAAATATGTAACAGGCATGTCAGAGTATGAGTGTGTAACAGACGTGTCAGTGCGAGTCAACAGAGGCATGTCACTATCTCAGTGCAGGTTAGTGAATGAGTGAGTGAGTGAGTGAGTGAGTCAGTGTGTTGTGCTGTGATGATTTCATGACTTGTAATCCTCTACCAGTTTGAAATGCTCTTCACACAATCGTGCAAAAGGAGAAGAGAGAAGAGAAAGTGAGTAAATGAAAGACAGATGGATTGAAAGACTGTGAGAGAATAAGAGACAGAGACATGAAGAGACATAGAGATAGAATGCTTCAAAGGGTTTAACGGAAGATTGCAGATGTCTGCAGGGCAGGTGTAATCACCACCATGACCTCTCTTTCTCTCTTTTCTCTTTAGTTCATTCTCTCTCTCTCTCTCTCTCTCTCTCTCTCTCTCTCTCTCTCTCTCTCTCACCACCCCACTTATTCTGTCTCTTTGTTCATCCTCAGGAAGTGGCTGTTTCTGAGGCTTCATTTCTCTTGTATCATTTTTTTTAATCACCTCAGTCTGGTCCACAACACACACACACACACACTCAGAGACTACGTACTGTCATACATACAGTACATACATACATATTCTCTTAGAGCAAGAAGGTTCTAGGCTTGAGCCTTACATTTAACTGGTTCTCCGCTTTTGGGTTTCCTACGAGTACTCCTGTTTCCTCCTGCAGTCTTGCAGTCCAACGTCAAGCTCATTAGTTACTTGCAAATCTAAATTGTTCATGCGTGTGAACGTAAGTGAATGATTGTTTTTGTCTGGGTTAGACCTGTGATAGAAGGTGACCTGTTCAGGGTTCAACCCCACCTCTCGCCCAAAGCCACCGGGGATTGGCTCAGGCAGTCCAAGCAGTATGGATAACGGATGGAAAAAGATCTGAAACAAGGAAGTGGAAAGGTTTTCAGTAGTGTGCATGTATTTTATATATAGACTGAATATGGTTGGTAGTGGATGTTAAATCAAACCTTTTTCTTTGGTCTCGACTGATTGTGCCTTTGTTTCTTAGGTTTTCTGATGGGAGACAAAAACTTTACAGCTCGCAGTTCTGTGACGACGCACGTTTGGAGAGAAGCTCTGGCAGACAAGCTCGGTTTCCATCTGCAACCTGTAAGACTGCAAATGAGTCACAAAATCCCTTTAATTACTGCAAGACACTTTATTGAAGAATAGGGGGATGGAGACAGGAGAGCGTGTCAGCACAAAGAGACTGTAAAGAGCACGCTCTGGGTGTCTCTCTCTCTCTCTCTCACACACACACACACACACACACACACACACACACACATACTATAGATGATATATTTAAAATGTGTTAATTCCCTCAGTCTGCTACAGACACGTGTCTAAAATTAACTCAATTCAATCCGTGACTTAAAGCTTTTCCTGTCTATTAATTTATCATAAAAAAAAGTATACTACATACTGTAAAATCCCATTTCATACAAAGAGGATAATGCTTTTGGAAGAGAGTTGGGATTTTATTAGACATCCCTAAATAGATTAATAACATTTTACAGCGAGTTTGTCGTTTGTCGTCTCACTGGAGTTGGCAGACACAATTTAGTGGAATTAATGAGCATTTAAGAGTGGCACGTCCCACAGAGAGGCTCACAGCTCAAACACACACACACACACACTCACACACACACACACACACACACAGACAGACAGAGAGAAAGAGAGAGAAAGAGAGAAAGAGAGAGAATCTAGAACAGTTTTGGACATTTGTCTAAAGGTGTTTGTTGGAAAATGATTTCTATATAAAACTCTCACACAAGACCAATTTCCTGTTACGCATCACTTCCTGTTGCCGTGCAGTCTTTGCACCGCACTGCCACTCGACCACACTATAGTAACTCCGAATATCACTACTGAATCTCACCGACCTCAACACCTGCACTGCTGCAGACATCAACCTCAAGGTGTGATCTAGCTAAAGGTGCAACCATTTTTTATTAGCCAGACTAAATAACGTGTAACAGATTATCATTTTAGAATCAGAAACATATGGATATGTAAAAATACTGTGTATACAATTAAATGCAGCCATCAAATTACAAAAATAGAGCCAGTAAATAATAATGATAGTCAGAATAAACAATGCTAACCAGAATGAATCACAATGCTAATCAGAATAATAACAATGCTAACTAGAAATAATATCAACGCTTACTAGAATAAATAACAAATGTTACCTGAAATTACAACACTAACCATCATTAATAACAATGTTAATCAGAAATAAGAACTAGAATAAATCACAGTGCTAATCAAAATAATAACGAAGCTAACCAGAAATAATAACAGTAACAATAATTATAGAAAATATAAATATAATAGAAAATAATAGAAAATAATATATATTCTAGTCAATGTGAATATAAACACTAGTCACAGTTCTCACCAGAATAAACATAAGTGCTAGCCAGAACAAACAACAACCCAAACCAAAGTAAACAATACTACTAACGTGTAAGTATAAACACTAGACAGAGTAAATGATGTTAAAAGCCAGCGCCATCACTTGGTCCAGTGGTACAAACATTTCCTCATTCTCTTCCGATATGCTCATGTCTCATGTGTCTAGCACCGTGGCTGGGATTACCGTGTCCACTGGACTTTGGAGGTGACCTGTCACAAAACTATAGGTGAAGGAAATATGCAGTTGCCTGAAAAACATGAGCTTCTGCGCTGTATACATGGCAGCCGTCAGGTTTACCGGCAGTAACTGGTGTTCCACGTATATTTTTTCCTTCCCGGAAATCTACTGTAACATCCAGAGGACCAGGTATGCCTCACGGTATGCCCCGCGGAATTGATCCAGTGATTGATCCATGATCATTTTTAATACAACTAAACATTTATGTACATTATCCTATCCAGAGAGACTTACGTTTATCATTTTTATACAACTGGGACTTGCTCAAAGCTTGGTGGTACTGAGGATTGACCCCTTCATGTTCGGATCAGTAACCCAGAACCTTAACCACTGAGCCACCACTGCACCCAAACAACACAACTGTTTTGTTCTCAAGGTAGCTTCATGGTGCTCCCTTATTCTGAAGATAGTGTGGGCAACACTTTTAGGGATAAAGCCAGTCAACCCCCAGAAGGCAAAAAAAATCGTCTACCATCTTCACTATAAAGTCATTTTGGTGATGTAAGACCAAAGCTTAGGCGTGTATTTGAGAATTTAACTAACGAACTAGCTAACTAATTAATTAAACTAATAATAACTATCTGCCCACTGATTGTTTAATTCCATTAAAGACCACATTTTAAAATTATAACTTAGGTTCCCAGGAATTATACACTTTAACTGGGCAGGACACTGGAATCTTCATTTCCCAGTGAGTTCGGTAATAGATTTATGTTTTTGTCCTCCCTGATAATCCTTCTCTGGGATGAGAAAAATATAAGCAGAGACATTTTTTTAAATAGATACATGGTATACTAAGAGCAAAATTCATATTTTCATAATTATACATACATACTGGATACATATATACCTACATACATAGTGGAGAGAGAGAGAGAGAGAGAGAGAGAGAGAGAGAGAGAGAGAGAGAGAGAGAGAGAGAGTAATGTGAAGCTCACTCCACCTTTTTACGCAATTCTGTCCTTTCTTTGGTATTATGCAGATTTTTTTTTCTTTTTAATAACACAGAAATCCAACTTGGTTTAAGTTTATAAATGATGTTCTGGTGCAGAACAATATTTTCCGTGTTGCTACAGAGGAGTGTGTGCTTTTGTTCGGAGGTTTCAGTGCTGAGATTTTTAATCGATTAATTACGCAGCTTGTTTGCAATGGACTTGAGCTGAACACAACCCACACATCCTGTGTTCATGAACACAGATTAACTGTCAGACTGCTGTGCCTGAATGATGCCTCAACAATTCCTACAGGACAAACTGTGAGCACACACACACACACACACACACACACTAGAATCATAAAGCCCAGACATCCAGATTGAAGCAAGCAATGTGTCATATGTGGCTTTGTCTTCCCGAGACACCTGCCTTTGTAACCACACTCACACACACACACACACACACACACACACACACACACACACACACACACACACACACACACATACACACACACCATAATTGCATCTCAAAGCAACAGAACATAAGCAACAAAAAGAAGTGCACTCGCTAAAGGCCCAATCTGTCTCCGGCTTTGTGTGTGTGCGTGCCCATTTATCCACATTAGTGTTGGATTAATTGGGTTAGAGACAGAGATGTTAATAAATGCACTCCGTGAGGATGGCTGCGATTGATCACCCGTTTCCTGCCATACTCTTCACACACACACACACACACACACACACACACACACACACACACACACACACACACACACACACACACACATAT
>JAOUQZ010000012.1:16931876-16949782 GCA_028564935.1 Neosilurus hyrtlii
GTGTGTGTGTGTGTGTGTGTGTGTGTGTGTGTGTGTGTGTGTGTGTGTGTGTGTGTGTGTGTGTGTGTGTTAGCTGAGAATTAGCTGCCTTTCAGCACTGGCTTATTTACATTTTGTGTACAGTGGTGTGATCTGTTTGGCTACTCTTTGGACGGTGTGTGTGTGAGATTCTCTGCATTCGTTTCTGACTTGTTTTTGCTTCCCCTTGCCAAAGGAAACATTGGACGCGTTCCCTATTCCTCACTCAGTGCATGTGAACTCTTCCCGAGTGATCATTTGTTCCATGTTGTTTTTTGTTTCTTTTGTTGTTGTTTTTTTTTTTCTTTCTTTCTTTCTTCTTTTTTCTTTTTTTTACACTGGTTTTCAAAAAGTATATAATTTCAAATCCTTATATTTGTTTATCTATATCCTTTTATATATACACTCACACACACACACACACACACACACACACACACCTCCTAGTTGAACTATATAAAGTATATTGTGATATTAAACATATGGTTTGGTAGCCCTGGGTTTACACTGCGGCACGATGTCCGCAGTCTCCACGATTTGAGAGAATCGTAATGAGCGAAGGGGTCGTGCGATCGAATTATGATGACCTTAAGGGAACTTGGTGGAACTGCGATGATCGTGACAGTCTTTGTCAAAAATTTTGCCACGATTATTATGATTGGACGCCAATCGTAGAATAGCGCAGTAGAGCTTAACTGAGCGTAACAGACCTTAATGCGCATCCCTTGGATGCACCCTGCCTCCTTTTTCTACCCCAGCCGCGGTCCAAGCGGGGCAGTCTTGCTTAAATCGTGGAGCCCTGCATATTTGTAATATATATATTTTACAGAGATTAGTAATAAAGAAGTATTCTTGCTGTGTTTAGAGTTAATGTCGTATAAGTGCTAAGCAGACCGTGTTCTGTTTATAAGAAAAGTTATTAGAAAAATGTAAACAAAGCATGATGTAAGGGGATAATAATCAATTTCGGAGTGATGACACTAACTTTTGACGATGGGCCGCATCCCGCCACCTGCTCGTTGGTTATCATATCAACAGGAAGTGTGGTCTTATTTACCATAGTGACGTACTGTAATGTGTCAGCACTGTGAACATTGATTATTTCACAGTGACAGTCAAAAAAAATAAAATAAAAGTGAATAAGAGTGGTACTGTCATCCTTGTCTGAGCACACACACACACACACACACACGCATATGCATGCATGCCCAGATTTTTTTATATTAATAAACAATAAGGTACACCTCGTTTAAACCACTTAATGATTGTTACCATGGTGACCAAAAATCCATTCGAAAAAAAAGGTCCTAGCCAATATGTTGCTATAGAAACCATTGTGGTGCCAGGACTCCATTTTTTTTCTTTTTGTACTCAGCGTTTGGTGAGCGTAAAGTTGACTAAGAGTGTGTGTGCGTGTGTGTGTGCTCGTGTGTGTGTGTGTGTGCGTGCGCTCGCGCGTGTGTGTCAGTCCTGAGAGTTTTGCGGCAGTGATTAGAAAGTGAACTTTTAAGCATCATGCATCTTCTGTGAGCTAAGCTGGAAAGCAGTGGTGCTCCAGACAATGGCTAACCTGGCAAGAACTGGTGCTGGTAACAGTGTCTAACTTGGCCAGAACTGGTGCTGGTAACAGTGGCTAACCTGGCCAGAACTGGCGCTGGTAACAGTGGCTAACCTGGCTAGAACTGGTGCTGGTAGCAGTGGCTAACTGTTTTTTTTTTTGAAAGTTCCTTTATTGAAAGTGTCACTAATTTCCTGTCGGTAGCTAAAATCATGGACATTTCTTACAAGCCTTTCATTTAGTATTTTTGTAATTTAAGAGGTTATACTTTTATCCGGGTAAAGAAGATGAATTTCAGGATGTTTTGTCTGAGCAATTTTTAACATTTTTCATTTATTTATTTTTTGTGGTAGTATACTTTTTGAGGCAGTTACTTGTTTGCGCTTTTAGCGTGCTAACCGTATGTTGTACAATGAGCGCTGAGGTGACGGGAAAAGGCAAACAAGCTAAAAACATTGTTCAGTGTTTCTACTCTAACAGTTTTACCTGTAAGGTTAATTATAGTTAATTCAAGGGAAAGATACGGATGTTTGGATAATATTTAGTACGCGCTGTGTGGTGGCAGAGAAAGATCATTATGCTGTTTTAGCCGACGTTTAATACAGGGAGCAGGCGAGAAAAAGCAATTTCAGCACAACACACACACACACACACAACACACACACACACTGCTATTTATTTATTCAGCTTAAATTTATCCTTAGTACACATGAGCAATGTTTACATTTATAAATGAGCGAGCTTTAGAAACATCAACAACCTTATAGGTACTTTTCACAATAACTTAATAATTAAACTGAATTGTACAGTGTGTGTGTGTGTGTACTGTGTACTTTCTTTACATACACACTTGATAAATGTAGTCACAACTTTATAAAAATGTTTTGTTTTAAAAACAAAAAACACCTTGTTTGTTTTTGAATGTTCATATTAGGGATATATCACTGTGTGTGTGTGTGTGTGTGTGTGCGTGCGCGTGTGTGTGCGTGTGTGTCTGACAGATAGAATAGCGGCTTCCTGTGGAAAGTCTCATTGCTGGACACACACACACACACGCCTTTTAACCCTCAGTGTAATTTTAGACAGGTGTTCCTATGAATAAAGTTGAACCATTTATCTGCTGTGTTTGTACAGATGTTAAGAAGTGTGAAGATGTTCTTTTTTTATCTTTTCCAAGGTGTGTGTGTGTGTGTGAGAGAGAGAGAGAGTGTGTGTGAGAACCTTTCCTAATCTCTCTGATGATTTCATACACTTTATTCTCACTTCTCTCACTGCATATATTGTATTTCACACCGTGTGAGAAAGAGAGAGAGAGAGAGAGAGAGAGAGAGACCCCAAGTGAGTGTGAGAACCTTAATCTTAATCTTTCTGATAATTTTATACACCTTATTCTCGGTTCTCTCGCTGCATATATATATATATATATATATATTGTGTGTGTGTGGAATGTGATACTTATCCGAGTCATGAAGTAAAAATTTCTTAATAGTAAGGGATTTTTGCGCTCATTGCCAGACACCAGTTTAGTTGCATAATTCGTGAGCGTGCGTGCATATGTGCACATGGCTTAATCCAGACAGACTGCAGATTGCAGATTTAGATGGAGGTTGACAGGAGGCTGTGTTTGGATACCCGGCGTTGTGTGTACGTGATTTGTTCCGTCTTTTCACCGGGGCCGTCGAACTCAATTTCACTTTACCGTCAGTGCTCGGCTCTTTATACGTTTTAGATATTCTACAGCCAAAACACCCCACTTGTCTGGAAAAAAAAATCCTCAGCAATGTTTTTCTTTTAAAGAATCTTTTTCTGCTGCAAAGTTGAAATAATTTTTTAATATAGACTTTTCTTCATGTGCACATGGGTGAATGTGATGGTGAATGCGAGAGAGGATGTGACAGACAGTACGAGAGGAAAACGAAGGCCAAGAGCATACAAGAGGTTTTTCGACTGATTGCGTGTGTGTGTGTGTGTGTGTGTGTGTGTGTGTGTGGGGAGCCAGCAGACGTGCTCGGGGGGCCTCTCTGTGGTCAGCCTGGTCTGTGTGCTTCTGTCAACTGTCACTTTTCTGCTGCGGTTGCATCCCTTACTAACTGCTAATCTTATCGTGCTGTCCATTTGCCTTGCAACATGCTGCAAAGACACACACACACACACACACACACTTCTGTTAACCCTTTCTAACATTCTAACACAGAACTAGTTAGAATATTATTTACTGCACTATATTCAGTGTGTCGTCCTTGTGCACTTTAAATCCTAGAGCCTGAAATTAAAGCCAGCCAGTTCTTTATCTCCTCACCGATATTCTATAACAGAAAAAAAAACAATCTGTCTAGCACCATGCCGAGATCATCTTACAGCCCTAACCTCCTTTTGGCTCGCCGTTATCCTGCCTGATTGTTCTCATCCTGCAGCTAATGCACCGTAATACAGTATGATGTATCGCAATCACGCGGCCTGTGTGCGCCAGGCTGGGCGTCCTCGTCTCTTCAGCTTTACAGCTTATGAAGCTGCGGAGGCTGGGTATCTGTAATATCTCGTCTTGATATTGCATAATGCGTACATGATCGAAAATGGAACGGTATGTTAAAGTGCAGACTGGAAAAGTGTGACTCAAGACGGTTCGGGCGTCGATGCTTAAGAAATTAATCAGTTATTTTGATTTTCAGCTCGTGATTTCTCAGACAGACAAAATATTGATTTGTCATTTCAGCTCTGCTGTGTGTAGCTAGTGGGGATAAATTTGCTATTTACTGGAAAATAATATTTTTTTTTGTTTCAAAGGTTTCAGATCTTGACTTGGTAACAAACCATGAGGGTCCTAAGATGTCTGGATTATTGTTGTAGTATTGTAATTTTTAAAAATCATTTTACTTAAGAATTTGTTTTTTTGTGATTCTTATTGTTCACGATCACATCGTACGGAATTGTATTCCTAATATGGAATGAACGATGTAGAGCAAGCTGGTCATTATTGCGAAATAAAGCTCGATGCTTATTACACACCTACTTACTAAATAAATTAATAATCTTACAGAAAGTATTGATTTAAAAATGATTTTATTGATTTTAGAACATCTGACTGCTATCGCTAACTTACTCAATCACAATGGTTTGTTATACAGTGGTGCGTCATAAAGAAATAAATCAATACAAATGTGTAAATATAATGAAAACAAACCAAAAGGCACTGGGATTGGCTATTTTTCTAAGAATTATTGCTGTATTACAAAGTAAAGCCTCTAAAATAAAAATAAAAAAGCTTGAGAGTCAGGCTAACAATTTAACTAGCCAGCGAATACACAGTGTTTTGTACAATGTGAAGGCATAAATACAGCGAAAATTAGCTTAAAGCATCAGGAATGTTGATGTTTCACTAAGAATTTAAGGCGAGATAAGAATTTAAATACTCTAAAACAAAAGCTAATGAGTCATGTAGCTAAGACAGAGTGTTTAACTGTCATAAATACAATGAAAGTGAGCCAAAATCATCAGCAATGTCGATATTTCTTGCCGATTTATGACTGAATTATAAAGTAAAGACATAGCATGACCCGCTAGCATTTTCTAACAGTGTACCTAGCTGAAATATTCATTCATTCTCTGAACCGCGTACGGTAATCCTAAGTGCGGGGAGGCTGGCGGCCATCTCAGCCGACGTGCACCACTCGCCAGGCCATCACAGGGCAGAAAGACGCTGACGGCTATGCAGCCTACTCATGACGAAAATCAGCAATGGTTCTTTTACATGCCTCTCGTCATAGACTGTGAGAGACCTTTGATAACCCAGTTCGCTGCACTGGGGGGACAGCAGTAACATCCCGCTGATAGTGGGGCTTGAACCCCTGACCTTGGGATCAGTAATCCACAGGGCAGACCACCACTGCCATTCGCTGCAATATGTAGCATTTAACTATTTTTCAGAAAATATAAAGGAACAAATGCAGTGAACGTGAGCCGAAAGCATGAAGAGTGTTAATATAATAAAAATAGAAATAAAATAGAAAAAAAATCTTTCTTTAAAAGGAAAAACAATAAAGCTGATAAGGCTTTTAACTAGCTAAGACCGCGCTCAGCTGTTCTAAAGACGATCTAAAGGCAAATAAAGCAATGATGAGCCAACGTTTTAAAGAAAATCAGTATTTCTCTTTGATGTGTTGGTAAATTCTTTGCAAAAAAAATTCCATATGATTTAAATGAACTGCAGTTCCAATTAGCATTTAGCGCTAACTGAAGCGCCATGGGATCTGCTGCGTTCATATTCTGACACATTCTGTTGAAACGCATTGAAATGAAATTAGTTACTGGAACTGAGGTAAGGTTTTCAGACATTACTGTAGACGCGGTTTGTTCAGTAGTGCGTTTTAACACCAGACCCCCCCCCCCCCCCCAATCCTCCTCCACACATGTCCCTTTTGCTCAGTGTCTTTACGGTGATCTGAAAGACTCCACCAGCTCTGTAATATTAGTTATTTCAGCTGTGTTGCCTTTTTTTTTTCCCTCCGTCACTTGGCGCCTTTTGAATGAGACATTTGAATTTTACCTAATGTGCTGTTTTTATTGGAGGCAGTCGGCAGCCATTCGTGTCTTACTTCTGTTGCCTTTCAAGGCCTCGTGTAACGAGTCGCACTCAAGGTCTTCAGCTTCGGCGTAGCATTCCTCATGCTTTCAGTGGCAGAGGAAGTTATTTTAATTTAGAGTCAAGTCATTTTCCTGAAACCAATTTGAGGCTCATTTTTTCGAAATCCTTATGCAAATATGGCAATGAAACACGGCCGTTAATGTCAGCTTGCGCTTGTTTTACCGACTCTCCGCGCTCCCGCTTATGACTGATAGGTTAGTGCAGCCTGGAGCCTTTTAGAGCTTTTCAGGGCTTTTAAAGCTTTTCGCAGTTTGACTTTCAGAGTCTGCCTGCTGCATATTTGTGGCCTCGTCACTTTTGACAGCGCGACTCGGCGCTAACTGCCTGCGCATTTGAAGCCTCACTAATTCCTAGGCCATGAAGAGGAGCGTAAAGACTCCTTCCATCCATCTTATTTCTCCTCCTTGTGTCTTGTTAAGAGTGTTTGTGTGAACCTGAGAAAGGCTGAGTGGTTGTATACGCCTGTGAGCAGATGTGAGAGGTTTAACAGTCAGTTCAGCCATGCATGGCTGTGTAGACACATCCTGTAACACGAGAGCCCCAACACTTCAGTCAGGATAATTGATTATTGCTGAGTGCTCCATTTAGGACAAAGCCAACTGCACCTGTATTGTCATGTGGAAACTACCGAACTCACCAACATGCGCTTTACACACGAACGACAATGCACCGCAACCTGGAGAGTACCTAGATCTAATACAGAGGCGTTCTCCTAAAAATTCCCATGGTTATTAGCCGATAGCGATATTTACTTTTTAACGCTCGACCGTTGTGATGAGGTCATTGTGACACAGAAGATACAGCAACATGAAACGGCGTACATGTTGACGTTTCCACTGCAGCTTTACCCAAAATACAAATGCTCTATTTTAAATAAAATTATTGTAGTTGGGTTTTCTTCCCAGAATGGCTCATACAGAGTCCCCCCCCCCCCCCCCAAAAAAAATTAAAATAAATAAAAGGGTCTAATTACATTTGCTCGTGTCATGTGACAAATGCCAAGTTAGTTTTAATTTGCTTATAACAATTGTCTGAAAAAACCTCATATATACGTGTTTATTTTTATTCTTTACAGTATTTGTGGATTAAATTTTTTATTTTCGTTGGTGCATTTCCGTATCTCGTTTTCTTTTAATACATTAATCTGTTTAATGGCAATGCAGTGATTGCGATGATGAACTTGAGATGACAAATAACCTCATATTTCGATATCCAGTCATTTGCAGGAGGCTAAATAATTTTATTTTAGAAAACTGTGACTGTCTATAAAAACTTTCCTTTCTCGAGCAGCTACCCTCAGCTAAATATTTGATTGAGTTCCCACCCCTCAAGTATTTTTCCCTTATCATACACAATCAGCACCATCCAGGAGAAATGAGACCAAGCTTCCTCCGAGGCATGTTGTGCCAGCTGACCACTAACCCCACCACCCCTACCCCCACTCCTGATTTGTTGCTCATGTGTATTCAGGAGCAGTGTAACACACTCGGAGGGGAGCACTATCCACACCCTGGTGTTCATGAGTTTAGAGATGCTTATGATTGGCTAGTGAGTGGGAAGTGTGAGTATGCCATCACTCGCTCCCTGAGAACTGAGAATTAGTTCCCGGCCATGGATGGCGGTGTACAGCATTGTGGATTCGCACTCATGATCTCTAGGATGATGGTCCAGTTCATTTGTAAGACTGGGGTCAACTACCGCAAGTATCAATCTCCTATAAAATCATTTATTATAAGTAAGTCCGTATCTGGACCACCTGTTGATGGGGTCTGCTTTAAACTGAAGTTGTAATAAAAATTCCCTAAGCTCATATTCGACCCTTATTAATTTTCCTATGTTTAAACTCTGGTTTGGTCTATAGGACTGTGGCCTTCATGGGTTTTGCTGAGGATGCACATGAAGATATTGTTGTCAAGGGAAATAAATCTTGGTATTCTGCAGTCTTCCAAATGGAACCCATGAACAGCGGCTATATTTTGTGTCTGAGATCAACGTTTTGCACTTTTCTTGACCCTGGCATGCTTGTGCAGCGACTGAAATTCCGATTTGATTAACAAAACCAGTTTCCGAGCAAAAACTGCCGTCTCGTTCAGTCTGTCACTTTTTGAATGAGATCTGTATGCTCGTCTCAAGTGTTCCCTTGACTACGATGGATAATCTGCTCTCTTGTCCGGTAGCGCACCGAAACAGGAAACGGTGGTTCCTTGGACGTAAGCGAGAACAAAATGACGGTGTAAAGAGATGCGAACCGCTTTTGATTTATATGCATGTACAGGACACTCTCGCTGACCCCTATACACTGTGTTTGATGGCGTGCCACTGAATTTAAGATGGCTGTCTGTTAACACCTCGCCCTGCTGAAGAGGGGCCTCCCTTTGTTGCCTCAAAAGTGATGGAAGGAGGGAGGAGTGAGAGGGTAAAGCAGTATGAACCGTGCAGAGACGAGTCCAGCATTGAGCCGTGGTGTTTATCTATTTAGTTATTGTGACTGGAGGTCTTTTTAAAACACGTGGTAGAACATAGTGAATGGAAATTAGGTCAAAACAGAAGTCTCATTCAACACACTGTTGCTATCTTTATCTACATATACATCTATAGTTTGGGGGAGGGTGGGAGCATGCTTGTGCTGTCTGGGCCTCTCGGTTTGTTTCCTTCCTGCAAGAGGTTGCGTGACATCGAGCCACTGCTGCCCTACCAGGCTTAAGGCCCAGATCTGTGTGTGCTTAACCGCAAGCCTCGACCTCAGATGGTATGCTGTCTGCATGAGTGTGAGTACAGGAAGAAGAGCAAGCTAGAAAGAGCCAGCGTGTATCCAGCAGGGAAAAGTGAGAGGCCGAACGCCAGTGAAAGGATGAATATGATGGAGAATGTGAAAGAGACTGAAAAGCGTGCTGCTCCTGTCGGGTGATAGCGACAAGGAGGGTGGGTGGTGCCAAGGGGCAGGCTGGTCCATTCTCTCCCCACCTGCCCCTTGTCTGAAGCCTCTGATTGGCTGCCAGGGCGGTGGAAAAAAACCGAACCACTGTGTTTTTGTTGGGTGAGCAGCTTGTACATGCCTGGTGCTCTCGGCTGCTTTTTCCTGCCTAGTCAAAAAAGCTGAAAGCCTTTTGTTTAGAATGCTACCAGAGCAGAATAACGACTTGAAATCTGGACTGGAAGGAACAGTGTAATTTCTGGAACACTACCGGGGTTTGTCTACTATTCCATCACATAAGGCTTTATTATAAATATTCCAACCAATACCCTGAAACCACTTCTTAAATATTCCGATCAGTAGCCAGAAGTTATCGTCGTCATCATAATCTTCTTCTTTTTCTTTTTCTGCTTATTATTATTGGGATGGAGGCGATCATGGTATACTACTCTCGCCTAAGAACAAATGGTTCCTGCGTTTGACCCCTGTGGCCGGCAAGGGCGTTTCTATTTAAAAGGAAATCGGAGGACTCGGAGGAAACCCACACAAACACAGGGAGAACATGCAAAGTCCTAAGATATGCACATTAGGCTAACAGGCTGGTCTGCATTGTCACTAGATGTGAAAGGTTATGTGAACGTATGTTTGCATTTCTGCATGGGACTACTCTCTTGGGTAAAAATGGTCACTGCAACAGAAACCACCCAGTGCATCATGGGTGCATGGATGAACCAATGAACCCCCATTGCTGTATGAAAATGATGTTTTTAAGTCGGGCTCTCCACGTCAAGTTTCATTTGCGAACTGGCTCTATTAAAAAATTTCATCTATTGTTCTTTTTTTATTTTATTAAAGTTCTTCTTCTTTTTTTTTTTTTTATCCCACCAGCAATTTTTTTTTAATTTATTTGAGTTTATTTATTTATTTATGAATTTTTTAGCTAATCAGCCTGAATCAGGCATCATTGAATATGCATAAATGTTAATTTTCTTAAAACAAAAAATCCAAAAACATTTTGAAGCCTGGGGTTTCTCTAAATGTGAATGACGTGTGCAGTAAATTCGTCCTTGCTCAAAAGAATATCTGCGGTTATCAGGAATTTCAACAATTTGAAAATGAAATCTTCTGGTCACCGGTGCAGAACCACATCTGCCGCAACCCGTAATGCAAAACTGCAACATGCTCATGCTCGAAATGATTGCCGTTTGTTCCCAAGTTTTCTCGTAGCGAAACAGATTTGTTATGGTTTTATGTCACAATTGAATCATTGCTCGTTTTATTAGTCAGTGCTTTTGTAGGCCTGTAGTTTGTCCCAACGTCTTTATCTGATAGCCCACGGTGAGGCCACAGCTTTGCAATTCAGCGCATACAGTGTGCGCTGTTTGGTGTGTTGGTGTGAACTCACTCGAGAAATGAACCTGAAGAGCTGCTGTGAGAATTCTCAGTTTTGCTGCCCCTGTTTTTTCCCCTCCCTCTGTTTTTCTTTTCTGTTTACTGTCACTGCTTCCTCTGAAGTGTGAGTGGTGAGTCACTTTCTTGTTCTGGCCACAATCTTTCATCTGATTTCTCGAGTTAAGACTGGTGTTCTAGACAGTCTGGTAAAGCCTTAAAAAAAAAAAAAAATCTTTTGAATTGCTTTCATTAGCCCGTGGAAACTCGAGAGGGAAAACATCTGTCACTGTTGTGTCTTCTGTCCATCACAACTAGCAAGATGTTGTTGCCTTGGTGCCCGTTGCAAACCTGACCCATGACAGGTTTGCAACAGGCACCAAACCCCCCCCTCAAAATTTTCCAGACCAGGTTGTATGAAACCTGTTTCTCAGGTAGGAATGAATAATGCTGTATGAAGCACAATCAGATGCATCATGGTGTCTTCGACAAATTCCCCATATCATAGGAAACCAAAAAAGCAAGAAATTTTGAGAAATCATGCTAATTGTGTAGTCATCATTTTTAAATTCCGATCAGATTCGTACCTTGTTGATTGAACTGGGGAGGTACATTGAGGCAGTCACCATACTTCAGTGCGTCTGGGGGAAATGGGGTTTCCCTCTGTACAGCCCATTAACGTCTCTGTCTTTTGACAGGAATGTCAAATGTCACAGACGAACCCATCTGACAGCGGTTTCATTTTGACTAAGTGGGGACTCGGCTTAAATACCAGCAGGTCAAGTGTTGGGTGAAGAATTCGAGAAAACCAGAGCTCTGTTTTGGCATAACACAAGTGCATCGAGGCTTTTTTTTCCGCTCCTCTGTGGACTGTGTGTGTTATTAGGTGCCATTAAGCTTGCAGGACTTTAAGAGAAGTGCTTCATGTGTTCGGTGAAATGGAACCTCTGTTGTTCTGTAGCATTTCTGCAACTTAAAAATATTTTGTGTTCAGTTGCTAATGGTGTCTGTTGGCAGTAATGTGAAGAGATGAAGATAAGAAGGTGTGGGTGGTGGTTGACTGTGTTTGCACAATTTAACTAAGCTTCTCATGGAACTTCTTTCTTTTTTCTTTTTGCCTTTCTGATGGTTGAGGCGAGGCTTTGACTGACATGACTTATGCATGCAGTTACACTTGTTTGGGTGGAAGTGAGTGGGAGTCAGCTTGTCGATGTAACTGAATTGCAGAATCTAATCAGCGCAACTTCCTGCTTAGTGTCAGACTTCATAGAGACCGCCAACAGTGGAATATCCTCCCGGCTCTCCAATTTACGCAAAACAGTTTCCAGCCAAACTGGAAGTGCTTTACATGATTCAGAAGGAGCTCTTGAAATAGATATGGTTATTTTTGGTCTTGCTTGATCTTTTGCCTCAGTACTGGAATCTAGTGCAGCTGGATTAAGCGTGTTTCTGAGTCTCGATCACCCTTAACTGTTTTTTTATAACGGTTTATTTATTTATTTATTTGATTTTTACAAGAAAATTGTATGTAGTGGTGTTCTGCCAAACGGACTAGCCAAAAATGATGTTATCAGCCTCCATCCTGTCCAGGGACTCTGCAGGATGTTGATTGTCTTCCCCATTGCCGAATTAGTTTTTCCCACAATCCCCCAGTTCTGCATTCCCTCCCACTTGGTGGGTCCAGAGGTTCAGTCAGCGGTGACTCTGCCACCCCTTCCATTGGCCTTTTTTCAGTCTCCTTGTCCCTGCATAATGGGAGGGATTGAGCTTGGCTCTTGGGTCACGTGTGTGTAACTTGCCTGGACAATGGTAACACTGTAGCTCTGCTTCCCAGAAGAGGCGCCTATAGTTCCTCCTGCCGGATCGGTGCAGAGATTTGAGGTGGGAAGCCTGGCTGATCCATATCCCATTTCTCCCCAGACTCAATGGCACTCTGTGTGTGGCGAGAGAGCCTGGCCGTCTGAACTTGTTGCTCGAGTTTCGACTGAAAAAGGTGATGGACCCATCGTTATCCTTCTGCAGGTCTAAGTGTTTAGCCTCTAGTCTTCAAGTTTAGAATTTTAGACAGGGATTGGAGGTGTACTTGTTTGGGTTTTTTTGGTTGTCCTCCTTCAAACCCTTTACCTTCACCACACTTCGTCTGGCTTTTGGGAGAATGGGGGGAAGCCATCGGGGGAGAAACGGAGAACATTTTTGAATACAGTGAATCTGAGGAGAAGGAATCCAGCCCGGCATATAAATACTCCCTTTGAGAGCTGTGTTTGGAGGCACACCATGTGACTAGTACCACATCTTGACGTCCTAAATCCCAGACAGAGATCAATGGATGCTCTCTAAAGAACGGATGTTTGGGCCAGGCTTCCGCTGGGCGCAGACACTGGTGGTTAACCTGTCTCTAATCCCTGTGACCTCCTGCCAAGCAGGAAGGACATTTCCCCCTCCATCTTTCTCTATCCCCCTACTTTCCTCTGGGCTTGTTTTATCTGGCTACTAAATCTGTCTGCCTGGGATGAGTTGAGACGGTATGATGGTAGCTTTGAGGGTGCATTACTGGCTTAATAAAGGTAATTAATGGACCAAAAGGCCAATGGCTGCACTGTAGAGAGCTGTAATAATGACCGTATGCACAGCATAAGCAGTGATGTGTTGCCCGGGTCATAGAAGTCAGCTTTTCCAAATAAGAGTAAGCTTGAGACCATGTGAGGGCATTGTGCATTGGTGGTCTGAAAATATATGTAGTTCCATAAAATGTGAACATGTCCAGTATGGGGTGATACAGTTCATCCATTCATTGACCTTAAGGGTCAACACTTTACTGCCCAATAAAATCCGAATAGACTCCCGATAGAATGCGTCAAGCTGCGTCTGTGTTACCTGGTACATAGATTGTGCGTCTCCTGTCAGTCACAGCCAGTAGCCAATCATGGGCATCTCCCAGGTCACGCGTGTGTAAGATGATTGATAGAGCTTTCCCCTGAGGACGTTACACTGCCCCGTGATGCAGCATGTGCAGCAGTTTGAAAAGATGCACTTGGATGACTTGACAGATCTCAAAGGAAACATGTTATACTTCAACCTCAATGATTGATGGCTGGCGTATCAAGGGGTAGGTGAAAATTGGCAGATAACCAAATTGCTAGGAAATGGAGCGGGGAAAGATGTGTCTTCATGGTATTTTATGCGACCCACCTTTTTTTTTTCCCCCATCTGAATGGGGTTTCTTGTGGCCCAGACATGACAGTGTAAGTCAGCAGCTAGGATTAGGAATTTCTGGTATGAACATTGCCTGGGTAATGCTGACAGTTTGCACATTATCTTATGAATACATAAAAATGTGGTTTTGTCTCTCCTGATGTAGTTGTCTTTGTTCTTGCATGTCAAGCAAATACTGCTGAAAACCCCCTTTTTCCCCCCAGCATTTTCCTTATTCCCCTGCTGTGAGATTCGGTTAGATAATTAAACTTGAATGTAGATAAAATTGCAACCATTATCCAGCTGCTTGAGTGCTGCATCACCAGCAGGATGCCGACACCACCCTAGCCGAGTGAGTGACAGAAATGTCATGTCTGAGAGAAAGAGCGAAAGAAAGATGTTCTCTACGCTGTGATTGATGGGACACCTTCCTTAAAGCTTCTGCGTTTTCCGACTGATCTGACAGACCGGTTCTCGTGTGAATACGTTTCGAGGTCTCTGGGTCCAACAGTGCCCTGTAAACAGATCCGGCAGGGCTCTTTGAGATAAGGCTGATTGATGAGTGGAGTAGCAACTCTCCGGAAACTGAGCTCTCCTTACTGTGGGAGTGTCCCAATCAGGCAACACTCAAGCTCAGGGAAGAAAGAAAGGGAGGGGGGGGTTGGAAGGACGGAAAGGGGTTGAAGCGATAAGGAAAAGTGTGATTAAGAAAGGTTAAAGCTGGGTGATTGACTGAGCTCCACCATCCTCTCACACTGAAAGTGGGTTGGGTTGGACAGGAGCCCGGAGAACAGCTGCATGCTCGGTCTTTCTCCAAAAACATGACTCATATTACATTTATTCCAGTGTTGCAGTTATCATTTTTGGCTGTAAAGATTATTGGCAGGAAAGTTAAAGATACCTTTGTAGCTACCGGAATGGCTTCAGTAATTGGAGTCCGAGTCCTAGGGCTGGTTGTCGTCGTTTTCGGCGATCAGATGTTCCGGGAGATGAACAGCTCAGTCAGAGCCCTTTAGTGAGCCTTGGAGAGAAATCAACCTTGTGCCTGTCAGCTCCATGTGCAGCGTGTCATCCTGAAGTCGAAAAGAAGAACTGGGAAATGTGAGAACTGCCGGCAGGAGTCGAGTCATTTTGAGCAATTCGGCCTTCTCGAGTGGGAGTCACCGCGCAGATGTGAAACGCAAATTCGAAACGTGATAACAATGCCTGTTTATCTGACTGAAAGGTTGTATACATATACTCAACATCACGCCCTACTTCTGTTTTGCATCTTTGCTTAAGTAAGTGTGTTTGGCGACAGTTTGAAGCTGAAATAAAAAAGAAAGAGAAAAAGAATCAGCAGTGAGATCTGGGTGTGTGTTTGGTGAAACGACTAAATATTTATATAGAGTAGAGCGCAGACCTGTGGAGTGTCAAGCTACGCGGTTTTATGGCAGAAACGCTCCTGATGGATCGAGTGAATTGAAAGCAAATGAATAGCTTTTTGATGATTACTGACATAATATGAGAACTTGAGTGATGTAAAAATAAAGCCACGAACAGGCAGTTTTTATTTGGTTATGAGGTTGTTTAATGGTATTGAGAAGGTCAAATTTTCTTTATGTCAGCAAGTTTGCTAGCTGCTGCCTTCAACGGGTGTCTTTTTAGTCACTCTGCCAATTTTCTCACTTCCTAAGTTCTTTGTTTTATCTTTTTCTTTTAATACAACATGAAGATGAGGAGCTTGTAATATATGTATGTTTAGGTTAGTAGATACTAGAAAATGTGCACTCTGATTGGCTAATCTACCCATCGGATATCAGCTCATATACTGTGACCTCAAACGACGCCACCACCAAAAAATAAACCCAGGATTGGCGGTGTCTCAATCTAAGCTGAAGCCTACATTAGCGACTGTTCATCCAAGACTGATTCCATAAAAGCAAACATTTGGAAGGAAAGTATCTTGTGATTAAAAAAACCCTTTTTTAAAAATGTTTTTTTATTTTTTATTATTCACCAAATGCTAACGCTAGCTTCCTTTAGCTCTAGCAAACCGGAAATGCCCCTAACAATGGTTTTTCAGTCTAGACTAATTCCATAAAAAGAAAAAAAATATAGATTGAAGTACTTGATTCGAAGAATTTATTTCTTTTCTTTTCTTCTTTTTTTTTTTTAAAATTAAAGTTTTTTTTTTCACCAAACGTGATTTTAATGGACTACAGGTCTTCAGCTAAGTTATTCCACTCCCTCTTGTTAAATATGACCAGTAGCCTTCTCGGCCCTGCCATGCTAGGCTATCAGATCATATTCCACTCCTATATACATGTAGAATATAGTTAACATGTTCTCCCTGTGCTTGTGTGGGTTTTCTTCGCGTTTTCCAGTTTCCTCCTATGGTCCAAAAAAAAAAGCAACGTAGGCTGATGGGCTGTTCCAAATCGTCCCTGGGTGTGAGAGGGAGTGTGAATTATTGTACGCGTGTCAGCCCTGCAATGGCCCGGCGAGCTGTTCACGGCGTACCCCGCCCTCGCCCAGAGTCGGCTGAGATGGGCACCAGCCTCCCCGCGACCCTAATTAGGAATGCGCGGCTTAGAAAATGAAAGAACGAATGAAAATGCCCATCACTTAGTCAACATCAGAAGCCCTGTTATACGTAACCCATGTTCACAATTTTGTAACCATCATTGAAATGAATATAAATAAATAAATCGGAGACCGTGTCAGCCGTGTACCGTGTGTTTAATAACCAGGAAGCTTTTTGAAATGCCAAGAAAGTAGAGAAAGAAATCAGTCAGACTCTGCTCACGCTCCCTAAGTGCGCTTATCCTCCAAATCCAGACGGAGATTAAGCAGCTTTCAGCTTGACGAAACCTGTGATGATGGAAATGTTTCAGATACGCTCTGTTCAGTGTGCACTGCTTTTTTCTCTCTCGTCCAAAAATAATAATCAGTCCATAATTTTCCAATAACAGTCTGAAGGGTTGTGTTTCTTTTATGATGTAGCAATTTGTCAATGCGAACACAATTTTTAAATATTATGAAGGACGCTCGTCAAGCTTCGGTGAAGCCACGAAATATTTTTCTTGTCTCGAAACACTATTTATCTCAGATATTGCTAAGTCCTTCCTTAAAAGTTAAATCGGCGGCTCTTAATGGAAATTGCCACCATATTAGTGATTTGTTGTGATTTTCACACTGCAGCCAATCAGAATCAAGAATCTAGCAGTTTAAAGCATAGAAATGAATATTAATGATTCAGCAACAGTGATTGTGTTTAAAATGCACAGCAGGAAACTTTGTAGGTCATGATTTTGTTCTAATGTGGGGGCAAGTTTAAATCCCTAAGAGCCTAGCGGACATGGTCTTTGCTGCACCACGTACAACACGTTTCATGCCTTTGGCGTTCTTACATTTACATTTACAGCATTTGGCTCTTATCCAGAGCGACGTACATTTCCCTGTACAGCTGAGCAGTTGAGGGTTAAGGGCCTTGCTCAAGGGCCCAAATGGGACTTGAACCTCCAACCTTGTGATCAGTAACCCAGAGCCTAAACCACTGAGCTACCACAGCCTCGTTCTTGTTTTATCTTTTCATCTCAGACCACGCTTTCAATGATTCATTTGCATTTAGCAGCGAATCGTGTCATCTTTGAAGACCTCTTGGCACATGTTCGTACTGCGCCGAGCCGCAGCACCTGAAGTACACTTGCACCCCGAACGTCCAACCTTCAATGGCCCGGTTTCATGCTAGCGAAAAAATCCGAGCGTGAAAATAAAGACGAAGCCTGTAAGAAGGGCGGTTGGGTAGTGCGAGTGAGAACATGAAATAAGTAGGGTTATTATGCACTTGATAGATATTATAACAATCCAATTAAATCAGGAGAGCCGATATGGGTATGGGTAATTTTCCAGCTCCAGCACCCTCCCATAATCACGCAGGTGAAAAGTGCTACGGGAAAGGAGGGTTTGAGTGCCATTAAAAGCGTTTAGCCGATGACTGATGTCTGAGCGAACGCTGTGTTAAGATGTGGAAGCTGTTTTTTTATAGTAACTTGAGTGGGTGTGTGTGTGTGTGTGTGTGTGTGTGTGTGTGTGTGTGTGTGTGTGTGTGTGTGTGTGTGTGTTAGCCATACATCATGACCAATAAGAGAAATGTACATGCTCACATTAGCAGCAAAGTTAGTATCTAAGGTTAGCATTACACACACACA
>JAOUQZ010000012.1:16955664-16977471 GCA_028564935.1 Neosilurus hyrtlii
CACACACACACACACACACACACACACACACACACACACACACACACACACACACACACACACACACAGAGAGAGATGTAACAATGCTTAGCATGGTATGGATGGAATATAGTCTTTGACCTAGTTGGACTGTTTTAATGCACCTGGTGTTATTATGTAATTCAGGTTGTGTGTGTGTGTGTGTGTGTGTGTGTGTGTGTGTGTGTGAAAGTTAATAACTTGTCAGGGTTAAACAGTCTATTCAGCGAGAGCGTATTGTGGACTCTTGGACTGTTACCTCAAGGCACAGTTCATGAATAAGTTCATGGATACATATTTGCAGGAAAAACTTGTATGATGCGTCTACCTTTAGTAAGTTGTATAATCTTTATTTATTTTATGTTTGTGGGTTGCACGGAGGTTCTGGGCTCGGCAAGCGCATTTTGGGTGGAGTTTGCATGCTCTCTATCTGCTTGTGTGGGTTTCCTCTGGGTACACTGGTTTCCTTCCACAGTCCGAAGACATGCATGTTAGGCTAAGCGGCTGATCCTAATCACCTCTAGGTGTGACTGAGTGCTTGCGTGTGCATGTGTTGGGCCTGCAATGGTCTGGCGAGCTGTTCAGGGTGTGCCCCGCCTTAGCCCAGTGTCGGCTGAGATAGGCCCCAGCCTACCCACCCCTTGAGAGTGAGTGGTTGAGTGTACTGTTTGAAGTTTTGAGGTCGGTGTACGTCTGGTTGTCATTTTTTTTTTCCTGCCCGTGTTATCTTCAAATTCTTCTTCTAGCTTTATCTCTGTTGTGTAATGGATTATCTAGCAGGAGTTCTTGGATGTGCGTACGAGTGTGTACAAGTTCCTGAAAGTCTGTGAGATATGATGTTCAGGCGTTGTGGTGGAACAGGTTTTGGAAATGTTGGTTCAACAGGTGGAACCTACCTAAATGTAGATTAAGCCGTGAACTATTAAGCGACCTTGAAGGCAAATCTTATTTAAATGTGTTTTGTCAGGATGTACATGAGCGCCGTTGAAAGTCCAGGCTTTTACGCGAGACTCCGAATCTGAATTGGATTGTGTCTCATTTGAGAGTTGCTTTGAATAAAATCTTGAGCTGTGTGAGCTGAGGATTACAAATGGCAGTGATCATGTGATCGTTGCTGTTAGAAAGGAAACTCGTCACAATCTATAAGAAAACAAACACATTGCATACATTTTTATATTGCTGGATAATTTGGTAAGCGTACCTGTGTGTGCGTGCGTGTGCGTGCGTGTGTGTGTGTGTGTGTGTGTGTGTGTGTGTGTGTGTGTGGCTTTATAGGCTCGCACAATCGCATCTTGCTCAACTCATATGTCCTCTATGTTCAATGATGTGTTCAAACTCACTCACTGACTCATTTCCCCAACCGTTTAATCATATTGGGGATTGCAGGATGGCTGGTGCCTATCTCAGCCGACACGCGGTGAAGGCGGGGTACACCCTGAACAGCTCGCCAGACCATTGCAGGGCAAACACACATGTACCCAACCATTCATACTCACACCTAAGGGCAATTTGGAACCGCCATTTAGCCTAATGTGCATGTCTTTGGGCTGTGGAAGGAAACCAGACTGTCCGGGGCCCCGAACTCACGCCCCTTCTTGCTGTGATGCAGTTATGCTAACCACTAATCCACCGTGCCACACCATCGCTGAATTCATACTTGTGTATAGCACAGACAGCAGGAACACATTGTGGTGTATAATTTGGGAAATATAGATACCTAGCTTAAGCTTGCTAATTACTGCGGATTGCAGTTGTATGTAGCCTTGTATACAGATAATGTGAATGTGTAGCGCAGCACTGAAAACACTACAGTCGCTACGTTGCGCCAAAATATAACAGAATCAAATTAAACGTCATAAAATGTCGACAGTTTTCTCAGAAAATGAACCCGAATGTAAATAGCTGCCACCCTATTGAGGAAAGACGTGGCTAGCTTGGTCGTGTGTCTGTATGTATTAAATATACAAGATGCTTTAGTCATGGCAAGGTGAATTCATGGCATTACCATTTTTTTATTTATATATATATATATATATATATATATATATATATATAATTGGTAGGGACTGAGAAATGAAGATGCTAAGCAGAATGTTGCTAATTGCTATATGACTGTGCATTTCTCACACCGTACCTAATCACATAGTTTTGTACTGTATATAAACAATGTAAAGGTGTAGTGACAATAAAAACTAGTCAGAAATGTCCAGAGTAGCAACATTTACCTCAGATATGTTGTTTAAAAAACCCTCCAAATGACTAAAGTTACAGAAAGTTAGCATGAAGCGTTAAGCTGTTCTGCCATATTGAGAAACAGCAAAACTGTGAGGTTTTGTTTTGACTAGGAAAGTGTTATGGCATGTAATGGTCCACTTGTCTGGTAAACGCACAGCTCTGTCCAAGCTACACACATCCAACAACTTGTCATTTTTCTCCTTTCTTTCTTTCTTTTTCTTTTTTCTTTTAATTTGAAACATGCTAAATGTTTGTACGCTTTGGCGTCCTGATTGAGGTTGACATGTTTTTCTCGTTCACGCTCTGCCTGGGTGTTTTGGGAGTTCTTTATTTGAGGACTTTTGGAAAAGATGAATCTTTGAGGTGTGTGTGTGTGTGTGTGTGTGTGTGTGTGTGTGTGCGTGTGTATAAGCTATATGCTAGCGTGAACTGACTTTAGGATGGTTTGGCTTCCAGTTTTCTGTAGTGCCTCCTATGATCCAAATAAAGATCTAAAATACGGTGTTGTGTGTTCGATCCTCTCAGGCTGGTTGTGCTGGAGCCGCACAGCTGCTCAAACACACACCGTGGAGCACTTTGAAGCTCTGGCTGGCCTTCAGGGCACTGTGTGTTTTTCTGGCCTCCACACACACACACACACACACACACACACACACACACACACAACACTTCTGGCTTGTCCCAGGATCTGCACTCAGACAGCTGTGTGTCTCGCTGTGTGTTCTGGACAAGGCTGAACACTATCAGGTTACGGGTCGGGTTATTTTTCTGGCTTGCTGGTGCTGAAGGTTTTTGCAGAGCCTGTTGCGAGCTGAGTGTGTTCACTTGGCAGATGACGTCCCATGAGCACTTTATCTCATTTGCTGTGTCATCCCACGCTGTGGGGTTAAAGATGATGTTAAAAAGATGCTACAATTTGCACCGATCACCGTCATGTTGTGGAAGTATCGCGGTCTTGCTTGTAGGCCGTGACAGTGTTTCTGGTTGCCAGGTTTTAGGTTGTGTCATCATTTCACATTAGAGGATGGAATATCGTTAAAATAAAAAATGGACATAAAAGAGTAGTGAAAGCACTATTTTCCCACGTGCGTGTGTGATGAGTGTTGGAAACCGTCTTAAAATGAAACTTATGGAATATCACATGGTACGCTCTCGTCTATGGCAGCCATGAGTAGCATTTTCACCAGCTACTCGCTGTGCAGCTTGCCTTAACATGACCTGTGCTGCCTCTGCCAGGCTCTCTCTCTCTCTCTCTCTCTCTGTCTCTCACTCACACACACACACACACACACACACACACACACACACACACACACACACAGACAATGGGGAGATTTGCCTTGTAAATTATACCCAAAGCTTGTGTGTGTCTGCAACCAGTTCTGCTGTTGCACATTCACTTCTGCTCTGAATTTATAATTGGAGCGAGGAGTGTGTGTGTGTGTGTGTGTGTGTGTGTGTGTGTGTGTGTGTGTGTGTGTGTGTGTGTGTGTGTGCGAAGAGGGAGAGAGAGGAAGGGGGTGAGACGAAGACAGAGGGACAGAGTCAGCGAGAGAGCGAGCTCAGCAAACACGGCACATTAAACAGACGTTGATTGATCCCTCATATGATTGTTTGTTTTGTGGCCGGCGGCGGTGATGGATGGTGCTTTCGGTGTGTACGACGGTGTGAGAAAGACATTCTGGTGTTTATTGCTTCCGCCTCAGGGCATGAAAAGGCGTGGTGTATTCGAACCTGTATTTACACAATATTCCCCAAACTTTAAAAAATTTTAAAAATTGTTGTTTTTTTTTTTTTTAAAAGATGAAATGCTGCAAGTTGTGGAGTGCGGTGGGCTTTTTTTCCATTAGGAATGTACCCTTTAACATGAGTGAAAGTGGTTTTATAAACAACAAAAAATAATGTGTCAAAGATATTGTGAATTTTTCTGTAGGTTCTTGTCATCAGATTGGGATTTTTGATTTAGAAAAGTGAAGTTTTGCTTAGCATGCTTCTATTATTTACTGATAAATGTAACCCCCCCTCCACACACACACACACACACACACACACACACACACACACACACACACACACACACACACACACACACAGGCTAGCTGAAACAATAACAAACTCTTCTAATAATATCCCTACCAAAATGTCTGTCACGTTATTTTATGAACGTAAAGCCGAAACCCTTCGTTTTGTTTGTTTTGCTGAAGGAAATGATTTGTGTTTTCCCTATACTCCAGTATATACGGTACTGCAGAATATGCTTAACTGACTTCTTTATATTTGAATTCTTCCCTAAATGCTGAATGCACACAGCAGTTGCTCAGCTTGGCATTGTGTGGCGATAAGGCGAGGTCGAAGGTCATCTGGGCCGGAAAAGCTGCTTTGTGCCCTTGAGGAAGGAGAGATAAAACAAAACGATAAACTGAAATGCGAGATGAGAGCCATCACACAGTCACTCGCCCTCTTCCTTTCTGCATAGAGACCTGAACTTGACTGCCTTTTTTTTTTTTTGGTCTTCGCTTTGTGAAGCGAGCTTTTGATAGATAGGTGTGTATGCATGTGTGTGTGAAGGGGAAATGCTGGATGAATGGCAGGAATGTAGTTTACGGGTTTCAGTGCGCCGTTTAAACGCTGTTTTTTTTTTTTCAGTGGTTTTTCTCGCACCATTTTCTTGCCTGCGTTTAAATTAGACGTCGCCGACGTATCACGCTGCCGGTGTGTTACGTCTAGTCCGTGGGAAGTTTTGGTAGCTCCCAAATTGAGGGTCATTTTTACTGTCGGTTTGTTTGTGTGTGTTAGCAAGGATACGCAAAAGGTCACGTTTGGTTTATCATGAAATTTCTACCAGAGGTGGGTGGGGCTTTGGGCAAGGAACGCTCCATTAAAATTTGGAGATATTCCGGCTCCAGGAATGTTTTTAAAGGACTCTTTAACAATGTGAGAGAGGACTGGTATTCCATTATTATTTTTTTTATTATAATTTTTTTTAATGAATAGTCGCATACCGAGTGTACAGTCATGTTCTTTCTTTCGTGATCTTTTGTTCTATCACACATATATATATATATATATATATATATATATATATATAAATGTTATTTAACACCACGGGTCCTGGCTGCTCCGTATTATCCTCTATAGGAACCCTAACTCCTGAAAAATAATCCGTCTCAGGGAGTGATTGACATCATTTGGATTCGGCATTTTACTTTAAAATTGTAAGAAATGCTCGTCACTTGGTACGCCGGTGTTGGAAATGAAATATCTTCTGTCACTAGTGTGGACCCGGGGTCGGTACGTGTCATGTCAACTGCTTGTAGAGTGCCAGTCGGAGCTGGTAGCAATTACAAAGATGTCCGGCTCGAGGTGTGATTGCTTGTTGGCAGCGCGCAGTGTGTAGAGTTCAAGAGCACGATCTGTCCCGGTGCAATACTTGGCTGTGTCTCAAATCACTTAAGGACACAGAGAGAGAGAGCGAGAGAGAGAGAGAGGAGCATAGCTATGTGCGGAATCATTTCGTGCGCCGATATGATTGTTCCGCTTACCGGACGTTCCTACATTCCTGTGGTAATGATTTGAAATCGCCAATACAACGTAACAATTGCTTACTTCCCATGATGGTGTGATCCATCATTTAACCACCAGGAGAGCTTTGGAATAGAGCTGCTGCTAGTTGATATGCGTTAGGGTGTACTCGCTGTAATGTACTCTGGATGCCTCCCGCTGTGTAGGACGAAGACCTTGGGGCATAAACAGACCCGGGGAGCTTGTATCTTCAAAGTGGGCATGGGAATGTCTGGAATTCCCAGTGGAGGAGCTGGAATCTGTGGCCAGGGCTGAGCTCGTCAGCTAGAAAAAGTGGAAGGACAATAAAGGAAGTAGAAGCAGTGGGTAAAGAGGTAGTGCCCCGACTCTGTGACATCACGGGACAGAGGGACATTTTGTCTGGCCCCCAGTGGAGCACTGCATCACATGGGACATCTTACAATAACCGCTTAGTATTATATACTGTGATAGTTTATAGCTTTACCATGAAGTCCTTCCAGAAGTACTAAAATTATGGGATTGCCTTCAAGGCTTGTTCACGTCTGTCCGAAATATGGATCCTTAGTCTAGACAGGTTTCTTAATGCAGCTATTTATGAGCAGTGCCTCACGAGATATCCATGCCAATATTTCAAAGCATTTCTGAGTTTGTTAAAGTGTTTGTTGAGTGATGCATTTCACTTCATCCTAAGCAAGTACAGACTCTTGGCAGTCTCGGCTTTAACTGTATTTCTGTTTTCATTGTTCAAGTCACCCTTTCTCTTAACCCGAGCTCGCTTCATCATCCGTAGTTTAATAGGATCATCGGTGACTGAATGCTGCGCTATGCTAATTAGCTTGAACCGAACCGGATTTTCTGACGTCGAACCCCCCCGACCGAGGTGAAAGCAGCCCGATAAAGCTCTGTCCTCTACAGTGACGGGGATGGATGGATAACCTTTGAGCCTCCCTTTTATTTTAAAAGTCCAACCTTTCAGAATGGTTGGAGGCGATAGGGGATTCGGGGATCCCAGTGGGATTCTTTCGCCCCCCATTCTATCCGTCTCTCTTTTCTTTGGCGAAATCGGCACCACTTTGTCATGTAAAAGGCCCTTTTCTTTAGCTGAGGTAGGACGGGTGGGGTGAGGGGACGGGGTCTGAAGAGAAGGGTAAATCCAGTGCGTTCTTCTTAATCAGTCTTGATTGACAGACCGACTGAATGCTGAGGCTAAGCCCATCCTGCCGAGATGACTGGTGAGGGTGACCTTTGACCTCTCTGGCCACCTGCTTGCCCTGATCTGAGTGGATGAAACGTGCAGAAGTGGGTTTTGTTTGGTTTTTATAGATGGGCTTTGGACAACGAGGTCTCCGTGAGATTTTGGTCAAACTCTTGATCCAGGAATTTTGGTAACTATTTTTTGGAAGTGTGGTATTGCAGTAGGTCCAACAGGGGGTGCTGTACACTGAAAACATGCTAACATGCAGGCGTGGTGTGGGCGTTAATTTAAGTGATGGGTTTATATTAATGCACTTGTTGTAATTCTTTATCGTTTCCATAGTAACCTCTTAAACGTGGACTTGTACTGTTGACGCAACACGTTTCTGTACTTGGAAGCAGTTTACAAACGTGACGCCCTAGACAACAAAGCTAGACTTTGTGTTTTGTCTAAGGAGATTGTTTTTTTCTTATGTAAAGTTTATGGGCGGAGTCTCCTGGTCAGCACTTTGTAACAGGAAGTCTTTAAGGTGTGTATGCATGTGTTCGTATTCGAATCACGTATTTGTGTCATGGCCCATGACCCACATATGCTCCTAATGACCCCTGGTGCCCTCAATACTGACTCATATGGATCTGCAAGAACAGTAGTGTGTGTGTTTGTGTGTAAAATATAACTCCACATCTTTGCGCATATACAAACCACAGGGGCTTCACTGAAATTCTCGCTCATCATCCTGAACCACACAGTGTCAAGCCACAAGGAGAGAATTTAATTATCTTATCTGTCAGGGACAGGATATGATTAAATCCGCACGCACGCACACACGCACATGCACAATTTAATAACTGCTCTTCAACAGGTTAACCAAAGCTGAGCGTATCTCATCCCCCGCTGCTGCCTGCACGCCATAAAATCATAAGCAGCACTTAAGCGTTTCATGTACAGGTCATTCAGTGATCCTCCACCCCGGCTGCGATACGCTCACACCGCGGTGTGAAGGAGCGCTGATCGTGGCCAGAATAACCTTCTCATTAGCGTTTAAGCGGGGGAGGTGTTGTGTGAGATGATCCTGGGTAAATATTGGTAAGGCTAATCGAGTAATTAGTACATAAGTGGAAAGATATTTGAACGGGATCATCATCATTGCATCAGTGTGTGTGTGTGTGTGTGTGTGTGTGTGTGTGTGTTTTGTGTACGCGCTAACTGCAGTGCTAGCAATGCAGTGAACGCCAATAGAGGGTTTGTTTATTTGTTTTTGTCCTGTTGCTGTACTCAGTCCTCTTTATCGTGGAGCTATTTCCCCCCTAGACGCTAAGCTACTAGCTCGAGGATCGCTTTGACTAGGATATAGTAAGGAATTATCAGAATTTCCAACCTCCGACTAGGAAAAACGGAAAGAAAACGTTCCTCAGTTTGTTTTTATTGCTATTGAATTTTAAAACCTTTTTTGGCGTGCGATTTCCAGAGTTGTGCTTTGTTAGTTTGTTTGTTTGTTGTGGAATATTCCTCTTGTATCAAATGCATAGCCTGTGTCGGTTAAAGGAGAAGGACACCCCCCGCCCCCTCCACCCATACACCAGGAAATACGGTAATTGCCTCCTCGCCCCCTTCTCCGATGCCCGGGGCATGAAGCCCAGCCATGTCACAGCCCTCTTTGTTGTGTGATTGGCACGCGGGGCCGGTGTGACGCGCAGTGCCAGGGCTCGTGGTTAATGATGCAGGTGAGTGAGCACGAAGCGAAAAGCTCGTTACTGCACTGACAGTTAAAGAAGCTCTCAAGCTGCCAAGGTGTCCGGCTCCAGCTGATGTATATTTATGAAGCTTGTTAGAGACTGAGGCTGAGGGAGGGAGGGCTAGAAGGATGGGGGGAGGGAAAGAGGGATGAGGAGACGGAAATAAAGACAGACAGACAGACGGGGGAAGCAGTCTGGTGGGCTGGTTCTCCGAAGCTCATCCATGTTTTCTTCCGAAGGCCAAAACGCCGTCTGGTTTCTCCGACTCGGTTTTCATTCTGTCTAACGCTTTCATTTCTTCTATTGTCCCTCTTTAAGTCTGGAATAAAACAGCCTTTCTGTGTCATGTTACACTGCCAGTTTTGCTTCGCCGTCACTCAGCATCAGGGTGAGACTTATGTGGCTGGGTGTGTGTGTGTGACCACAGCAGTAGCGCTCAGTCTGCACCGTGGCTGTGTGTGTTTGGAGCCCAGCTGTTGGATCACTCTGGCCAGCACATGAGTCAGGAGTGTGGCCTGGCATAAACACCCTTCAGTGTGGCAGTGTAGCTGTGCCAGCCGTCAGGAGGGCATCCCAGGACACCCAGGGGTTTTTGTTTACCCTTGTGCAGCAGTGTATTCTCAGAACAGTACCACTATCTCTCTCTCTCTCTCTCTCTCTCTCTCTCTCTCTCACACACACACTGTCAAACACCAACCGTTTTCATGATACTCAACACCACTCCGAGAACCGTGTGCAACAATTCACACAATTTCACGCTTGATTTCAATTCCAGTTCAGGAGAACTTAGTTTGGAAGGAGTTACTTCAGTTCAGTACTTTTTATTTTAGATGAACTGAGTTCAGGAAGTTTAGGATTTTAGAATAATTTGGTTCAGTGATGTAGTTCAGTTCTGTAGCATTTCAGTTTCAATTCAGTAGTTCAGTAGTGAATTCTGCTCACTATTTTATTCATCCATTGAACTAAAGCGCGTAATCCTGATTAGGGTCGCGGGGAGGCTAGCTCCCATCTCTGCCGACTCTGGGCGAGGGCAAAGTACACCCTGGACAGTTTGCCAGGCCATCGCAGGGCAGAAACGTTATGACGGCAACGCAGTCTCCTCTTTAAGAACGACAGCAGTGGTTCTTTTACATTCCTCTCACTACTGACAGTGAGAGACATGATGACTTTGATAACCCAGTTCGCTGCACTGAGGGGACAGCAGTGACAACTGCTTCAGATCAGTAATCCAGCACCCCCCCCCCACCCCACCCCCCCACCCCCTTCCAGTTCTGTAATTTATTAGAGTTGGATTCAGTTCAGTAATTCAATAGAGTTGGATTTGGTACAGTAATTCAATAGAGTTGGATTTGGTACAGTAATTCAATAGAGTTGGATTTGGTTCAGTAATTCAACAGAGTTGGATTTAGTTCAGTAGAGTTGGATTTGGTTCAGTAATTCAGTAGAGTTGGATTTGGTACAGTAATTCAACAGAGTTGGATTTGGTACAGTAATTCAGTAGAGTTGGATTTGGTACAGTAATTCAACAGAGTTGGATTTGGTACAGTAATTCAGTAGAGTTGGATTTGGTACAGTAATTCAGTAGAGTTGGATTTGGTACAGTAATTCAACAGAGTTGGATTTAGTTCAGTAGAGTTGGATTTGGTTCAGTAATTCAGTAGAGTTGGATTTAGTTCAGTAGATCAGTAGAGTTGAATTTAGTTCAGTAATTCAGTAGAGTTGATTTCACTTCAGTAATTCAGTAGAGTTGATTTCACTTCAGTAATTCAGTAGAGTTGATTTCACTTCAGTTATTCAGTAGAGTTGATTTCACTTCAGTTATTCAGTAGAGTTGATTTTAGTTCAGTAATTCAGTAGAGTTGGATTTAGTTCCGTAATTCAGTTGAGTTGAATTTAGTTTAGTACAGTAATTCATTTGAGTTGAATTTAGTTCAGTGACTCAGTTGAGATTCTTTTTTTGTTTGCTTGTTTAGATGTTTAGTCATTAAGTTAAATATTATTTAATTTTATAAAATATTATTCTGGTCAGTGGTTCAGTACTTTATCTCTGTATAGTAATAAAGTCTGTATGTAAACAAGATTTCTGTCTTTCTTTCTTTATTTTTAGATGTCCGTCTCTCTGCACAGGAGAGTTTTAAACCACAGAAAGTCATTTGCTGGTTTCTTCAAGCAGCGTTTTTATTAAATGGTAAACCATGTTCGTTTTTTTTTTTAAATAGCAGAGAGAAAACCTGAGTCTGTTCCTGCATCAAACAAATCTTTTTCTTCTGTGACTGTAAGCTGAGTGCTTCTCGCACACAACGAGCATCACGAGGGGAGTCCAGCACTCGTATGGCCCCTAGGTGGTGTGTGTGTGTGTGTGTGTGTGTGTGTGTTTAAGTGAAGTGCGAGGCCTGTCGTGCTCCTCTGAGCTCCCGTGAGGCTTGTCGCCTCCATGAATAATAATCTGTGCACCAGCGAGAGGCAGCACAGCCTGCCGCGCCATTCCTCAGCAATTCATTTCAATGAAGCACAATGCCAGATTGATTTATCGCTGAAAGCACAGAGGGGAGAGTGAGTGAGAGCACGTGTGTGCGTGAGAGAGAGAGAGAGATAGAGAGAGTGCTCGATGGAGGAGTGGGACTGTTCTCAGCGTATCACACCAGTCTACTGTAGATAGATATAGATAGATTCTCAACCTGACAGATTTTCTCATCTGACCCATGCTGTTTCAGCTTCCTCTCCCTCTGTCTCTTTTCTCTCGCGATCCTCCCACACGTTCTCGTCTTCCTGTCTCTTGGATCCTAAACGAAAGGCTTTGCTCAGCATTCGTCAGGCCACGTGGATTTCCGTTATGCGTGGTGGGTGTGAGAGTCAGTGCAGCTGTGTGACTGTAATGAAATCAGCGAGCAGGCCGTGATGCAGGAAGAACAGCAGCGCGTGGTTCCTCATTCAGTTCGCACTATTTATACACACATGTTGGGGGACTCCTGGGTTTCAAGTTATTGTAAGCCCTTGATGTCATTTTCTAGACTTGGTGTCTAAAATAGGACTTGTAACATCTGGACGCCCAAAAAAAAACCTAAATGTGAACAATTTTGATGTTTCAACGAATTTCTTAGGAATAATATATTAAAAGTAAATCAATATGAGCTGCACTTGGGCTGAGCAGTTCCCATTTTTGCTGACACCCTATTAAGCTTACTCATCAGGACGTATTTGGGGGCGTGGCGGTATAGGAATGTTACACACTTTCCAATAATCGCTGTCCCTTTGGTGCTGTATCTCTCTTTTATGAAAGAAAATGCCTACCATGCCAATGTTAAATAATCTATTCATGAATAACACAATGCCTGTTATAGTGCCACAAAACTAGAATAAATAAAGCATTGACCGGCTTTATTTTTTATGGATCGTATGACCATCTATATGCACCGTATGTATCTGTATGCACTCCAATGTCTCGGCGTGTGAGTGTTACGGCTCCAGGCATGCACAGAGACATGATGCCTTTCCGATTGGCTGTTCCAGCCTGGTAGTGCCGGCAACTCATTGGATTGGCCGGGCTACATCACTGACCCGTGATTCATAACACAGTATCAGCCAGTGCTGAGCTGCACAAACAACAAGTGCGGAAAGCCGCGTAGGTCATTTTGGATTCACCGTCACGCTCATCTCTGGCAGCGTTCTCGTCCTCGGAGTCAATAGAATGTTCTACCCGTGCTTGTGTGGGTTTCCTTCGGTACACCAGATTCCTCCTTCAGTCCAAAGACATGCACATTTAGGCTAATGGGCTGTTCCAGATTGCCCCTAGTTGTTGGATGTGAGTTTGAATGGTTATGTCTGTGTTCTGGCTTGCTGTTCAGGGTGTAACCCACTGGGATAGGCTTGAGCTTCCCGTCACTGTAGTAGGATTAAGCAGTCTTCCAGATCGGTAGCATGGTTTCTAAAATCCTCTAAACATCCTATGGGAGCTCGGCTTTCAGGCAGAACATAAATCTATACATTATCACCTATAACGAGTGGATTCATTTAAAGCTGAGCTTCAATTTGTAACCCACACAATTTTAAATTTGGCCATTATAGAAAGTGACTCATCGTCTGACCAATCAGATTTGAGAACTCAGTAGGGGTAGTATAGAAATTTTAATTTGTGTTAGGTGTCACGTCCTGGCGGTTTAGGTAGTTAGCTCTGACTTCCACTGAGTTCTGGCTGAGGTGAAGCCGTGGCACAACGTTAAATTAAGACGGATGAAAATGGCCGACGATTAGACCTCCTGCACGCGTAGAACTCCACACACTTCCCTTAAACCATTACACGAGTCGTGTTCTAAATCTAATCTACGTCCTGACATTTGAATTTGTCTTCGGAATGTTCCGGAATCCTGCTGTCGCTTTTGTTTATAGTCTTAACTGCCGGGCAGGAGGAGTTGTATTAACCGGGTGTGTCAGCAGCATGTCTGCTGTAATACGCAGGGCTCCCACACGGAAACAAGGTTCGTGTAATCACGCTTCTCCAAGTCCAGGTTCCAAAGTCCTAACAAGGGAGGCGCTGTTGGCGGGAAGGTTGACGTTTTACGGGCACGTTTCATGTTCATTCATTGTCGGTTGTACTCAGTCAGCTGGGTGCGGACTGAGGAAGATCCGCTTCGATGTCATCTCGCGGTTACACGCACACCTTTTGGCTTTGGTCCTGTCAACAAGGTGAGGGTGTGTGTGTGTGTGTATGTGTGTGTGCGAAGCTGAAAGGAAGTTCTGGACTGTGTGATGAAGACAGCAGGTTGGAGTTTACACTTATTCAAGCACTGATTCAATCACTTGAAGCAAATACGCTAGATACACCACACAGGGCCAGAGCAGAAAACAGCATGACCAGCATGTGTGTGTGTGTGTGTGTGTGTGTGTGTGTGTGTGTGTGAGATGTGACAATCTGATCTGATGACTCATCCCCTCTCTGCCATTGAGTTTTTTTGGACAATACCATTGTACCAAGACCCCGAGACGTGTTTTCACATCCGCCACGAAATACTCAATTCTGATTGGTCGTAAAATGTGTAAAAACTCCCTAGATTGTATTAATGAGCTCGTATTGCTGTCTCTGTAGTAATGACCGAGTGTCAAGCGACAATCAGTGGAGTAAACTTTAACACAAGATAAGGTTTAATCTTTATTCGGGTCGTGGGGATCCTGGAGCCTATCTCAGCCAACTCCCTGCAAGGTTGGGGTAGACCCTGAACAGCTCGCCAAACCATCACAGGGCCACGTACATCCATTTAAACTCTCATTCACACCAAGGTGCAAATCAGAATATCCAGTTAGCCTAAAGTGCATATCATTGGGCTGTGGGAGGAAACCAAAGTACTCGGAGGAAACCCACGCAAACTCAGAAAACACGGAAATGCGGCGAGGCAGATGTGAGGTTATAGAATCGTGAGAGAGAGCGAGAGAGAGCTGAGAAACTAATGAGCGAACAGTGGTTTTATGCAGTACGTAGCTGCTTTAATGTAATAAGTGATGACAGATTGATGTTGCTGTAAATGGATACAAATGTTCACGGTGGCGTTCAGGAGTAAACACCGAGTTGTGATTGTTGGCTAGTTGGTGAATGATTAAAACATTTACTTCATATATTTGCATAAAGATAGATAGATTTTTTTTTAATCTTTATTCACTATACTGTATTAATGCCGCAAGGGAAATTATTGCCTCTGCGTTTAACCCATTAAAAGTGAGCATGCACACACACACACACACACACACACACACACACACACATGTAAGCGGTGAGCATATACACACTCGGAGCAGTATGCTGCCACATATTGCCGCGCCGGAGAGCGGTTGCTCAAAGACGCTTCAGCTGTGAAGGTGGAGGACGGGAAGGTGCAGCTGACTCCCTCTGCCGCCACACAAGTTCTCTGCTGGTCGGGATAAGAACCAGTGACCTTTTGGCCCCAAAACTGCTTCTCTGACCATTAGACGATGGCTGCCTGCCAGCCAGCCTGTCTCTCCCTCTCTCTCTCTCTCTCTCTCTCTCTCTCTCTCTCTCTCTCTCTCTCTCTCTCACACGCACACACCATTTTATTAATCCCCTGAGGGAAATTTGGTATAAAGAAGGTTATATGATCAGAATCCTAAAGATATTTGAAATCTAATTAAGATTGGATGAATAAATAATTGTACAATTTTTAATTAAATAATATATTAAATACTTAAAACTATTAAAAGAATCAAAGTTTTTTTTTCACACTCTCTCCTCTGACCTCTTTTCCTGCTGATGTAAACATATTTCCATGCATCTTGTTCTGCGGAGGTGTGTGTGGGTGCATGTGCATGCAGTGTGTGTGTGTGTGTGTGTGTGTGTGTGTGTGTGTGTGTGTGTGTGTGTGTGTGGTTGGAGCACTTTGTGTAAGCGTGGTGCTGGAGTTCGTGGGAGGCCTGCGCCAGAGCACTCGGATGTGGCTAGGACACACACTTGTGCCAGCTGTGGAACCTTTTACTTGGCGTGTGTGTGTGTGTGAGAGAGAGAGAGAGAGAGAGAGAGAGAGAGAGACAGAGACAGATTTGGTGGCACAGCTTGCTTCCACCATGCCACCCTTGAGAAGCGAGAGCTTCCAAATCCCTCCGTACTGATTACACAGACTGATTGGAGCTTTGTTCTTCTCCTCCACTGCACGCTTCAGAAAGACTTGTCTGTTAATTAAAGACACAAGAAGCCTGAGTCATTAGAGAACATCTCCTCTGTTTAAGTGTGTGTGTGTGTTTGTGGGTGGATATGCATGCACAGGCAGAGCTTTGTAGCAAATGATGCACCGGAGCTTGTGGGAGGACCGCAACAGAGCATTGTGACTCTTCACCTGCATTGTGTGTGTGTGTGTGTGTGTGTGTGTGTGTGTGTGTGTGTGTGTGTGTGTGTGTGTGTCTCTGAGGGAGAGAGAGAGAGTGTGGGAAAGAGAGAATGTGTGAATGTGGGTCAATTAGCTAGAGTTTTGGTTCACTCTTAAACAAACCTAAGTGAACTTTTAATAGAAATTTCTGGCCATGTCTTTGGGTGGCCCCGGGGTGGCTGCGCCTTTGGGTGGCCCCGAGTGGCTGCGCCTTTGGGTGGCCCCGAGTTGCTGCGCCTTTCGGTGGCCCCGGGTGGCTACGTCTTTGGGTGGCCCCGGGTGGCTGCGCCTTTCGGTGGCCCCGGGTGGCTGTACCTTTGAATGGCCCTGGGTGGCTGTGCCTTTGTCCATTAATTACCCCGGATGACTGTGTCCGAGAATGGCTGTGCCTTTGATTGGCCCCGGGTGGCTGTGCCTTTGATTGGCCCTAGGGCTGTGCCTTTAAGTAACCCCGGGTGGCTGTGTTTGTGAATTGCCCTGGGTGGCTGTGTCTACGAATTGCCCCTGGTGGCTGTGTCCGTGAATGATCATTTTTGGAGGCCGTGCATTTCGAGGCCGAGCCTGAAGAGTTAATGATAGGATAAGGTTAGAGTATTGTTTACATTTTGCACTTTTCTGAAGATTGTTAGATCTCTGTGTTCTGGTCACTCGGTGTTCCCGGGATGTCTTGAATCATCGTCCTCTGAGATCTCTGCCTATTTTAAACATGGACAAATTGCGAGCGGATGTGAATGCTAAAGTAATTTAGTGTAATTTAAGTGCATCAGCGTGGCTTAAACAGTCTTTTATTGGGCCTGCACGGGCTTGACGCCGTCTCGGTAGATGAGTAGAGGTTCACGTGAGCTGCTTTGAGTTTGTTAGGGGTTCGGAGAAGACAAGTTTCAAGTGGCTGTACAGGAAATTGTCAAGTTTAGGTTTTGGTTTGTCGAAATGCAGCGCTGGCTTTGCGTGTCACGTCATGGGCACGGCTCCAAACCAAACTGGCTTCAAAGTGCACCTAGAGGGAGAACGAGGGAAAGAGAGAGAGCGGGGCAGAGCGGGGGGGGGGGCTGGCAAACAGCAGTTTGACTGTTTTGTAAAAGCCACTGAGTGGCAACAAGAGCTCTGCCTGCGCTCAAGATATTAATGTTGGTGATGATGATGTAATGATGTAGGCTGTGGGTTTTAATGATGTAAGGTGTGCTCGCTCCACACACCGGGGCTTTGGGTTCATTTGATTGGTGCATTTAATTTATTTATTTATTTTTCTAATCTGTTAGGATCAAGTGATCTGTATTTGGTGTGAAAGGCGTGTGCAAAAATGTAAACAGGAAAGAAGTGGGATTAATGTCATCATTCCTGCTGTACGATTGCTTCATATTTCCACAGCGTGTTTTCATCCTCTCATGGCCGGGAACGCTCGTGTGCACCGGCTGCACCTTAATGAGGGTATTAAGAGGAGCTGCACGAATCTTGTGCCCGTGCATGGTTTGTGTTTGCCGTTTCTGCCACTCGGATATAATATCCGGTGTTTTTTCCTTTTTTTTATTTATTTCATTTCATAGTGACAATATAAATTTTTTTACGATTTGAGCTGATCATATTCCAGTGTTGGCGGTGTTGTGGTTAGCATGTCCGCCTCATAGCAAGAAGGGCCTGGGTCCGAGGCCCGGGCTCTCGAGGGCGTTTCTATGTGGAGTTTGCATGCGTGGGTTCCTCCTTGTACTCCAGTTTCCTCCTACAGTCCAATGACATGCACATTAGGCTAATTGGCTGCTTTGAATTGCCCCTAGGATTTGTGGATGTGAGTGTGAGTGTAAATGGTTATGTATCGGCCTTGCAATGGTCTTGCTAGCTGTTCAGGTTGTACCCCGCCTTCACACAGTGTCGGATGAGAGACTCCAGCCTCCCCGTGACCATAACAGGATTGAGAGGTTCGGCGTGAGGTTCGAGTGAGCGAGAGCTGTTCTGATGTTAGTCCAACGTTTTAGTCGGTTTTGCTCTGATGTGGACCGATTACTCCGAACCCAAAAAACACCAAATATTTCTTCCCTGAAATTCTATACTCCACTCTCTGACGTGTAGCGATGTTCTCTGATTTCCTCTGGTGTAACATGGGAAATTTGAGCGAGGCAAATCCGGGTCATGATGAGTATTATGTGAGTGCACCTTTTAGATTTTTTTTGTGTCGTTCATTTAAAGACAGCCCCCCCTTAAATTAAAAGCAAAGCGGGTTTTATTTATTTAATTATTTATTTATTTTAGTTTCTGATTCGTGGTGTGTGTTATCACTGCGTAATGAGGGTAATTAGTTGAAGTTTTTCTTTAATTAACATTCTTTTAATTAAAGGAAATGAAACGAAAACCTTTCAAATGTTCTTGTAATAATAATTATCACATTTCATATTCATTTTAATAAATATTACCTCGAGGGCTCACACTGAGGACTGAATACGGAGGTGCTCCAGGGTGCTGAACGTGTTTCCGTGTTCGGATCTTCCTCCCTGAAGCCGTTCCTCTTCAGCACATTCCGAGCCGGTCCGAACCGACAAGCTTCTCTATTTAATTTCAGGAAGTTCTCTGCTCTCCTCGTTCCATATTTTAGATCTGAGTCTCTGTTTGGTCTCAGGGGTTTAAAACCTAAAAAAACTCCTTTAAGCTAAACAGTAGAGATTTGTGCTGTTGTGTTTATTCGGCCAGCTGAAGCGCTGGAGCTGACCTGCTCTTCCCCGAGTTTGATTTCACAGAAATAAATAAATGTCATGTTGAATTACATGTTGGCTGAAACTCCTCTTCTCCGTCTCCGTGTTATGATGGCATGAGACCGAGAAGAAGAGAACGAGACAGAGAGGGAGGGAGAGAACAACACTGTGTGGGAACGGGATGGAAAAGAGAGAGAACGGAACGGAGGAGCAGTTCAGGAATAGGAGAGAGAGTGAGGCGGAGGACATGGGGGGGGTGAGAGGGGGAGAGGAAAATGGGAGACGTGAGATGGAGAACTGGAGCATGAGATGCGGAGCAAATAACTGGAGATTGAGACAGCGCGGGAGAGTGAGACGTGAAAAAACGGGAGAGGTAGACAGATGATGGGAGAGCGAGACGCGCAGCGGTGAATGGGGGAGTGAGACTGGGGCGAAAAACAGGAGGGCAAGATGGAGGAAGGGAGAGTGAGACGGGGAGCGAAGATGGGTAGAGTGAGACTGGGAGTGCAGAACAGGAGAGCAGGAAAGGGTGAGGAGAAGAGGACAAAGAAACAGAGGGCAGAGAACGGGAGAGCATGATAGAGTGAGGAAAAGAGGACAAAGAAACGGGGGACAGAGACAGACGATCAGAACCTCCTTAAACGTATTTCATTTCAATCAGTTGTTTTATTCGAAAGTTCATAATATGTCAGTGGTGATCCTACACCGTCTCTCTCTCTCTCTCTATCTGTCTGTCTCTTTCTCTCTCTTTCTTTCTATCTCTGTCTCTTTTTTCTGTTTCTGTCCCTCTCTCTCTCTTTCACTCTCTCTCTCTCTTTAACTCTCTCTTTCTCTCTCTCTGTCTCTTTCTCTCTTTCTTTCTGTCTCTCTCTTTTTTCTGTTTCTGTCCCTCTCTCTGTCTCTCTCTATCTCTCTCTGTCTCTCTCTTTTTCTGTTTCTTTCTCTCTCTGTCTCTCTCTATATATACATCTCTTTCTTTCTCTCTGTCTCTCTCTCTCTCTCTCTCTCTCTCTCTCTCTGCTTTCCTTTCATCTCGCTCTCTTTTGTTCCCGTTGTGTCCTTTCAGCCAGCGCATGTTGTTCGAACAAATTTGAGCGTGTTAAGTGAAAGCCCGGAGTTGGCCGCAAGCCCGTCTTCTACACTGATCAATCCCACGTGAGCGTCAGATCTGCTATATATAGGGTGTGTGTGTGTGGGGGGGGGGTGCCTGTTTTGGGAGCGAGTGTTTCACACTGTAGAGAGTCGCTTGGAGTGCAGACTTTTTTCTTTTTTTATCTCTCTCTCTCAGGACAGTAAAACGTGTGTGTGTGTGTGTGTGTGTGTGTGTGTGTGTGTGTGTGTGTGTGTGTGTGTGTGTTTATCGAGTGCATGCACATATGTTAATTTATAAGTAATTGAATTTGATTGGAGGTTGGCTTATAAGATTGTTGTATTGGACGGATATCAGTTGGCTTTGTGTTTTGTAGAGGAACTGCCGTTTTTACAGACGTCACACAACGTTATGGATTGTGTATATTCGGTTTCTACGTTATTAATATGTTATTACGCTCCTGTATCATAAACAGTATAATTGCTTGGTCGAGATGCTGCTTTACGAAATCTTACAACTGTTTTTGTGTGCTGTGATGTTGTAACAAGTCTTTAACAACAAATATTAAAGCTGCTCTAGTGGGGTTTGAATATTTAATGCCATAATCACAAGCTGTGTGGGTGTGTGTGTGTGTGTGTGTGTGTGTGTGTGTGTGTTTTATTTATTTTCCTTCCTCAGTGAAACGGTCAGTGTATTATTACGTTTTATTACTACCATGTAAATGATCACCCTGCATCCCTTTAACATAAATATTACAGCTTGGTATACAGCGTGGGAACGGTGTGATCTGATTGGTTCACTATCTCTGAGTTATTAAACATTATGCCGAGTGGATAATGTTTGGAATGAAACAACGGACAAACTCAGGGGCACCTGGTGGAGGGGGGTGTGATCGTTATCGCGCTGTATAAGTGGAAAAATAAAGCATAAAAATGAGTCGTTTCGTGTTTTTAGACGCGGGTTTAAAAAATGGGACGCATGATGTCATCACACTGTTTGGGCGGTTGGATGAGGGGCGTGGACACTCAAGGTTTTCAGACAATACCTTGAAGACTCCAGGCCTTAGTGCAAAACACTATTTAAGATGAGGTCAAACGGTCAAGGTCACTATGGCCTTTTATGTACTTTCATTGAATATTTGGTTTCCTGACAATAGTACAGTAATAATACAGTAATAATACAGTAATAATACAGTAATAATACAGTATAAACAGGTGTATCTTGTACCATTTTTTCCAGTGTGTTGTTGTGTAGTGTATACTAAAACTTTGAGTTTAAAATGGCGGTGTTATGGAACATGTGTTATTGACGGATAGGTGTAGTGTATATATGTACATGTATGTATATAAACATTTACAGTTTAGCTATAGCACTCAGGATTTTGTGACCTGTTGCTATGGTAACACACAATTTCAGTAATCATTTGCTGAAGGTGAAAGTATGCTGGGCATAAAAAAAAATATGCACATTTGTGTTAGCTTCGCAATCTGAAGTCAAGCCTCAATGTCATGAGCCAATAGGAAACAAGTGGGTGGGACTATGGTCTTGGATGGGTTCTTTATCTGTAAAACAATAGGGGGGGCTGCTTGTTATTACCTTCTTTTGTAGCACTGCTTCCTTACTTTTACTTAACAAACATCTAAAGAATGCCTACGTGCATAAGGGCTACTTTCCGCATGCCAAGGTTTTCCTGTTAGCGATGTTAGCATGTGTTTATATCAGTATAAACATGCTGTGTCGTTCTCTAGATTACTGCAGAATGAACGTCAAGCACCCTGGATGAGGTTTTTACCCAAAAGGCCTTTTTTAGGATTAGCCAATGGAACCGGCAGCTGAGCGCACAAGGAGTCGCGATGATTTTCACCAGGCTTTTGTAGATAATGATGTTGTTGTTTGTTGTTCAGGCCGAGCGCTGTGTGATTCTTCATAGAGGAAGTAAACACACTCGTATGCGCTTACTCTCATCTTGGTGGCGTGCCAAAGAGGAAAAACCAACGCACTTTCACGCACTTTCCTGATCAGCTGCCTGAGTTCAGAGCAGATTGTGTGTGTGTGTGTGTGTGTGTGTGTGTGTTGCTGGCCCACTGCCAGACCACATGCAGGAAGGGATGAGGGGCAGAGGAAGCATGAGGTAATTGCTCCGTACCTGCCAGCCTGCTGCACTATGCTCTGGGGATCTTGTCACAACGTCATGCTTTCCAAGGTTTTGACACACACAGACACACACACACACACACACACACACACACACACACACACACACACACATACATAACTGTCCTCTCAAGGCTAGTGCCATTCAGCGTTAAAGCAACGTGGTCCATTATAAAACCTGCCAGTTTGTATTGATGCACATGCCAGTGCTGGTGTGTGTGTGTGTGTGTGTGTGTGTGTGTGTGTGTGTGTGTGTGTGTGTGTGTGTGTGTGTGTGCGTGTGCGCGCG
>JAOUQZ010000012.1:17018043-17030888 GCA_028564935.1 Neosilurus hyrtlii
ATCCCTTATACCTGTGCAGTTTCACACTCTGTTATACCCCGAGCACGACACGCTTGTCACACGCGCGCGCGTGTGTGTGTGAGAGAGAGAGAGAGAGAGAGAGAGAGAGAGAGAGAGAGAGAGAGAGAGAATGAGAATGTACATAGGCAGAGCCTGGTGACTCATCAGAAGTGTGTGTTAATGAAGCACCATGTTAAGAACGTAGCAGCGTGTCAGGAGTAATGAATGTAACGAGCTGACAGGTCTGTTTAATTGCACCTCTGCGTTATCAGTGGCAGATGCTACACATCGCGAGCCATGTTTAGTAGCAATAAAAGCAGCACTTAGTGCAAAAGGTGGCTTGTCTCTCGCGTGCACTCTTTCACACACAACATACACAAGTGTCAGGATATGCTACTATCATTGTAGTAAGGTGATCCTGGTTTCTGTAAAATTCTGCATTCTGATTGGCTGACAGCACTGCGCTGCACTGGTTCCTTCGTTTATCTTTAATCGATCACAAGTTTGTTTAAAACCCGATCCTATGGGTGTGAGTTAGGGATTAAATCACTTAAAGGTGGAGTGATGATGTTTGTGCCACTGTTTGATTAATTACCAGTGATGGCACACATCCAAGTGCTTTATTCCTTGGGGCGTCACTTTTTCTCATGAAGACACTTTAAAAAACAATGTAAACTGTATCCACTCCGATGACTTTTCCTGTGTTAGACAACTTTTATACAACTTTATCTCTAGCACCATGTTGGTGCCGGTACTAGTTTTATATCATGGGCAGGGGCATTCAGACTCCCACGGCTTGTTCCAGCAGTTTCCTTTTGCTCCCTCGCCAATTTCCAGTGGTTTTAGCAACACTGTCAGCTATTTCCGGCGATTTCTGCTACTGCCTCTGAAATTTCCGCCGGTTTGCACTACTCCCTCTGCGATTTTCAGCAGCTTCCACAACTCCCTTGGCAATTTCCTCTAGTCCCACAGCTATTTCCTCCAGTTTCCTTTATCCCCAAGGGGTTTTCCTCAAGTGGATGCCGATATTGCTTCTTCTGATCGCTGTGGCTTTTAAACTAGCTTAGCATTAAACAAAGTGAATTCTTTTCTGTTTTAAAAAAGTGTTTCCCTTTATAACAAACTTCTACATTTGTACACAAAAAAGCCAAAAGAACTTTCTGGTTCGGGTTGGATACAAAAACCTGTTCAACCTGCTGCACTTCGGCAAAATTTAATATGCCAAATGTAATACGCATTTTTTTTCAATAGCGGAAACTGCAGGGAATAGCTGAGGGAGTCCTGAATTTGCTAGGGTACAGGGGTGTTATCATAAACCCCTTTGCTGTGCAACTACACAGTGCTCAACTCTCTCAATTTCGAAATAAATTTGCAAAATGCAGCAGGATTCACGATCTTGCGCTCAGCGTGGATTAAGGGTTGCACAATCACCACTGTATCCTCGTATCCGTGTCAGATTGCATATCATATTGAGCGACAGGCCGCGGGATTGTGAATCATTTATCGAGGTGGGCATTGTGTCATCTCAGAAGGTGAGAGACACACCTCTAGTGTGTAAGAACTTCTCCCAGGTCTGAATGTGTAATGCTGAGTAGCACCAGGCGTCTGGCCAGTCGGTCACCTGATCTTGAGTTCCCACTGAAACCATCCAAGGTTTCGAGTTCCCTCGCTAGCCTTCCACACTGGGGTCAGGCACGCGGCTGACGCTGGGCCGAGCTCGCTCCCGTGTAATTTTGTCTCCTGTTTCCTGCTCTTTATTTTCCCCATGTGCACACAGCTCTGTTTTTTTAGTATTGATTGCTTCATCAAGTTTATTTCCATTCACTTGCTCAAGCTGGATATCGGATCCTCAACCTCCGCTTTCTTCTCGTCTTCTCGTCTCGGTTCTCGCTCTCCCGAGGTCCGTGTCAAGAGTGGCACTTTACGATGGCGCGCAGCCCAAGCCGTGAGTCCGTGACTGTACGTGTGAGTCCGTGTGTAAGGCCCCAGTGCTTAGCTTTCACACGCTGTACCTCCGGAACCTGGAGGCATGTTTACATTTCTAAATTAAACACTCTTATTAATCCCAGGCCTCGGTAGCTGCTTCAGGCTCGCTTCTGTCCCTGGAATCAAACCGAGCTCCAGCTGGCTCTTTTCCAGTGCATTCGGACCTGTTGGTATTAAAACCCCAGTAAAAACAAAGTTAGCCTGCCATAAGTAAAGAGAGCAGGCCAAATATGTGTTAATTAGCTTCAGTCGGGTTTGATTTAAGGGCAGAGGGTGATATAGAGTGACGTAAACCAGGACGGCGATGAGAGCGGGCTGGTTGGCTTTCAGAGCTCATAATTAGGTCTATAGTAACCTTAAATCTAGTCCATTTGTCTTGGCTGGTAGTTTTGTGTCCATGGACTTGGTGTAATGGGGTTTTTTCCGTGTAGTTTGGTCAGACAGGGAAGAATGTTGCCTGGTAGCACCCTGTAGGACCCCACTGTAACTGTAACTGATGCCAATTTCCAAGTGAAGAACTTTATAATAGGCCCATTACCCAACACAAGAACTTCAGGATTATGTCCACCATATTAGTACTCAAGTGCTTTTGGCACTTTGCCAAACTAGACACGTTTTATTTTTAGCAACTCAGAAAGCCATGCAAATTTCCACCCAAGAAAAGCTCTTTGGGTTTGAGGAACTTGAGGGCACCGTGCCAGAACAGAAACTTTTCTACAAACTCAGGAACTTTTCCAGCACAGGATCCTTTTTACGAACTCCGGAGCCTTGACTGATTTACCATCACAATAAGCTTTTCGGGAGTTCAGAAAAGTCCGATGCCTAGCCAGCTCCTGCACCTTTACACACCCTTGGACAAACCTTTTCACGATGTTTAGGCACCTTGCCAGTACTGCAGAATTTTTAAAGAATCTCAGGAGCTTCATGAAAGCTTCCACCACAGAAACAGTCAGGAACTCCAGAACTTTCAGGTATATTTCCACCACATGGGCATTTTTAGGAACTGTGAATCTTTAGGTGCTTTGTTAGTTCAGGCACCTTTTGTGGAACTCGGAAACATCATGCAAGTTTAAACCATTGGAACCTTTGCAGGATCTTAGGGACTTTAGGCAGATTGACAGTGTAGGATCATTTTTCAAGAACTTGCAACCCGATGTGCATTTCTATGACAGAACTTCTTTCTGGATATTTGGATCTCTGTTTGATTTACATTTCCACTGCAGGAACCAGGGCCAGAATCCAGAACCATTGCGATCCTGAAAGGATCCTCAGAAAGAACATGTTCAATGTGACCACAGAGTTGTTCAGTTGATGGTTTAAGGTCTTGCTGAAGAACCCAGTGTTACTCAGGCACCCAGGACTCAGCACTCAACAATACATTATTTTGTGGCTCCCTGATCTGATTGTGGAGTAGAGTCGTGAGTGACGCTCCCTTCTTCTCTTCCCTATTGTTTGCAGTGTTTAACGGCCACACTAAGCTGGCGAATCAGAGAGAGAGCACGCTGAGGCCCAAAGTGAGAGAGTCGTCAGTAGGGAAGGATCGCTCAGAAAGGGTGGAGGAGTGGAGAGATGTCCCACAATCCACCACAACCAGAAATCACACCTCCTCCAATGGAGTCGGCATTAAAGGAACCACAGAGGAACTACGCAAGCAGGTAAGATTACTTTCTCTTCTTTTCTCGTCTCGCCTTTGCACACGACTCGACTCTGGGAGACTCTTCTAGTCTCGACTCTACTACACTTAACTGTGCTACGTTATATTTGTGGCATTTGGCAAACGCTTGATAGCAACTTACATTTTTTAAACTCATGTATACAGCTGAGCATTTGATGGTTAAGGTTCTTGCTCAAGAGTCTAACAGTGGCTGTTCTCTGTTCAACTACACTTGGAATCTACTACACTCAACTCCACTACATTCATCTCTTCTTCATTACCTCAACTTGACTCTATTACACTCAACTCAACTTTACTACACTCATCTATACTCTACTTCTCTTTCTAAACTCGACTCCAATACATTCAACTCGTCTCCACTACACTCAACTCGTCTCCACTACACTCAACTCGTCTCCACTACACTCAACTCGACTCCACTACACTCAACTCGACTCCACTACACTCAACTCGTCTCCACTACACTCAACTCGTCTCCACTACACTCAACTCGACTCTACTACACTCAACTCCACTCCACTACACTCAACTCAACTCTACTACACTCAACTCGACTCCAATGCACTCAACTCGACTCCACTACACTCGACTCTACTCCACTACATTCAACTCGACTCCACTACACTTAACTCGACTCCAATGCACTCAACTTGACTCTACTCCACTCAACTCGACTCTATTACACTCAACTCAACTTTACTACACTCATCTGTGCTCTACTTCTCTCTTCTAAACTCAGCTCCACTCGACTCGACTCCACTACACTCAACTCGACTCTACTACACTCAACTCGACTCCACTACACTCAACTCGACTCCACTACACTTATCTGTACTCTACTACTCTTTCCTAAACTCAGTTCCACTTGACTCGACTCTTATTATTTGCAACTCAGCTCTACTAGATTCGACCTTACTACTACTGCTTGGCTCGGCTGTACTACACTCAACTCGACTCAACTGCACTTGACTTGACTCTCAACTGCACTTTACTTGACTCTTTTACTTTCCATAGTCCTCTTGTCTACTACGCTTGACTTTACTTTGCTTGTCTCTACTACACTCGACTCTACTCTATTACATGCAACTCCACTCTACTGTACTTGACCTGACTCTCCAAAACTCTTCTACAATCAACTCGACTCTCCTACTCTCAACTCAACTGCATTTGACTTGACTGTACTACTTTCCATTACTCTCCTCTCCTCTTGTCTACCACACTTGACTCTACGACACTCAACTCTACTACATTCTGTTCTACTCTTCGGTTTTCTACTTCACTTCACTACGTTCTACTCTCTAATTTACTCCACTACACTCTATTCTCACCCACTCTATTACACTTTACTCTCCTCCCCTGTTCTCTGCCCTTACCTCTGCCTGCTTTCTTCCCGTTCACGTTCCTCTTTCTAACTTTATTTGCAGATAGGAAACACGACTCCCCGGCACTTCATCTTGTGTTTAGGGCTTTATTAATAGGAACGAGCTCATCAGGAAAGCGCAAAGACAAGATGGTCGGGCTTATCGCCTTTTGTCCGGTCCTTTGCCTCTCGCTGTCTTTCTATCAGACGCTGCTGTCATATAATTGACTCTTATTCATTCTGAAGGATTATTGTTTAGCGGTTCATGGCTGGATTTTTAATTTGCCAGTTGACTCAGTCGATTTACTCGCTTACATCTGATGGGAAATGGACGTCTAGTACCTTCACATTGATTCGTTCTTAGCGAACACAAAGACAGAAGATGATAAATGAATGGATATACAGTATATCTGTGGTGTGTGCATGTTTTCTAGTTGTGTTAAGAGGGTGTGTGTGTGTGTGTGTTTGAGAGAGAGAGAGTGCAGCGAGGGTTAATTTAATTCCTATGAGCTGCAGTTCTGCAGATGCACTCGGTCATATCTTCCTTCCATTGTACAGCTGGTCTATAGCAACACATGATGTCATCTGGACACACACTTAAAAGCTCTCTCTCTCGCTCGCGCTGTCTCACTCAGATGTTTCTCTGTCTCTTTTTCCTCACCTCAGCTGTTTAACAAGTCTATCCTAACACCTTCCGTCAATCTTTGTACAGCGTTCTGCGTACAGTATTCCCCTTTGCTAGCTTCTCTATTTTCATCCCTTCTGCTTCTATATCTCTATCTGGCTCGGTCTCCCTCCCACTTTCAGTCTTTCCCGTTTTTCCTCTCCCTCTCTCTCTCTCTCTCTCTCTCTCTCTCTCTCTTCCCTGGTTGTGTTTTGCTTGGCTGGGCACAGTCTGGTGACAGGCAGTTCTGCTTTGGTGGCTTCTCTCTCCCTCTCTCTCTCTCTCTCTCTCTCTCTCTCTCTGTCTCTCATATTCTCACTCTCTTGCTCACTCGCTCGCTCTACTTCCCCTTCGTTGCCGTCTCTTCAGGCAGACTAAACAATCCCAGACAGAGTGCATTTGCTCTCACGTGCATGGTGCCCCAGGAGATCTGTGTTACGGAGTCTATGGGCCCTCTAGTGGCTGCGTCACTGTAGTGCAGATGAAAGGTACTGCCGGGGTGCTGTGCTTGGTGCGCACACACACACACACACACACACACACACACACACACACACACACACACACACACACGAAGCACGCAAGGGAATGAACGCTAAGTGGGATTGGCATTGCACACACATACACAGCTGCACGCTTGCAGCCTGCTGGCTGTCGGCCTCGTTTCAAATGGGGGACAGAGGATGGTACTGTTTGAAAAAGAGCTTAGCGCTTTGACTAGGCAAGGGGGTGGGTGGAAGAGGGTGGTGCTGAGTTTAATGGAAGCTGACTGCAAGAGATTTGTGGATGGTAAAGGTGGTGTTTCAGATGGAGGACAATAGGCATTTTTTTTTTTGTTTGTTTTAATGGGTGCAGATTTTGGAGTGGAAAAAAAGAGAGCAGTGAGAACAGAACTAAAAGGGTGGTGCTGTTTTCATTCTTTGGGGGGGGACAAAGAAGGTGATGTCCCTGGAAAACCTGAAACGGTTGTATCATAGCAAAAGGTGGTGCTTTGGAAAGAGGGTGGGGCCGATTCGAATGGATAAAGGATGGAGGGATGATGATGTCTTCATTGTTCGAGAGTAGCCCAAGTAGCTGCTGGTGGTGTTCTATCTGGAGAGCGAATAGGGACAATGGTGGTGTTCTAAATGCAGACAGTGTGGTATTACAAGTGAAGTGGGGATGAAAAGAGTAATGCTGTTCCAAGTGGAGTGGGGGTACCAAACTTTGGTATTGTTCCAAGTGCAGTGGGGATAGAGACAGTGGTGGTGTTCTAGGTATAGGGGGAATGGAGACATTGGTGGCGTTCCAAGTGGAGTGGGGATGAGGACATTGGTGGCGTTCCAAGTGGAGTGGGGATGAGGACATTGGTGGCGTTCCAAGTGGAGTGGGGATGAGGACATTGGTGGCGTTCCAAGTGGAGTGGGGATGAGGACATTATTGGCGTTCCAAGTGGAGTGGGGATGAGGACATTGGTGGCGTTCCAAGTGGAGTGGGGATGAGGACATTGGTGGTGTTCCAAGTGGAGTGGGGATGAGGACATTGCTGGTGTTCCATGTGGTGTTGGGATATGGTAGGGATGGAGACAGTGGTGATGTTTCACATGGTGGTATGGAGAAGTTAGCGGTGTGCCAACTGGAGTACAGGGAGTGGTGTTTGGTTTCATATGGATGAAGTGAGCATGGGAAGCAGTCGTGGTGCAGTTTCATATAGAGGGCCGACAAAGCGTTCGGTAGCGTTACACCTGCTGTGCTACCTGCAGAGAGCATCAGTCATCTGAGCTTCAGAGCTTTGTATAGAAACAGTTTCAATTCTTGCTCTCCCTCCCCTCCGTCTGCTTCTCCGTGCATGACGAGGTGGAGCGACAGATGCAGGTGATCACGTTGCGCTCCCCCTTATGTTTTAATAGCCTCTCCTTGTGTTTGGCTGCACCTAATAGAAATATAATACAGGCTGTTTCGACTGGCTCGGCACGCTGAAGGATCGCTAAGACTTAAGCACGTTTCTCTTAGCATTACCTCCATCATGGAGCGCACTCACACATCTACATCTACATCCTCATTCCCATGCATGGCTACATAGAAGCCGAAAATACTGTAGTGGACGCCTCAAGTGTGTGCAGAATAGAGACCTCGAACAACCTTCCACTTCTCTTTCTCACTTCTTTCTTCTGAAACTGTGTCCGAGTTCCGTAATGGAATACATCGACTAAACTGGAATAAAAGCGATGGCCTGGTGAGCAGAGACAGCACAGCCAAATGTTCCCATAACTGCGCTTTACCCAGAAAAGTTTATGTGTAACCGAAGCGTTATCTGCTGCAGCAGGAACCCGCAGGGGCTCTCAGATCTTCCAAGGAGAACCAGAGTTTTATATGAGGCGTTTAGGCAGAATTACAGAGCTTAAAGACCACTATATCACACTGATTATAATGTGCTTTAGCTATAAACTGTATTCTGGGAGTCAGTTTACCACAGGTGGCTGGCACCGAGCGCTCTCCATTAGTGACTCTCTGTTCTCGTTTTTCCTGTGTTAATTGTGTCCTGCTGTAGCTGTGTTTCTGGATTTGCTCTCGAGATGTACATAATAAAGATGGCTAAACAAGAGTCAGTGACAGACACAAAAGAATTTGCATTTATTTACACCATTTATGCATTTTTTTAACACCCCCCACCACACACACACATTTTTCTCCCCTAATTTTCAAATCCCACCCATCAACTTTTGCCTTCTCTATCACACGACCACTACCGACCAGGGAGGGGCGTAAGCATGCACATGCCCCCTCCGTGACATGCAATGCTGCCACCTGCCTCTTTTTGTCTGTTGCGCAAGCGTATCTGAGGGCGGCCTAACACGCTCGGAGGGAAAGCGCTATCCGCCCCCTCGTACGAATGAGCTCACAGACGCCCGTGATTGGCTGGTGATCACTGTGAGTGACAGGGAAGTGAGCGTATGCCATCCCTCCCTGCCGTGAGATCTCGGTCAATTAGCTCCGATGGACTCCCGGTCACGGATGGCTGTGGCATCGATCCGGATTCAAACTTGCGATCTGCGGGTTGATAGTCGTGCACCTTTAAGATAGACGCCCTTATCCAGAACGGCTTAATTTTTTTTTCTTGTTCATACTACCGAGCAGTTGAGGGCCTTCCTCTTGGTAGTATTTTGTCCTGATCATCCGACCTTCTGATTAGTAACTCAGACCCTTAACCACTGAGCCAGCACTTCACTTGTCAATTAAAGGTACAGTGTTAACAGTGTAATTTTGGTGGTGCTATTAGCATAAATTAAGTCTCTCGATAAATATGTTTTCATCAATTCATAATAAGAAAAAAAGCATAGAGGGTTTTTTTTTCCGGAACCTAATAAGCTGGTTACATCCGCACGAGGAGCAGGTCCCCTCTCATGGAGGCTGCCATCTTGTAACCATGTTTCTACTGTAGCCCAGAGCCATACAGGCTTCAAGGGGGAGGCATCGGAAATGAAATTTCAGGTACTTGCAGTCTGCAGTCTCACCACCAGATGCCGCTAGATACTACTAAACTTGCACATTGTACCTTTAAGTCAGACTACAGTAGTGACTGTTTGCTAATCTGGCAAAAATGTGTTGAAAACTTAAATAAGCATTGCGTAAAAACTTGATTGTGTTTTAAGTCTGTTTATATCAGATGTTTTGACTGTTTGTTTTTTTTTAATATTCTCTTTTTTCCCCCAACCTCTGTTCAGGTCTCTAAAGTAAACGGCTTTTCACAGCCATCTTCTGCAAACGTGGCCACTGCCAAAAAATCAAAAGACTGCCGCCTACCCTCCAGAACTGTGAAGTATACGGCTACCGTGACCAAGGGCCACGTGACCTACACCAAAGCCAAAGGAGAACTGGTCAAGAAAGCCAAACTCAACCACAGCAAACATTCTGCTGCTTCTGCTGCTGGCAGTAATCAGCATCCAGCCAGCAACGGGCACGATGCCCAGCCCCCTCACTCAGGGAAAGCCCCAAGTGGCAATGCAAAAACCCGCAAACTGGTGCTGTTATCAAATGGGCTGCATGGGGCAGAAAGTGGAGGCGCCGCTGTCCGCTTCAACGGTAGGATCAATGGACTCCATAGCTCCAAGGAGAAAGAGGTGGAGGACGAAGGCCGGCAGGGGCGGCATGGGCTGCGCACATCTAAACGCAGGATGGATACGGGACCAGACTTCATGGAGCCCAAGTCCAAGGTCTTGTTCTCAGAGGCTAAAAAGGTTAAGCTGGTGGTACTTCCAGTGGTGGAGACGCGCAGCAAGAAGGTGCTAAATCAGGACAAGGCTTCAACTGCCCTTGCTAATGGGCACAATATCACGGAAACAGCTGCCTCACCCACACCAAAAACAGGCCCCACCCCTGCTCCAGCCTCACCAGCTGCCCCAGGCTCCGCCCACCAGAGCCCAGCCAATCCGGAGCCAGCAAGGCAACGGCCCAAGCGTGCTTCAGCTGGAAGGCTGATGTTCATTCACAGAGCACAGCAAAGGGCAAAGAGCTGGCATGCTAACTCTAATTCTAACACTACCTCAACCAGGCTCTTAAGAGGGTCAGAGCCTCAGAATACACCTCAACGGGTGGAGCGGGAGCGCGAGAGGGAGAAGGAGAGAGAGAAGGAGCGCGAGAGAAGCCGGGCAGGCCTGGCAGCGCTGCCTGAGGTTCCCATATTAAGGCCCAACTCACGGGAGTTTCAGGATCCACTGGTGTACCTGGACACAGTCCGAGAATGCGCAGAAGCGAGCGGGCTGTGCCGAGTGGTCCCGCCTGCTGACTGGCGTCCTGAGTGCAAGCTAAACGACGAGATGCGCTTCATCACACAGGTGCAGCGGGTGCACAGGCTCGGTCGCCGCTGGGGCCCCAACGTCCAAAAACTCGCCTGCATCAAGAAACACCTCAAATCTCAGGGCATAAATATGGAGGAGCCGCCAGTCATCGGTGAGTTTACACAAAAACTGTTTTCCAGACATGTTCCATGTTCTTCAATCAGTCAAAATATGCCACTGCTCCCAATAAAGAACCAAGGCTTAATATAGAACTATATGTTAAGTTACAACAACATTGTTGCTTCATACTGTAGTAATGGTACAACACCTAAGGAACAACACAGGCTGATCACATGACTTTGCCCTTGCGTGTTAAAACACAAGACTGCCATCAGCTCTTGTTAATAATCAGTACCTCACATAAATCGCCTGTCTTTTTGGATTTGCCCATGGCATGGCTGAGCGTTTATAGTTGTCATGGGTTATATGGTCGGCACATGGTGTTTATCAAGGTACTGCAAACGCAGCTGCAGGGTTGGAGGTGTGGATTATTGGTGAACTCTCATGAGTTGCCACAAGGCATAAAACAGGCTTTTTTAAGCAAATGTTTCACCCCAGTGCTTGAGTGCCACCTCAATTTGTGAACAGATACAATTTTTTTCTTTTAAAGAATAGCATGTCATGCAATGAGTTTTTTTTTTCCATTTATAACAGTTAGCTTAGTTTATCACCACAAGCAACTTACTACTTGTTATCGCTTATACTATAGCAGCTATAAACAGTTGTTTCCTCAGCCAAATATTCTTTTAGATTTAAAGTCATTCAAAATCAGCTTCTCATGTTGCCAAGTAACTTGAAATCCTTCTGTCTCGAAGACTTGGGGGAGAAAATTTGGTTATAGCGCTTGACTTTTTCAGCTTGAAGACTCCCCAAAAATCTGCGATGAACAAGAATTTGCGTTGAGAGGGATTATAAAATGCCTTCAAGTCGCATTCTTCAGGCCTTAGGGTCAATGTGGGTCATTCTGTGTCAAATCAACCAAATTTCTAAAATCTTTCCAGGATTTTTGGACACAAAGTTTATATAGGCATATAAACCGTCTCTTCAGAGTAATTTGGATGTGGCTGAGCACGTGTCAACATTGTCAAATTCCTCTGGGAAGGAAGGTCTATTTTTGCTATTTTGTTTTTTGTTCCATTTTTAGGTTGCTGTAACTGAGAATCTTCACCTGAATAACAAATGGTTTTTCTGAATATATATACATATATATATATATATATATATGTGTGTATATGTATGAAATCCACAATATGAGCCTTATTCCTTGTATATTATTCTCAGTAGGTGTCTCTACTTTAAAAAAAAAATTCTGTTTTATGATGGTATAAAAACGAAAATATGCCAATGATGTCATTTTTGAAATGATTTTCCCTCATTAGTGTTTCCAGATATTGTCCATACATAACAAGTTTCAGGTCCCTACATGCATTTATTGTCGGGATTTTGCCTTTTTAAAATGCAAAAAAAGTTAAAATTTTGCTCACTGGTGTACAATTTGGGTTGAGTGTACTCTATTTCAAAAATTGATTTCTGTGAGACTATTAGGATTTAGGCAGAACTATTTTGCATGTGTTCAACAGACATACGGAGGTACTCGGAAAAAAAAAATTCAGGTAAATCTGAGACGGTCACCTGGGAGCCTCTGGTTAATTCGGAATGGAATGACCTACGTGTCTTCGTTGTATTGGTGCAGTGATTAATCATGATAATCTTGAATAAGCAAAAACTCACCTATGTCAGTGTGATCCATTTTAATCACGAAGATGCTTTTTAATGATTTATGCCGGTAGGCACTCTACGTGTTTACCAAATTTTATTGCTGTTGGATTGACAATTCTAAAGTTATTGTAGGTTGAAAGTGTTTTTTTTTTTTTTTTTTTTTTTAGCTAAAATACACATTATTGAGGTAAAAAAGAAAAAAAAATCCCAATGATGAAATAATGTGAAATTTTCCTAATTCTTTCAGAATTTTATTCACAACTTTTATCTTTTTGGTGCCGAACCTCATATACATAAAGTTTAAACAAAATCTGTGCTGGTGAAGCAACACGTTTTTTAAGTGCTGTCTGATTTGACCCAAAAGGGTTAAATTGTGTTGAAGGTTTTCAGTCTGGTTAATTTTTAAAAGCTTGTAAACTGTCAAGGAAATGAAACTTGGCTTATTATTATTATGAATTAAATTAAATTATTATTATTAATTACATTTTTTATTTTATTTATTTGTTTGTTCATTTATTGATTTATTTATTCATCCTTTTTAAACGTTTTTTTTATTACACACACACACACACACACACACACACACACACACACACACACACACACACACACACACACACACACA
>JAOUQZ010000012.1:17033990-17045983 GCA_028564935.1 Neosilurus hyrtlii
AGAGAGAGAGAGAGAGAGAGAGAGAGCTATGCAGACAAAATGAGGGACAGAAAGAGACTGTGAAATAGACTGACAGGAAGACATGGACAGAGTGAAGGATAGACACGAAAACAGATGAAGAAAGGAGGAGGGAGAGAGACAGTGAGAAACAGACAGAGATGCTAAGAGAGAGAGACATGGATAAAGTGAGAGACAGACGGAGACCTTAAAACAGATGGAGAGAGAGATATGGGCAGAGTGAGAGACGGAGACAGTAAGACAGTCTAGGAGAGAAGGAGAGAGAGACAGACAGAGAAAATGAAAGAGAGAGAGATGAACAGTAAGGGACAGACAGAGACATTAAGGCAGATTGAGAGAGGGACTGAAAGAGACATGGACAAAATGAGAAGCAGTGAAACAGACTGAGAGAGAGGCATGGACAGAGTGAAAGGACAGAGAGAGATGGACTGCAAGAGAAAAGGGGGAGAGAGAGAGAGAGAGCGATGTGAACAAAGTAAGAGACAGTAAAACAGACAGAGAGAGAGAGACATGTACAGTGAGAGACACACAGAGATGAGAGAGAGGCAGAGACATGGGGAGAGAGAGAGACATGGACAGTGACAGACAGGCATTGACAAGAAAGATTGTGAGAGAGAAAAAGAGACATGAAGAGAGATTGAGAGAGAGAGAGACACACGAGAGATTGAGAGTGAGAGAGAGATGGAGAAAGATTGAGAGAGAGACACACACACACACATGAGAGATTGAGAGAGAGAGAGATTGAGAGAGACACACATGAGAGATTAAGAGAGAGAGATGGAGAGAGATTGAGAGAGAGACACACACACATGAGAGATTGAGAGAGAGAAACATGAGAGATTGTGAGAGAGATAGAGAGGCACACACGAAGAGAAAGACACATGAAAAGAGATTGAGAGAGAGAGAGACACATACATGAAAACAGAGAGATAGAGACACAGAGAGAGAGAGAGAGAGAGAGAGAGAAACACGAGAGATTGTGAGAGAGATAGAGAGGCACACATGAAAAGAGATTGAGAGAGAGAGACACATACATGAAAAGAGAGAGATAGAGACACACACAGAGAGAGAGAGAGAGAGAGAGAGAGAGAGAGCTGGACAGAGTGAGAAGAAGATCAATACGGTGAGACAGACTAAGACACCCAGAAAGAGAAGGATGGAGGGACACTGAGAGGGACTCTGCTCTGGATTGGTATGTTTTGCGTCACCTGTTGTTTTCCTTGTTTTATTTAGACATGGATGGAACCTCACTGTCCTCCCTCACAACTCCGGCTCCATCCTACGCCACCTCGGTGCCGTGCCCGGTGAGTCGAAATCCGCTGCTGAGAATCGGGAATGTGTCCACATTACACATTATTTATAATAACACCCCCACCTCCGCCCCTGCCCCTCCTCTCTCGCTGCAGGGGTAACTGTTCCCTGGCTGAACATTGGCATGGTCTTTTCTACCTCATGCTGGTCACGAGACCAAAACCGCCTTCCATACATCGATTACTTACACACTGGTGCCGACTGCATTTGGTAAGTTCCCAGCTTCAATGTCACGTCAGGGACAGTTTTGTAATTCAGGGAAACACTAGCGTGATCCATTAAAGGGGCAGTTGGTTGTTTTTAGAGCTTGTTGCAGTGGATAGGTGGTTGAATTACAGGTGCAGGGGGGATATCTTTAGTCCTTCCTGTTCCCAAAACCCCAGATAAAGCTGGTTTTCAGGGCCAGAAAGAACACAAACAGACGCTTTGATCGAGAACCTCTGATTAAATTACTAATGATAGATTTTTCATAATGGTTTTTAAATATTCCTGTTTTTATTAGACGTTTCAACAAAACACACTGCACCTTTAAAACAATTCTTAATATATCAGGGTCTTAGTATATAGCAAGAAATCGATAGGATTCCAGTAAGCTCTTGATCAAATTCAGTGAATTTTCCTCACGGTCTGCCACCTGTCTCTTCTGTATACGCTCTATAAATTTAAAGCGATCCACACAACACTATTCCAGCCAATCAGCATCAGAAGGCTTTTATGAAATGAAGGCAATATAAAAATGCACACTGATTCTGATTGGCTGCATCTAAGATGGGCGTGTCTTTGCTAGCGATCTGTCTTGGTAATAAATGTCACTGAAACTGGAGGCGGAGCTTCTGGAGGAATGCCAAAGGGAGGGGTGGGTCAGCGAACGTACCTTTAAGGGGTCGGTGTGAGGATTTTTAAAAAGCTCTTCTGTACGGGTTGAGTGGTACAGCTGTGTGGTGGATCATTCATTATAGTGAGAGACCTACTGAGGAACTTGAGAGGAAGCTGGACTCGGTGTGGAAGAATAACTGATCACAGCATGCACTGCTCCTGTGAGAGAGAGAGAGTGTGTGTGTGTGTGTGTGTGTGTGAGAGAGAGAGAGAGAGAGAACTGACTCATCAAAAAAAAAAAAAAAAAGGCTAGTTGCTATGGTAGCACACAGCTGGCGCAGGAGTGCTCCCTTTCTCTTGTGACTGACACACACACACACACACACACACACACACACACACACATACACACACATGCACGAAGCTGACATAGGGTTTCTCACTGTGCTCTTCAGGTATTCGATTCCTGCTGAGGAGAAGGCTAAGCTTGATAAAGTAGTGCACACGCTGCTGCAGGCCAACGGCACACCGGGACTCGAGATGCTGGAGAAGAACATAATGGTGAGAAATGTACACACACACACACACACACACACACACACACACACACAAGTCCAAGTAATGCATACTCTCACATTTGTAAAGTAAGTCCCAGCCGTAATTCCGCCAACAGTAATAACGGCCCATGATCGAGAGGTAATGGGTTCGAATCCCGGTGAGACCCCCACTGTGCTAAAACCCCCTGGGCAAGGTCTTAATCACAAGTGTGCTCTGTCCACCCAGCAGTATAAATGGGTACCATTAAAAATTCTGGGAAGGTGACCTGTGATTGACAAGCGTCCCATCCAGGAAAAGTTGAACCCCTAAGTCACTTCATGTTACAGAAACAGGGAGAAGCTGCAGCTCTGATGAGCCAGTAGGCTCGGGTGTAAACCGGCTTTACCTTACTGATACAAGGATAATATATAACGAGCACATGTAGAGCGCAAATCTTGCGAAGCCAGAAAAATTAAGTACACAACACCCCCTGCTGGGCCTGATGTATCACCACATTTCCAAAAAATAGGATTTCCCATATTAAATATAAACTTAAAACTAAAATGTGGTTTGATATCAAAGCATCTGGTCCGAAATATTCACAGTAAATTTCATTCAAATCGGATGTTTGTTTTAATAGAGATATATATATATATATATATATATATATATATATATATATATATATATATATATATATAAATATATATAGGGTTGTTTTTTTTATAATTTCTTTTATGACATCCTTATTGCATGGATTCTTACCAAAATTTATTGGGAACATTGTTGGGGGATCACCTACCCATCATAACAATTTCAGATGGATCTGTTAAAAACTGTGGACAGGAAGTGGCTAACAAACAGACAGACAAACAAACAAACCCACACGGATAGACAAAACTAACTGTTGCTAAAGTAAATATTAATATTATAATAATTATTTGTATCCATAGAATATTAATATACTATTTATAATAATATACCAAGCACAGCACCAATAGAGATTATTAATATTCTAATAAGCTGTAGTAATACATTTATAATACTTATGAATAGCTGTGTGATGCTCAATACGAACATTTCATGAATGTAAATGGTAACAAATGAAATATTGTACTACCAGCAACAGTGTACATGTATAGTGAGTGTGTGTGTGTGTATTTATTTATTTATGTATTTATTAATTAAATCTTGGAAATATGTCTGTGTTTGTGTCTAAGATCTCTCCAGAGGTGCTGAGTCGCGAAGGAATCAAAGTTCACCGCACGGTGCAGCAGAGCGGACAGTTTGTGGTGATTTTTCCCGGCACGTTCGTCTCCAGAGTGTGTTGTGGCTACAGCGTGTCGGAGACGGTGCACTTCGCCACGCCACAGTGGATGAACCTGGGCTACGAGGCTGCCAAGGTGAGATGCTGCATCTCTCTGCGCTTTGCTGCCACCTGCTGGACTGATGATTACAACTACGACACCTTAACACTTGAACTGCTCAGTTTAATCTTGATATTTTTTATTCTAACGTGTGTGTGTGTGTGTGTGTGTGTGTGTGTGTGTGTGTGTGTGTGTGTTTGCTGGATCAGGATTTGAAGTACAGGCGTATCGCTAAACCCTTCTCTATGGAGAAGCTGCTCTACCAGATCGCCACGGCCGAAGCCAAACGAGAGAATGCACTTCTGCTGAGTACAATCTCCTCTCTTCTTAAAGATCTCAGGTCAGCACCTCTCACCTATTTGTTTTTGCCCCGCCCCCCTGCTTGCCTCCTACCGTGCAACCTGATTGGTCATGAGGCTAAACAACCAACTGACACGAAAGGCTTGTAGTACTTGCAGTGATTTGTTTCTAACTGAGAAGTGAGCATGGGATGGATGATGGAGGGGGAAGAAAGAAAGAGGGAAAAGCAGTTAAATTAAAATGTTTTATGAGTTCAGTTTATTCAGCGAATAAACAGCCTCGTTAAACATTCTACACTTGTGGATAGTAGGACTTAAGTCTGTGTGTGTTGCAGGAACATAGAGATGAGGCAAAGGCAGGAGCTCTACAAGGCCGGTCTGCAGTCCTCCGCCCGCTACGGCGCTCACGAGAACGGCCACGCAGACAACAGGAAGAAACCGCGCAAGTGGCCGGCGCTGGAGTCGTCTGAGAGACGGTGCCAAATGTGCCAGCACCTCTGCTACTTGTCCATGGTGAGACCACGGTGGTAGACATACAAAAATAAATATTTATTTTTAAAAAAGGAACAAACTCTGTCTTGATTCAGATATAAATTTATTTAAATTATTTGCACAAAGCGGTGTGAATGTGAAGTTATTTATTTATTTTATTTTATTTATTTTTATTGATCAACCTTAGCACAAAAACAGCAGGGCTTCCTGTACAGAGCACGGGCCCCGGTACGAGGTCCCAAAAGATACAAAATTTTTTCTCTGGTGGCCAAGTGATTAGCATGCCCGCCTCACAGCCAGAAGGTCCTGGGTCTGAGTCCCGGGCTCGGCGACGGACGTTTCTGTGTGGAGTTTGCATGCTCGCCCTGTGCTTGCATGGGTTTCCTCCGGGTTCTCCAGTTTCCTTCCATAGTCCAAAGACATGCACGTTAAGCTAATTGACATCGTTGCGATTGGTTGTGTGTGTTGATCTGTTCAGGGTGTACCCCTCCTTCTCCAGAGTCGGTTGAAAAATATTTGTATTTATAGGTGTTTTGGCGAATGAATGAATGAATAATCCATAATTAATACATTTAATACATTTTACGATAAATTGCTAAATAATCAAATCAACAGATCATCCTTGATTCAGAGGTCAGTAGGCCAACAGCATAAACACTGACACTGAGGGTAACAGACCTGGAAATAGTCCTGGAGGTTCAGCATTTATCACAATTGGGCTTCCAGGGTTATTGATGTCAAAATAAGAGTCTGTTATGGTAGTAAGATAAGAGTTCTTTCTTAAATTGCTCAATTAAATTAAATTAATTCATTAATTAGACGCCCTGAATTCAAACAGCGTATTATTTATTAAGTTAGTCGCTCACATGACAGTGCTAGTGAATTGTCAATTCTGATTGGTTAGAAGGGGTTCGTGTAACGGGGGTGCTTTCAGTTGTCCCATAGACCACATGAGGTAAATCCCAGGTTTATATTAATGTACAGGAAGTTGAAAGAAGTCACCAGTGTTCCAAGACAGAAAGCTGGATTTTTGTGGTGGTGGTTGGTGTTTTTTTTAAATTTAATTTAATTTAATTTTATTTATTTATTTATTTGTTTATTTATTTATTTATTTTGGGGGGGATTGATAATAATTTTACATGACTATCACAACAATCAATGAATTTAAGCAGATAAAAAATCAGACTGCGTGACGTCTGTGTTCCAGGTGGTACAGGAGAACGAGAACGTGGTGTTCTGTCTGGAGTGTGCACTGCGCTACGTGGAGAAATACAAATCCTGCCGTGGGCTGAAGATGATGTACCGCTATGACGAGGTAAATACCACGAGCAGTCATAAATCAGAGTCACGTTCCTGTCAGCCGGCAGGGGGCGCAGCCGAGACGATGCTGATGAATGCGATGCTGATTTTGTCGTCTCTCTCTGTGATCCTTTCACGTCCTTTCGCTGCGATGTCACTGCTGTCTCTCTTTTTTTTTAATCTAAATTAGCGCTCAGTGTTTTAAAAGCGCTGCGGCACAGTTTAGTGTTTTCACTATTCTAACACATCAGTCTCATGAAAGAGGGGTTGATTGGAGGGGGCACTCAAGCTGTAAACGGGATTTCTTTTTAATAAATAAATAAATAAACACTGCTGGAACATTCCTCAATCCAAAAACAAAATCTTTTACTGGGTTTAGAAACCAGCCATGGAATCCCGTTTAATGGGTAGAACCAAGATGTGGCACAGCGTTCTGTCTGTTCCAGCTTTGTTCAGGCTGCTTCCCACCATTACTGCTACTTCCTCATCTGTATAACGATGCTGACAATTCTCTCTCTTTCTCACTCTTTTTTATTTCTCTCTCTTTCTCTCTTATTCTCTATCGCTCTCTCTGTCTCTTTTTCTTCTCTCTCTCACTCTCCATCATTCTCTCTGTCTCTCTCTGTGCCTCTCTCTTACTCTGTCTCTCTTTCTTCTCTCTCTCTTTCTCTCACTCTATCATTTTCTCTGTCTGTGCTTCTCTCTTACTCTGTCTCTCTCACTCTCTGTCTCTCTCTATCGGTCTCTCTGTCTGTCTGTCTCTCTTGCTCTCTTTCTGTCTCTCTCGCTGTCTGTTTGTCTCTCTCTCTCTCTCTCTCTTGCTCTCTCTTGCTCTCTTTCTGTCTCTTGTTCTGTCACTCACTCTCTCTCTCTCTCTGTCTGTCTTCTGTTCTTCTGTCCTGCGCTGTTACCTCCTCCTCCTCCTCCTCCGCCTCCTCCTCCTCCTCCTGCAGGAGCAGATCAACAGTTTGGTGAACCTGGTGTGCTGTAAAGCGGTGAAGAGCTCATCGGAAAGCTGTAACGGCTCCAGTCCCAACAAAACCCCGAGCAAGCGCCGCCCGAGGAAGAGCGCCTCATTAGAGCTGACTCTCACCCACTTGGGCAAAAACACCACCATGGCCATCTCCTGAGAGATAGAGAGAGGGCGAGTGAGGGAGAGACGTTCCGCTCCAAGCTCCTGAGATCTGCTTTTGACCAATCACACCCCTCTCTCTCTCTCTCTCTCCCTCTCTCCTTTTCCCACTGTCTCTCTCAGACACAGATCTCCTGCCTCCTACAGTACGGAGAAACTTGCTGTGTGTGAGCGAGCTGCCTTTTTTGCACTAGAGCGAAAGAAGGTTTTTATTCCTTTGGATTTATTATTATTATTATTTTTAGTTAGCATTAAGCAGTGTGCTCCTCGGTCTGATTAAGTGCGCGAGACAGACGTCGTCCTCTCGTACGGACTCTTTTTCTTTTTTTTTTTTTTTAACCCCTCCTCATCCTCGGCCCTGTCGACTGCATACACACTCAGCCTGAACTGTGAATCGAGACACGACGGTGCTCCTCTTTTTTCATAGTTTAATTTTTGTGTCAAGATTCCAGAGACGTGAGCAAAGGCCGTCCGTACGGCCGGGACTTCCTAGTTTTGTTTGTTGTTGGGTCCCCCCCCCCCCCCTTCCCTTCCTCCTTTTTTAAACTGAAACAAGTTCGACCTCTTTTGATTTAGTTGCAAAGGCGAGGTAACACTTGAAAATGGAGACGTTTGGTTTTCATGATGTTTTTAGTCTTTGTTTGAATATCAGATGGTTTTAATTGGACGGGTGGAGATGTGACGAGCTCCTGCGCTGACACTAGCGACTTCTTAACTGTGCCTGATCTTCAGATCCTCAGCCAAGGAGCTCCGTCTGATTCTTTGGTGCTGTTTTATTTTATTTTCTTTTTTATTTAATTTTAATTTTTATTTTTTTTACGTCAATACACAAAACAAAGGTAAAATGAAAAGGAGTGCTATCTGCCTTCAGAGGCGTTCTGCTTCGACATGTGCAATCGCGTTCACATTCCACACTTCCTGACTTATCAATCTGTACCAGTTAACATTAATTATTATTATTATTATTATTATTATTTGTGTTTTTTTAAACCATTATTTTTTTTCCCACTTTATTTTGGATGATCTCAAGTAGAGCCACTAGGCAGAGGGTGTATAATGTGAAATAGTTTTAAATTTTTTAATTATTATTATTATTATTATTATTATTATTATTTTTGTCTAACATGATTTCTCAAAGGATCCCATCGACTTTCTTTGTACATAATCCTGTAAATGTCTGTTTAAATACTTGAGCCTCTGAACCGAGGTGCCAGAAAGAGGAAACGAGATGAAAAACACATGATGAAGAAACAGCCTTACTTTTCCGTTTCTTCATCTGACCAGAGTGTGCGTGGTGTGCGTGGTGTGCGTGGTGTGCGTGGTGTGCGTGAGTGTCCAGTGTCTGTGTGTGTGTGTGTGTGTGTGTGTGTGTGTGTGTGTGTGTGTGTGTGGGAGAGCGAGAGAGACGCATACAGGGTTCCTCTGGCATTGTGGAGAAAATCTGAAGTGCTGCTTATATCGCTGATGAATAAGATATGGAGTAGCGATAAACCATACCCCCCCTCCCCCCCATACCAATGTCCTTGTTTTTTTTTTTTTTTTGCTTTACTTTTTTAAAGAAAAGGGAGAAAAAAATACCTAAAGAAAAAAAAAAGGTTTTTACATTTTCATTACTGAAAATTCAACGATGTAGTAGCTACTCATGTTGCACTGAGCTTGCCAGTGGTGACTGTCAAGGAAAAAATAACCTATAATCCAGTTTGATGGTTGTCGTCCTTTCCAGAACACTGAACTGTTTTTAGGATCTTTAATGAAAAACCAAGTCAGGTTTTTATTCAACAGGAAAAAAAAACACAGTTGTCGATTTTTTTTTTATGGCCTTACGATGTATTTTATTATTATTATTTTAATTTTTTGCTGTTTATTTTTTCTGAAAGGTTCTATGAAAGATTTGCTCAGCGTGTGACAAAGTTAATTTATTTGCACTGCGTTTCAGCCTTTCCACACACGGGAAGATTTCATGTGTGTTATATTGTCAGGTTTTATCTTTTTTTCTTTCATTCTTTCTTTCTTTCTTTTTCTTTTTTTACTTTTTAACTTTGTACTCAAGGTTTAATAAAAACTTATGAACAGTTTTCAAACGATATGATTATCGTACGTTCTTTACGTCGACCTTTACCATGAAACCTAATTCATCATCCTTCCACTAGGTGGCAGCAAACATTTCAAATAAATAGCTAGTCATTCCTAACTCAAGAAAGATTGCATGCTAGCTTGATGCTCTTAAGCCCTTTTAGAATTGATGTGCAGTGATTCATCAGCCCAAACTGAATAAATCTAAATTTACCGATGTGGCTGTTAGTGAAAATGAGTTTGACAGTCGTATGGGCTTGACCAAAGACGTGCTCAAAAATCTCTAGATCCTCCCCAAACATCTCGCTACTAATAATTAGAGAGGCACCTGGGGAGCGCAAACCTCCACCAAGTTAAATGCAAAAAAATGAAGTACACAGCACCCCCTGCTGGGCCTGCTGTAATTAGACACTCTGAGTCGTACTTCACTACGTTAAAGAATCTTTGAAAAAAAAAATTCCAGGATTCAGCACTTGATCCGGATCATCTCCGAAGTCTAATGGAGTCTTCCTTAGGCTACAAAATAAAAAAATATTATTTCAGGGCAACACACACAACCATTCACACTCACATCCACACCTAGGGGCAAATGGAGCGTGTGAGGAAACCGGAGTACCCAGAGGAAACCCACACATGCATAGGAAAACTCCACACTGAAATGCCTGAGCCCATGACCCGAGCCCAGGACCGTCTTGCTGTGAGGCGGATCTTCTAACCACTACGCCACTGCCACCTCTTCAAATGTTCAAATAATGTTATTTAAATACAGTATGTATGATAATATTCTGGTGCTGTAGTGCTGGAGCGTGATGGGGCGTAGTTGACTTTTATGATCTTAGTAGTGGATAAATAAACAGAGTAATAACTATAAGACCGCCATAATAAATACAATAATAATGATCATGGTGGGTTGGGATTTCTGTTACATCAACCGAATAAAAAATAAAAAAATTGGAAAAATAAATCATGGATCCCTTGGTAATGCTGAGACCCGCTTTAAGAAGCTATTTAATGGTGTGTTTAAAAAAAACAAACAAAAAAAACAATGCGTCAGTCACACAAGGAGCAGATTTCATACAGCTCCATATGAGGAATGGGAGGAAACCAATCTATAAACACATCAGTGCTTCTGGCAAATCCAGGGACTTCAGAGACATGACACGAGGTCACACCAGTTCCAGTTCACCTTTACCTTTTTTTTTTAAATAATTAACAATAATGAAAATGAGACGGACATTACAGGCATTGTAGCGTTATATAAACCGAGCGGGTGGGTTCATCAGCCGGAGTGTGAGATATTAGAATAAGAGGATCAGATGAATGCATCATGGCACGTACCAGGGGAGTTCTGTACCGTACAAAACCTCATGAGATCATAAATTACCGGTTACACACAACAATTTACACTGGATGTTTACCCAAACACACACACACACACACACTCGCACTCACTGAGGGCGGAGCACAGTTTTAAAACCCATACTCATCAGTCTATGTGGACGAGCCACCATTCACACAGTTCTTGGAGGACTGATCTTGTCCTGCTGGTACATCAGCATGGATCTTCTCCTTGTCATCCCTCTCGTCTTCATCATCATCACCCTCCTCCTCCTGGGTGTCCTGGCTGGCTGAGTCGGTGCAGGTGGAAGAAAGGGAGGCGAGCTTGTGCCTCAGTTCGGCCTGCGTCGGGACCTGCAGGGTGATCTCGGTTCCGAATGACTCCACGTCTGGTTCTGGCATATGCAGAGAGAGAGAGAGAGAGAGAGAGGTTGAAAGAACACATACAATTAGCAGGAAGGACAGGAGGGCTTTTCTGTCTCTAGAGACCATGCGTTCTTCTGATAATCCGTTAATGTAATTAGTACTAATTGAAAAGCTTGTTCGTGCCTCCCCCCCCTCCCTCCCTGGAGCTGGAGTTCTGTGAATGTCAGCTCTGATATACAGGCTGAGAATGACAGTGAGGAACGTCGGTACTGCTGTCCCTTTAAAGATGTGAGGAATTAATAAGGAATGTCTGAACAACCAGGATCATTACAAACATGTGTTTTGTATCCAGAGAATGCAGCCGGGATGGACTTAATTGCAGGACCCAGGAGATACGAGCAACCTGCTACGCCAACCGCAAATAAATCAGTGTAGCATGTACCGCAGTGTGTGTTCTAACTCAAACAGGACATAGAGGAACTAGATACCATGTAAGGTCTGAGCCATCTGGACAGCAGAAAGGGGAATTATATAAAAATTGCTGTTTGTTGACTACAGTTCAGTGTTTAACACCATAATTCCCTCTGTACTCACCACTAAGTTGGAGATACTGGGCCTCAGCCCATCTCCGTGTTGCTGGATCTCCAATTTCCTGACAGACAGACCACAGGCGGTACGATTCGGCAACCATGTCTCACCCTCAGCACTAGACCCCCAGGGCTGTGGTCTGAGCCCCCTGCTGTACTCTATATATACCTAAGACTGTGTGGCCTCTTCCAGCTCCACCGACATCATCAAGTTTGAGGACGACACTGTGGTGGTGGGCCTGATTTCTAACAACGACGAGACGGCCTACCTAGAGGAGGTGAGAAACCTGGAATTATGGTGCCAGGACAACAACCTCCTCCTCAACGTCAGCAAGACTAAGGAGCTGATAGTGGACTT
>JAOUQZ010000012.1:17054769-17066356 GCA_028564935.1 Neosilurus hyrtlii
ATTATTTGGGCTTAGTAACTTGATTCCATGATATTATCTCATTATTTGGGCTTAGTAACTTGATTTCATGATATTATTTCATTATTTGGGCTTAGTAACTTGATTTCATGATATTATCTTAATATTTGGGCTTAGTAACTTGATTTCTTGATATTATCTCATAATTTGGACTTAGTAACTTGATTTCAAGGTACCATCCTAGTATTTTGACTTAGTAACTTTATTTCATGGGACTATCTCATTATTATGGCTTGGTAACTTTATTTCAAGATATTTCCCTTGTTTTGATGTAATAACTCTTTATTTTAATTTAATAAGTCAGTCCCATAGTAATGAGTTAATAAGTCATAAGGAGTGAATCAGCCACAACTGCAGGCTTCAGTTAAATATTTTTCCAGTTTTTGAGGATGTTCTTTTCTCAGTCCTTTCTATACACCATGCCTTGTGTTCCAGCACTGAACTGTACAGCTGCTCTCTTACACACAAGTTGACAGGGGCAAAAGTGCACAAGTGACAAGGAAATGACATTTAAGACAGGGCCAGGATAAAGGGTTGTGCATCTTATTGACTTGCATGCTGAGCTCCAGGCTAAACTCATTGTCAGTAATGGCAGTAATGGGCTTTAGCGAGTCGTCACTCTGAAGAGCAATCTTTCCGAAATGTAAGTTCGTCCCATCCAAATGTCTGGGTGCACTACTGAAAGGTGCAATTCCATCAGTTATGAAGGTAATGTGAAATGCGTTACTCAAAGAGAAGTCCAACATTGTTTCCTAATAGAAGTCCCTTAACGACTGAATACAGTGAGGACAGCATCAAACGAGTCAGGGAGGTAAATACTGAACATATTAACGTTTAAGCCATGATATTGCTGTGTTGGTATTGTCTATACTGCCAGTTAAAAGACTTTGCACCCCTGGAGTTTTATTACAGTTCAATTACTATTGTGGCAAGGAAAGAAAAAAGTACAGAATAGCAATTATATAATAGCAGGAAATGAGGGAATAAGTGTAAAGCTTATTAACCGTCATTTTCAAATCCCAATGTGACTCTAAACGACTGAGCACTATATATATATATATATATGCAGTTTGTGCTCGTCACAGCTATAATGTTATTGCTGTGAAGCGAGGACAGCGAGTGACACAACTCGATCTATGTGGTAGCGCATGTGTGACACGATTATAGGTTGAGCTCTTGACAGTTTGGTTGGGCTCGGTGGCCCTCCCAGAATTCCATGGGCGACTCGATTTATGTAGTAACGCATGCGCAGCAGTGTCTAGAGTTCTCGCAATCGTCGCCACCACCGTCCATGTAGGAATAAACGGGCCTGGAGAGACAAACAAAACGCGTAGAAGCAGATTTTATAGACTTGGATTAACTGCCCCTCACTGCACCCCACTTCTCTGTGAGAACTTCCAGTTAATAGCTGTGTATGTATTGTTTTTGCCTCGCTGCATCCCCTCTGTATGTCTCGTTCACCTCTCCTCTCAGCGATCTGCAGGTAGCTGGTAGACAGGTAATGCTCCATGTCCTGCTGAAATGCCTCTTCAAAGAACTTCTGTCTGTCTTTCAACTTCACTTGCTGCTTTTCCGACTCCGCCTCTGGGACCTTCTGAGCATGCTCCGAGTCCAGCTCCGCTGTGATTGGAGAAAAAGGACGAGTGAAGCGCAAAGGTAAAATAACACTAACAACAAATTTTAACCTAAAATAAATAACCCACTAATCACTTACTCATGTACCAAACCACTTTGTACCAAACCACAAAGGCAGCGTACAGCCAGACCATCCCAGGGCCAATACACTCACAACACACAACATAATTCCCACTCAATTCCACACCTATGGGCAAGTTGGAGCAGGCAGTTGGCCTAATGTGCTTTGGACTGTGGGAGGAAACAGGAGTACCTGGAGGAAACGCCCGAGCCCAGGGATCGAACCCAGAACCTTCTTGCTGTGAGGCAGACTCGCAAACCACTACACCACCGTGCAGCCCTAAATTAAATAAGATATTTAAAGTGTAAAAAAATAAAATGATAGAACACATGGACACCAGGACGGCACTGATTCATGGGTTTTCTACTATAGAGGCCCATTTTCTTGCGCACACATGAGCACCCAGATGGCACTTTATCTAATTTTCTTGCATCTGGGGCAGCCTATATGCCACTTCATCACGTGTTCTTGTATGTAGCCAAACCCTAGAGGGCACTTCACATTTTTTCATTTGAAGGGTAGCCATTAGTGCAGCTATTACATTTCCCCCCACTGCTCGAGCACCTTACAGGGCAATTAATTGAGCTATATCTACTACAGGGGCACCATAGAGCATGTTCATAGAGCTTTTTGATGTACGATGTTAGCATTCAGACTTGTAAGAAAAGGTTTTCATTGCAAGCTGGAATAAATATGATATTTAATAGAATTAATTTGAACAAGCATCTTGTAAAAAATGGATTATTAGAAAGTTTTTGAGGTTTTTCCCCCTCACACAGAGGTACACTATTGAAGAAATTAGCTTTTGCTAGCGTAATGGTTAGCATGTCCGCCTCACAGAAAGAAGGTCCTGGGTATGTGTCCCAGACTTAGTGAGGGTTTCTGTGTGTAGTTTGTCCTCCCCGTGCTTGCTGGGGTTTTCCTCCGGGTACACCGGTTTCCTCCTACAGTCGAAAAACATGCACATTAGGCTAACTGGCAGCTCCAGATAGCCCCAAGGTGTGAGTGTGAAAGGTTTGTCTGCGATGGTCTGGTGAGCTGTCCAGGGTGTACCCTGCCTTCGCCCAGGGTTGGTTGAGATGGCCTCAGCCTCCTCGCAACCATATTAGGATTAAGCGGTTCGGCAAATGGCTGAATGAGTGAATGAGCGAGTGAATATATATATATATAGTGTGTGTATTTTAATAATTAGATGAATAACCGCTGAAGTAGCATCGAGTCCACCATGAAGCATGAACATATCAGCATATTAGAGATATCCGTTTATCTATCTCAGTGAACGCCTCATCCCGGTCATGTGACATACGATGGTGGGATGCTAGTGCACGATCACTCTATACTGTATGATAATGTAATAATAGTGATGAGATCACTGCGTAAATCACAGAGCAAGGACCCCATGGTGTCGTGTTAAAGGCAGTTGGTAATTACGTCTCTACAGGATAGCAGGGCTTTAAGGTTCATCACTTCACACCTCCAATTATCTTCAAGACACACAACCTCTAATTAACACGGTGTGCTGTGAGGAGATTCAGAGACTCCGAGGCAGTTTCATTCTTTAAACCTCTGATAGCTAAGAGTGTAAGAGGCTAGATATGCGGTTACAGCCTGTAGGCATGCCTACAGACACACACGCTCACACACACTCACATACACACACACCAAAATCTCAAATCTCAGCAACACTCTGTCACTGATTAGAGTTAGAGAACAGAGAGGAGTGTGGAGGAAGAATAACAGTACAGACAGGGAACAGTGAGGATCCTCATTCACAGCCTCCACACAAATCCTTTGTCCTCTAATCTCACTTTCCCCTCTCCTCCTGCTCCACTCTCTCCTCTCCATCTGTGTGGGATACTGAGACTGCTCTAATACGTGACAGACCTGAGGGGGTGTCCGCCAAAAGTCTGTGCGTGAGTGTGTGTGTGTGTGTGTGTGTGATTGTGTGTGCCTTAAATAAAACATCAACAGTTGGACAAGACTCTGGGTGGGTAGAAATGTGCACATATATACAGTATATATATATCTTTACACACACACACACACACACACACACACACACACACACACACACACACACACACACACACACACACATTATGTATATGTATGTATATATATATATGTGTGTGTGTGTGTGTGTGTGTGTGTGTGTGTGTGTGTGTCAATGGTTGTGTGTGTGTTGGCCCTGTGATGGACTGGTGAGTTATTCAGGGTGTACCTTGCCTGCACCCAGAATTAGTTGAGAGAGGCTCCAGCGTCCCCGTGTCCCTTGTAGGATTAAGCATTTCGGCGAATGAATGAATAAATGTCACATGCTTGTGTATCTCCCCATTTACCTCAGTTGTCATTAACAACATCGGCTGAACAACGATTAGCCTTAAAATTAAAACCACCCTTGTAAAATTGGGCAGCCCCCCCCCCTCCCCCTTGTGCCACCAATCAGCTCTGAACCATCAATACATGGACACCTAAAGACCTCTGAAGGTGTGCTGTGGTATCTGGCATCAAGACATTAGCAGTAGATCCTTTAAGACAGGTCTCACGTAGCCGGTTGATGTATGAGCATCATGCCCAGGACTAAAATGGCCATTCTGTAGCATTCAGGTGAATTTTCTGAAGGTCACATACAAAATATAGGCGTAAGATCTGCCGTGCAAACGTCGCGGCTGTCATGTCTACTAGCAGCAGCTGGGATGCATACTTGACTGTCACTGTTCGGTGAAATCTACGGTAATCTACGATAAGATACACATACCTCACGAGTTAATTTCCCACGGTTAACCCACGGTTAATTTCAACAAGACCAAGCTTCCCGTGAATGGAAGCCACGCCCTCACAGTTTTAAAGGTGGCTCCCTGGCTATTACATATTCCGAAGAAAGTGGGATAATTCTGGTTGACCCTCAGAAGGCTAAAAATTTGTTTACTGTGGTCTTCCGCGAAGTCTTTCCCGCTTTCCAGCTAGTCCCATAACTTGCCAGGCGGGGCCTCTATGGCTCAAACTTGTTTGTCCAGCACATCTCACAGATTCTCAGTTGGATCGAGATCAGGGGAATCTGGAAGCCAAGTCCCTTTTTTCATGGCCTTGAATTTTTTTGTCATGTTCCTCAAATCATTACTGAAGAATTTCTTGTTCATTCAACTTGTTGGCATGGAACTGGCGTTGCCTTCAAGGGGTGTACTTGGTCTGCCACAATGTTTAGTTTGATGCCATGTGTCAAAGTAACCCTCATGTGAATTTCAAGAACCACGGTTTCCCAGCAGAACATTGTACAGAGTACCACTCAGCCTCAGCCAGCTTGCCTTCTTCCTTCTTGCAACCTGATTCCTTGGACCAGGGCAATGACTTCCACTGCTCCATGGTCCAGTTCTGATGCTTTGGTTATGCATAAAGCTGTGTTTCACTAATAATAGCCAGCATTAACTTTTTCAGCAGTTTGTGCTACAGTAGCTCTTCAGTGGAATCAGACCAGATGAGCCGGTCTTCACTCCCTATCTGAATCAGCGAGTCTCTGGTGTCCGTGACCCTGCCATCCACCTCATTGCTTGTCCTTCCATGGACAGTTAACCAAATTTGCTGATCTTTGGACTGTGGGAGAAAATCAGAGTACCCGGAAGAAACCTACAAGAATCTTTGAAGAACCATACTGAAATACAGTTATTAACCAAGAGGTGCAACGTCTGGCTTTTTACCCCTGAGCCTACTGGCTTATCACAGCCGGAGCTTATCCCAGATTCTGTTGCATGAAGCGGTTAAGAGTTCACCTCCTCCTGGATGGGATGCTAGTCCATTACAGGTTACCCTTCCAGTAATACTCCTGCTGTGTGGACAGAGGCACACTTGTGGATAAGACCCCTCTTGCCTAGGGGTCTTAGCATGGTGGTGGTCTAACTGGGTTTCGAACCCACGACCCTCCCAATCATGAGCACAGCACCCTAACCACTACACCACAGGCGATTCAAACCCAGTACCCTTATTGATATGAGGTGTCAGTGCTGACCACTGAGTCACGGTGCCGCCCAAAGTCCAGACAGGATACACAAATCCAAAAGGGTGCACATGTACAACATTATGCATTATATTCCATGTTAGAAGATGGTAATATTTATTACTTTTGTTAGCACTAGCAGCTAAACATGTAAACAAATCACGTTTGTATTAGTAGTAGTAGTAATAAACTAGCAACCATGTATACACAAGTGTGATGGCAGTTTCGTATCAAGTGTAGCGCTTCCTGTATAACTGACGACTTCTCTTGGGTCCTGCGATTGGTGTGAAACTGCTGAAAGACAGACTAAAAGAGAAATTACCTGAATCTGTGTCTAAATGCATCCTGATGTAGTAATACAGCGTGAATCAGCAAGTCTGGAGTGTGTGTATTTGGGAGAATCCAGATGATCCCATGTGTGTGTATGGTGTGTGTTGTAATGTGTTCTGCTATAGTAGAATACCTCCTGTGTGGTTTTCATCGAAACCATGTGTGCGTGTCTATATGGGTGAGTGGGTGGGTGTGTGCAGGGCGGGCTATAGATCTGCACTTCCTGTGCTGTACACGGGTGAGATACTTGAGCTGATGGACAAAGAAGATACTTTTACACTGAAAGAACCACCTACAGGAAAAACTATTCATAGCACTGGAGCATCAACAAAACAGACGGGAAGCACTTTCAGTGTGGTGCGTGGCTCAAATCAGGGGACTGTTTTCTGTCCAAGTTAAATAAGGAGTCGGGATGAACACTAGGACGAATAACAGCCTCTTTATTCACTCACTCAATCGCTCATTTGCCGAACTGCTTAATCCTACTATTGTTTCGGGGATCTCAGCTGACAATTGGCGAAGGCGGGGTACACCCTGAACACCTCGTCAGACCATCCCAGGGACAACAACACACACACACACACACACACACAACCATTTACACCCACATTCACACCTAGGGGCAATTTAGAGCAACCAACTATCTTAAAATGCATGTCTTTGGACTGTTGGAGGAAACCGGAGTACCTGGAGGATGCCTGTGAAAGCCAAAGTGAAAAAGCATTAAAAAAGTTTCCTGTCCTGAGGTCACCCCTGTGTCAGTACACCTAAAGTTACAGCTTGACCTCTGATTGACATTGGAGACTCCTTACAAAAATACTAGGAAATATCAAAATGATCACAGTGGTGTAGTGGTTAGCATGTCTGCCTCACAGCAAGAAGGTCCTGGGTTTGAGTCTCAGGATCCTGGTGTTTGTGTGTGGAGTTTGAATGTTCTCTCCGTGCTTGCATGGGTTTTCTTTGGGCTCATTCGTACAAGGCGGAGGATAGACGTTTCCCTATGAGTGTGTTAGGCCACTCCTGAATGCATATGCGCAGCAGTTACTAAAGATGCAGCACGTCCCAGAAGTAGATTTTATATAACAGATTATATAAATAGGGTGACACGGTGGAGTGGTTAGCACGTCTACCTCACAACGAGAAGGTTCTGAGTTCGAGTCCTGGGCATTTCTGTGTGGAGTCTCTCCATTCTTGTGTGGGTTTCCTCTGGGTACTCTAGTTTCCTCCATGCACATTAGGATAACTGACTGTTTTAAATTGCACCTGGGTGTGAGTGTAAAAGTGAATAGTTGTGTGTGTGTGTGTGTGTGTGTGTGTGTGTGTGTGTGTGTGTGTGTGTTGCCTTGCGATGGTCTGGCAAGCTGTTCAGGGTGTACCCTGCCTTTGCCCAGTGCTGGCTGTGATAGGCTCCACCTTCCCCGTGAACCCACTAGCAGGATTAAGTGGCTTGGCAAATGAGTGAGTGAATGAGTGAATGTACCAATGTTATCAACTATACCAACCTGTCAGTCTAGGGGTGTGTGTGTGTGTGTGTGTGTGTGTGTGTGTGTGTGTGTGTGTGTTCTTTGCAGCATTTCATCATAGTCATATCCAGCCAGATTGTGATGTTTAAGCTGATTAAGCCAATTTTCTAGATAATAAACTGAGATTTGTGAGTCTCTTCATCATAACTTGGCACACTAATTGGCACATTAGTTCGGCATGATGATGTCCACTAGCATTCTCCTGCCAATCTAAAAAGTTGTTAGCATCTGACAGTCGCTGGAACTGGTGTCGGCACTGATGCAGTGAGGCATTTTATTTTAAAATCGCTTGCTCCTGTTCTAGCGCTGGAGTGTGAAAAAAGCTTTCAGGCTTGAGACAGCAGGAAGTAAACGCTTATTAGTGTGCATGTGGGGAGTATTGCGCCTGCTCATGTGAAGAAGAAGAAATATATTTAGCGATTCAGCCAAGCTGCAAATAAACTATGGGGAAGCTAGTGTGTTATCAGTGTCAGAGTTTCCTCTCTTACCCACGCCTCGAGCTGGTTTTTTTTTTAAATGCAGAATCACCCAGCATGCACTTGTTTTAGACTGCATGGATGTAATATTTTTAAATGCACCATGTCTTCTCTGAAGTTTGTTCTCATGAGCGGAAAAAATAATGATGTTATTAAATATATAAACAAAACCCAAATTTTAATTATCGTTCTGCTTTTTTATTCAGACGTTGTTAAATAAATTCATTCATTTAGATAACAGAGAGTTCTTACAAATGTGTTGTCATGTATTTCCCATCAAGCATGAGTCGCAGCAGATTCGAATCTCTCACTGGCTGATATCTGGGACATTTGGCTGAGGTACGGATAAACGGACTTGGGCCAAATCTTAGCCGTGTACTATATCTCTGAAGCAGCTACTGTACAAACGTCTGAGTTGAGACACATCTTAAAAACTAAAAGAGGTCAGCAAGCGCAAACCTCCGCCAAGTAAGGAGAGTCTCTCTTGTTTTCGCAACAACTTTGGTGCTTCATCTATTGCAGTAACACAACCTTTTGCATGGTATTGATTATGCAATGAGTAATAACAGCTTTATAAATAATTTCATAGGACCTGTTTATTGGCGGTTTTTATTTAACTAAAAACGAATCCTTTGTTCCATGGCCCATTCTCCACCTTCCCCGAAAATGACAGGGAAATCCATTCATAACTTTCTTTGCAGAGCTGTTCACAAACAGACAACCATCGGAAAAACACAACCTCATTGCTGATGGTTGTGTAAAAATGTTAAGTAAAGACATGGCAGGGTGTTCTTTTATAAGAAAATAATCAACAGTGTGCTGATGGCACGCAGTTCAACATTAAACGACACACACATACAACCATTCACATTCCCACTCACACCTGGGGGCAATCTGGAACAGCCAGTTAGCCTACTGTGCATGTTTTTTGGACTGTGGGAGGAAATTGGAGAACATGCAAACTCCACACAGAAATGCCCCGAGCCCGGGAATCGAACCCAGGCCTTCTTGCTATGAGGCGAACGTGCTGACCACTGCGCCACCGTACCGCCAATTATTATTATTATTACTGCATTCATTCATTCTCTGAAGCGCTTAATCCTAATTAGGGTCACGGGGAGGCTGGCAAACATCTCAGCCGACTCCGGGCGAGGGCAGAGTACACCCTGAAAAGTTTGCCAGGCCATCGCAGTGCAGAGACACGCTGATGGCAACCCAATGGCCAACTCTTTACAAATGACAGCAATGGTTCTTTTACATGCCTCTCACCACAGACAGTGAGAGACATGGCTGGCCCTTAATAACCCAGTTAGCTGCACTGGGGGGAAAGGGGGGGCGGCAGCAGTGACATCCCGGTGATAATGAGGCTTGAACCCCTGACTTTACATTACATTAGTAGGCCAGCAGCCTACCACCGGGCCAACACTGCCCCAATTATTATTGTTGTTGTTGTTGTTGTTGTTGTTTAACCATTTTTAAACCATTTTTAAACATCAGCCTATAACTGCCATTATGATTCCCATTATTAGCATTATCCTTATGATTATCACCTTGCAATTATGCGCAGAGTCAACATCATAAAAACGTGTCAATTAGACATGCAATCAAAAAGAAAACCCTCCCTCAAGGCATCGAGACAGTAAAGAACGTCTGAGTAATGCACGTCTGAGCAATGCTAATGACTCTCAAGTTCACGTAATAAAACAACAACATTTATGGATGTTCATTAAGCATCAGCGTGTGTCGTGTGTGTAAGCGAGTGATTGAAACACTTCTCATGGGAACGCCAGAGCTCGTTTACTGCCTCGCTGTTCCTACTTCAGTAATCGTGACTGTCTTCCTCCACAGCTCAGCGAAGTTTGTTTTTTAACCTCAAGTCTGCAGATGGATCTGGAAAGTGCCAAGTGTGAGAGTGATAGAGAGAGAAATGTCACCGTCGAGTCGTTCTTCCAAAATGAAATCCACCGAACTTTTTTTGGACACACTGACAAAATATATTATTGCCAAATGCTGAGAGGTGATAGCGGCGGATTCGACCGAGACAGAGAATTCACTCATCTTCATCTCTCGCTTCATCTTTCCGCATTTCTACCTCCATCTCTCACTAACCTACTTCTCTTAAAATGGAACGGAAATCGTGTAAAAATGTCCAAATTATGCAGGTAACACTCACACCAAGGGGCGACTTGAAACAGACAATCAGCCTTCTATGCATGTTGGAAACCCCCCCCCCCCCCACCCCCAATCCTAATGTTTCCTGTCTGTTTTTTTGAACTTTAACCCCATATTTCTTCCTAATTCACAACATGCCATCCCTTGATCGGGTTTACTCCGGGTACTCCGGGTACTCTGGTTCCTTCCCACAATCCAAAGCTCTTCAAGGTGTACCCTGTCTCCGCCCAGTGTCGGCCGAGATAGGTTCCTGCCTCCATTGCTCGAGTGAGTGAGTGAGTGAGTGAGTGAGTGAGTGAGAGAAAGAGTGATTTTCTTTGCACCCTCTGCTGCCTGTAGAGTAAATTGCATTTGAAATATCATTCATTCATTCATTTTTTATGCCACTTAATCATAATTAGGGTGGCGGGGAGGCTCCAGGCGAGGGCGGGGTACTGCAATTGAAATAAAAACTGATAAATCTTCATCTTTCCTTCCACTGATGCAACATTATCTACTTTATACCAGAATATAATTCTGTCTGATTCATAGCACAAATGAACATTTTGTGTGTTTTTACTTCTTCTCTCTTTAATTGTTGCCTCTTTCTTACTCTTTAAATGAAATTAGCCGGACTGTAATGAAGCACGACTGTAATAAAGTGCAGTAGAATTAGAATGACATGAATTGATGGGATAATGGTCTCATCTAATCTCATCTAAATGGAATAATCTCTCACTCACACACACACACACACGTACACACACCGCCTCCTGGTGCACCTTGTTTAATGTGATGAGTGTGTGTTGTCATGCGTTACACACAATGATGAGCAGCGTAGGACTGTATATCTGTGGGTGGACTGAGTCACACTGCCCCTGTCACCGCCACTCAGCATCCTGCGCTCACAAAATGGGTCATATTTACACACCACAGCTCTCTCCGGCCTCAAAGCACACACACACACACACACACACACACACACCCCAATGACTCAGAAAACAACAGCTACAGTATACAGCCAAGAAAGAAACAGAATTAACTAATGCGCTCGTTTGATCAGTAATTAAAAAATGGTCTTTCTGGGTGGATTCTTCTTCAATTCTTCCAAAACTACACTAAAGAGGTTCATTGGAGTTCAGATTGCTGAAGACAGAAACTCAAAGTAAATGAAGAATCTCCACGCCAACCTCGTTGCCATGGTTTCCGCCTCTGAACGCTGTTGGATGGTGATTTCTAGGTTCGAGTGGAGAAGGAACGTGTAGGAACGTGTAGGGATGTAAGACGCATATTCGCCAAGCCAAACAAGCAAAGATCAGTGCACAAGGAGATGTGTGTGTGTGTGTGTGTGTGTGTGTGTGTGTGTGTGTGTGTGTGTGTGTGTGTGTGTGTGTGTGTGTGT
>JAOUQZ010000012.1:17119538-17129684 GCA_028564935.1 Neosilurus hyrtlii
GTCTTCTCTTCCTGTCAATCCCAGTGAAGGAGGTGTGTCTTCTCTTCCTGTCAATCCCAGTGAAGGAGGTGTGTCTTCTCTTCCTGTCAATCCCAGTGAAGGAGGTGTGTCTTCTCTTCCTGTCAATCCCAGTGAAGGAGGTGTGTCTTTTGTCCCTGTCAGTCCCAGTGTAGGAATTAACTTTAAATATTGTAAACGAATGCCTTGTCCTGCACCAAAACACCTATAAATTTATAATTTTCACTTAATTGAAAGGCAAACCTTATTTGGCCAGTAAAATATTTTCTGATTATATTTTGTTTTAATTATTTTGAAGGTAACAATCAGTGATATCAATATTTAGTTTTGGTACTTATACATGGTGTGATTTTTATTTGTGTCTATGATCATGATGATGATGATGATTAACATTTATCTATCTATCTATATATCAATCTATCTATCTATTTATTTATTTATAATTTATTAATTGATTTATTTATTGAACAAACAAAAGACACCATAAACTGGTGGGAAAAAATTCTGATACAACTGTCTTCAGAATGTTATTTAAAAAAAACAACACTTGGAAGTGTGAAGTTTTGGGAAAATAATAAACGATTGGGTGAGGGGATGCTCCCCAGATTATAGCTAATATAAACCAAAGCTAAAAAAAAAAGAATAATAATAGAAATTATAGAATAAACAACACTTTTTGACCAATCGGATTTGAGTACTGGGCTTTAGCGCTTTGTAGCCTTTCACATCAAATCGAAATAGATTTTAATCTCCTTAATAAAATTCTGATGAACAAAAAAGCTTCATGTATGGTTTAATACTTAAAGATGTTTCAAAACAACGCATCATCATTATTATTATTATTTTTCAGTCTACACAAAGACAGTGACCAAAATATATCCTTATACTGTATATATATAAATACTGCTTCAGATCATACGAATAGGATTATCAATACTTTAAACACACAAGTCCTACAGGCACAGTGAGTACACTGAAGTACAAATCTATATTTATACCTTCTTGCACAAGTTCAGGAGCATCTTTAAATCTAAAAACAGGAAAAATATTGATCTGATACATCAACAATACTGCAACAACATGAACACGTGTAGCTCTTAAATGTTCTGAACACATCTAATAATAAAAATTGACGGATTTGTGTATAAAAAGTGCAACTTTGGGGATATGAAATACAGGCTTATCTTAAGAAAGTCATGATTTCAGCAGTCAGTTCTTCTCACTGAGAGAACACGTTTTCCATGATCTGTTTAATGATTGGGATGGCGTCCATCATGCTCATTCTGACCAATCAGGTGCCGGTTGACTAAGGCGGAAGCAATAAGGTAAATCCTGAGCGACTTTTCTTGAAGTCAACCGTGGTTTGTCCGGGCCTCGTCTCCACCGTCACGGTCTTCGCTTTCCCGCTCAGGTGCACTTGGATGCCAGCGGTGCACACTTTAACTGTCAGCGGAGTGTTTCTCACCCTGTAATGCACAAACAAGTACACACTTCATTTAAAACTTATAATATAATAATAATAATAATATACAATATAATATGATAACCCATATGGTCAAAAGTATGTGCGACCCTAACAGTCACATGTGCTTCTTGAACGTGTCATTGCGGAGTTATTTCCACCTTTCTGTTATAATAAGCCCCACTTCACTGGAAAGGCTCTAGACTAGATTATGGAGTGCATCTGAAGGGATTTGTGTTCATTCAGCTACAAGAGCATTCGTGAGATCAGGCACTGATGTGTGGTGAAGAGCCCTGGAGTGCCGTCAGGTCAGAGTTCTTTGCAGGACACTCGGGTTCTTCCTTTCCACCTTATGCCTTCATGAGTTTTGTTCGGATTTGGGTACTATTCATTCCATGGAAATTATATTTTATACACACACACACACATATTGCTATACATATACTATGTACATATATTGAAGTTTGCAAGTTCTCTGTGTGTTTGTGTGGGTTTCCTCTGGGTACCCTGGTTTCCTCCCACAGTTCAAAGACATGGACATTAAAAATGGTTGTGTAGGTGGACAGGCGAGCTGTTCAGGGTGTATCCCGCCTTTATATCATCATCAGATTGCACCAATCACCAGCAAAGGCAAAGAATTTAGCAGCGAAGGAGAGGAACCAAGAGCATTTCGCTCAGGTTGACCTGAGCCCTCTGACAGGTGTCTTCGGACTGTTAAACTCCCAGTACTGCTGTGAGAGATCTCCATCATCTTGGCACCTACGTACATGTGTATTGTTGTATAAATCTTTCAAATGATGGTGTCGATTTACTTTTGATGTTACTGTAGGTTTTCTTGTTTTTTTTCTGACACATATTTCACTGGAACATTCAGCACGGCTCAGAAATAGAGCTAATTCTCCTGTAATCGCGTTGCACCTGGGCCTTAGTTTCAACTACAAAAATATCCTGATGGCCATTTAGAGGATGCTTCTGGTTGTAGTACTCCCACACACACACATACACACACACATTGTACATAAAAATCCCGGTACTGCAGAAACACACTGTCTAAAAATGACTCAGTCCTGCATTCTTCCTGTTTTTCTCTTCCCTTCGTGCAGATCTTCATCAGTTTCAGAGTATTAGCACGCTGGGCATGACCGCAGTTCACGTTTTCTAAACAAATCATTTGCAGAAATACCTGATTCCTTCAATTATTACCATTATTTATTATGATCAGGTTGGGATAGGGGTTTTTTTTGCATTATAAACACATATGTAGGGTTCAGGATCAGGTTTATGAGAGAAGATGTAAGATGAAAGAAGTTTCACATCGTGTAATGTGGGGCTGAAAATGTCCCATTTGATGCAGGCAAAAATAATATGACATTTAGGCCAGAAAAGGCGAACTAGGACACTGGGTGTCAGTGCGTGTCCCCATTTCTTAAAGGCACCACTCACTTTATCATAATCACTGGATACTGGGGAAAACGCCGCAGCTCTTTGGTTGATCTGGACTGTACGGAGCATTAAGATGCAAAAAGACTGTCTAATATTTAAATTTTTATTTATAGATGAAGTGTGGGAAAGTACTGTATCTTCACTGGAGAAAGAGAGCAGAGAAAGGATTTCTTCCTCCGTTAAAGGCCTCATGTTTTCATTGGTTTGTTTGTTAGCTACTTTATGCAAAAAGTTATGACAAGATTTTGATAATTTTTTTTGGAGGGGTAGAGTACCACCCAAGAAAGACTCCTTTGGCTTTTAGTGGTGTTTTGGGTCACGGTTCAGATCTGGGAATTTTTTAAAGGCATCTTTACCATTGTGAAATAGGGCCACTTTTAATGTTGCATTGAACTCCACAAAAATTTCAGTACAACATTCTTAGCCGACATTAGACAAAGGCGGGTTTTACTCTATTCTGGATCTGACGATCTGATAAGCCACAGTTTTAAATTATATACGGCTTATAAAAAAGGATCGTAAAAAAATCTACAAAAATGTGATGGAAATCAGCTGCCTTGGTCGCGGTTTGCGTTCTCTGAGTGCTTCTATTATCCCTCAGCACTCACTCATTCGCTGAACCATTTAATCCAACCAGGGATGCACACCTAGGGGCAATTTGGATCAGCCAGTTAGCCTAATGTGCATGTCTTTGGACTGTAAAATATCTTTGGAGGAAACTGGAGTACCCAGAGGAAACCCACGCAAGCTTGGGGAGAACATGCAAACTCCACAAAGAAATTTCCTGTGAGGCGGACGTGCTAACCACTATGCTGCCCACTTCGGGTCGCAGGGAGACTGGTGCTCATCTCATCCGTCTCTGGGCGAGGGCAGAGTACACCCTGGACAGCTCGCCAGGCCATCGCAGGGCAGAAACACGTTGACGGCAACTCAGTGGCCTCCTCTTTATGAACAACAGCAATGGTTCTTTTACATTCCTCTCACCACAGACAGTGAGAGACATGGTCGGCCTTTGATAACCCAGTTAGCTGCACTGAAGGTCAGAAACCATCAGCCTTCTGTTTATTCCCTTTGCATTGATTTCTATTGATAAAATTAGACTTTACTTAAAATGTATTTTTTTTTGTGAGAAGTGGTTTTAACAGCTTTGTAAGTTTATAACTGTCATTCCGATTTCATCCCAAATTTACTAACCATAAGACCACCCTAACAGATCCTGTCTGTTACCCTCGCTGACCTACGCGTCATTTCATTTCATTAACTGCTCAAAAATAATTAATGCAGACCTTATTCATATGTTTATCAAATTCAGAGACCGTGCATACCAATATGACCTTGCTCTGGGCATTCATGTCCTCCAACCCAAAGCTCTAAAACGCTTTCAGATCAGAAATCATCTTTGAACTTTCTGAGTACGGTGGACTGCAGGGTTAATCCCAAAGGAATTATAACCAATCCCGCCTGCTCCAACAGTCATTGGTATATACTACACAGGAAAGGTGCAGTCTGATTGGTCCGCTATCAGGGGATTAAAAAAACATTATCCTGAGTGGTGTATTAATAATGTTTGACTTGAAACGATGGACTCTCTTGGACTGTCAGGGGCATGTGGAGCAGATAGCGTCATCATAATCACACAGTAACATAGAAAGATCTATTTAGAATTTTTGTGTGTTTTTTTGTGTGTTTCCAGGTAGTATACATCTTCTGCTCCGTCCACGTTCTCACCACAAGTTTATACTCACGTCAAACACTCATCTAGCTAATATTGGGTTCTGTATGATGCTCGACATGACGATGCTGTTCTTAGATCAGTTGTGTACACAAGTGCTGCTGATTTTCTTAATGCAACACACTTGCGGTTCTTCTGACCTGCTTTTCTTCATTTGCATCTCTGAAATATGGTGTTCGTTAGCCCGTAAGAGGCCGTATGCAGCTCTGGAAAGCATACAAACAGAATTAGGACACAGCCATATCTCATTAAGGTGACATCCTTCTGTTTATCACCATTACCTTGACTTTGCAATATATTTTTTCTTCTAAAAAATTAAACATGTGTGGCTCTTGTTCCTTATTCTAAATAACGGCCCATTTTTCCGATGAACAACAGAGCACCTCCAGTGAGATAATGTCATGCACTGTTTTCCCTACCTCTGCTTTTTCGACCATGGCATTAAGCTCAGCTGTTGTGGTTTCATCTGTCAGTCTGAAAATCCACTCAGAGACTGGCAGAACTGTAGCAGACATCATCCCGAGACCCTGCTGTCATCACAAAGTCATCAATGCGTCTCATCATGGCGTTTGTTTTTGTGTTCTCATAGGAGTCTGGGTATTATCTTGTAATCTCTTAGGTGTCTGGATTTTATGGTTGAACTCCGTTAATTATTTTTTTTCTACAGTGGTATAAAAACTTGGAGCAAAGTCTCACATAGCAGGTTGAAACAGGCAAATTGATATAGCTGGGACTCTGTGCCTATCCTGTGACCATTCCCAGTGGATTTTGGGGCAGTCTTTGGTAAAAAAATATGGGTGAAGGAAAATGCACTTGCTGAGAAACATGAGCATCTTCAATGCATACGTTGTAGCTGTCATATCTACTGGTAGTGACTGCGATGCATACATGGCAATTGCTGTTCCATGTACATTTTTAGCAGAGCTCCTGAAGGGAGCACCATAGGAATGGTTAATGACTTCGATGGTTGTCCGGTGTCCATACCCCTTCACTGAGTTGATGCACACACAATAAGGAAACTGAAACCCAACAAATACAGGCTCCTACACCACCATGAGACACACAATAAAAAAACTAAAACCCCCAAAAAAGAGCTCATACACTACTGCTCAGACTTGCACAGAATAATAAAAAACACACAATCTCACTCAGTTAGGCAAACAAACTTCTGCCAAGCAAAACATCACCAAACACCTACAGCAACACAGAACATGAACTTGTTACACAGATAATCCAACTCACAATACAGGTGATATAAATAAACATGGAAACCATCTAGTGAAAGGCAGTAAAATTATTACGCTTTCGTTCTTTCACTTCAGTTTGAAGTTGTGAAACATGGGGAGAATTATTTGCTAATTTCCTCCAGGGCTAAAGTTGACTCAGCTACTGAAGGAGCTGTGCTACTCATATAACACCAGCCTTGGACACCTATTAAAAATTATATAAACCAGGAGCTCCACTCAAGTCTATGGTAATATGTGTCAGGCCATGTATGCCTCACAGTTGCCTTTACGATTGCAAATGTTGAATTGATCTAACACTTTATCCACAGTCATGTACAACACGACCAAACACGCCCTCCTGGGTCTCAAAGTAGCTCCCCAGTACTTACATATCCCAACAGAAGTGCACAGAACACTTACAGGAAAATGCCAGTAGACTTCTGGAAGGCAAAAACCTCTGGCTACTTGAGACCACGGTTTAAGTAAGACCAGGAAACCCATATAAAGATGTGAAAGAGTGATAAATGGTTGGTGAACACCAATGATATACTGCAATGTACTAAAACAGAACTACTCTTCTGGAAATGCTTTACACAAGGGCTAAGATTATTGGGTCATTTTGAGACCAAAGTATAACCACTACCCATTTCTGCAGGTCTGTTGTTGTTGGTAATCAAAATAATTTACCCCTAAAAACATCCTTGGAGACGCACCAATTCCTCTCAGTGACTTTAAAAGAAGACAAGTGCTGAAAACAGGTGGGAGGAGAGAGAAAATAATCTTATACCCTGTCAAAAATGTCTCGATCACCATGCCTTGTCCAAACCAAATATCCCGCTCTCAGAACCTCCGCTTATTAAAAGGGCAGCTGGCTTTCAGGAGATGATCGACCAGCATGGAGTTGTGGAGGCAGTGAAATGGATTTGCAACCTCCAACTGACAAGAGTGTAGAAGTGAGACAATGAGAGACGGAGTTATGTGAAAGAGTATAACAGACAGCAAGTGAGAGCGAGAGAGTGCGCATGAATGACAGAGTGAAGGGAGAGGGCGAGAACTTGTCATCAAATAACGAGGGGATGGCACAGCGGGAGATGTGGGAGATGTGCGAGAAGAGGGCGAGAAGCAGGAAGGGAAAGGGCAGTGCTGAGTAACAGATGTCTGACTTGTTCTGGGAGTGACGCAGGATGAGCTGAAGACGTGTTTGAGAGAGAGAGAGAGACACGTGATGTTGGAATATACTCAGTGGGTTGCAAATGACTTTGCACCAGTTTTGTTTACTTATGCATGTAGCAGTTATTTGTACCAATGGACAGTACACACCAGGCAAAAGAATGTAAGGCTTGTGCATCATATTTGTTGGCTGACTGTTAGTACTGATCCATATCATGCAGATATTGTAACAGAGCTTTGGAGGATGTTGTAATCACCAGCATTTATGAGTCCGTCCATCTTTGTCTGTTTCCTGACCACACCCTCGCACGGATTTGTATCAAATTTGGTGTGAACGCTACTTTACCTGAATACCAGACATGATCTGATTTTGGAATGTCTGGGTCAAAGGTAAAGGGAAGAGCAAGGTCACAAAAGGGAAGAGCAAGGTCACAAAAATTTGGAGATAGCGCTCTTACAATTTCCAGACGAGTGATTACAGACATGCAATTACTATGGAACCCTTATAGGACACCAGCTATGGACTTTCAAATCGGACAGTTACCTTTGACCTTGAGTGACCCTGAAAGGCCAAACCTCAGCTACCTCATAAAGCCTTCAAACAAGAGAGTTCAGGCACGTCCACATGCCATAGAACAATTTGTATGACGAGCAGATGCGTAATTAAAACTAGTACCCAGTACCAGTATTCAATTTTCATGTTGCATGGTGGAGGCACTGTGCACTGTCTGAGTGCTGCTCTAGTTCATTTGAATATTTGGTTGTGTTCTATCAACCTAATTGAGGCAAGTTCATCTCTGTTGTGTCCATTAAACCTGGCCTAACATTATCAGTACAAAAGAAGAACCTATTTTACACCTGTTAAAGTGTTGGGAGTGACTGATGGATAGACCAGATGCCATAGATAGGTACTACGATTATATAGTGATGCTGTAAGGTTTGATTAATGCCTCATGCACGTTTCCTGAGTTGGTAAACAACCTCCTCGGAGACTATACCTTAGAATCCATGTAGAATATGTGTCAAGATTTCAGGAAAATAATTTTGTAGAATGTTTACACACTGTGAGAACAGCTGAAAATGGCAGGTCGAGGGAAACTTTCTAGTTTAAGCTCCAAAATCAGTGGTTGCAACATTCAAAGCAGGTCACATGACTGTGAGAGGTTCGTCTGTGACAGGTTAGCATATCTAACAAGCCTTAAAAACAACTGTAGTCAGGAATAATATTGTTCTTTATATGTCAAGACCGAAATCCTCTAAAGGACATCAACATGCATAGAAGTCCAGAAGGACCCATTAAACACTGCCGGGATTCAGCAACAAACACACACGCACTGCCTCACACACTTAGACAGAGTAAACCCGATCATCATCCCTAATTAACACTTCCTGAGCTGCCAGGCAACCACTGAATGGGATGCAGGAACAGCTGCGACCCCCTCGAGGGTGCTTGCGTGTGTCAAGGAAGTACAGATGAACCTCTAGGACAAAATGGCTTATCATGTGACTTTTCTGAAAAGGGGGAAAACCCCACAATGTTCTGTTTATTTAAAGTAAAGACAAGATAGAAATGAAAGGAAATGACAGGTGGGCTGCTTGAAGAGCTTCGGCATGCCTGGAACAGATTCCGCAAGTCTCAGACTTAAGAGTCATGGGACACCAATGATCAGATGAAGTTCGTGTAACAGGTTCTTACTTTATGTAGGAGTAGTAGAAGTGAACACACACACACACACACACACACACACACACACACACACACACACACACACACAGCATGTAAAGATGCTCGACAGTCTAAGCCCCAGGGGATGATGTCAGGCATAGCAACAAAAGAGCTGATTATTCTGATCACCGTGGCTACACATGAAAACAACACACACACACACACACACACACACACACACACACACACACACACACACACACACACAGAGTAACAGAATTGGTCATAGTGCTGCCCGTATCACATGCATTCCCTGAGGTTCAACAGTGCCGAACATTTTTTAAACAGCTTATCTCCGGACCTGATAACAGCAACGTCTTTGTCTCACAGTCTCACCGGACCCCTGGAGTCACAGTATGTAAGAGTCTATCCAAGAGTTCAAAATATCACGAGTAGTTGCTATGCAAAAAATAAAGTAATTAATTAATAAGACAAGAAGGTGCGGCACGGTGGCGCAGTGATTAGCACGTCCACCTCACAGTAAGAAGGCCAGGGTTCGATTCCCGGGCTCGGGGCATTTCTGTGTGGAGTTTGCATGTTCTACTCGTGCTTGCGTGAGTTTCCTCCAGGTACTCTGGTTTCCTCCGACAGTCCAAAAAACATGCACAGTTGGCTGACTGGCTGTTCCAAATCGCCCCTACGTGTGACTGTGAATAGTAGTGTGTTTGTGTTGCCCTGAGATGGCCTGACAAGCTACCCCGCCCTCGCCCAGAGTTGGCTGAGATGGGAACCAGCCTCCCCGTGACCCTAATTAGGAATAAGCAGCTTAGAAAATGAATGAATGAATGAATGAGTAATGATATGACCAGGAACTGAGTCCCAGTCAAAACTTCCAATCTTTCCAAAAATGTCCTCACTCTGTTGGTTTAAAATGTATTGTAGTCCTTAGAATGTAGCAAGTACAAGTACTTGTACACACACACACACACACACACACACACACACACACACACACACACACACACACAGCTGTCTCAGCAGATGGCCAGAATGCGACTCTAAAAAATTACCCAAAACACACAGACAGACTATGATTATGATGTCTCGTCGCGTCCCAGGTGACAGGCCGAGTCTACTAGTGAGCGGTCAGAGGGGGCGTGCAAAGATATCAAGAGAGAGAGAAAAAAAAGAATAACTTGACATTAAAAAAAAGAAAAACAAGGTTGGCGTGTAGTGAGGAAATTGGTAGAAAGGCTAGTTAGCTAGCATAGCACTAGCTGACTCCAGTCATTAGCTGAATCTGTATGAGAGTAACGCTGACTACTGAAGGGCTCCGGTGTCTCCTGACTCAGGGGTTAGAGAGAGAGAGAGAGAGAGAGAGAGAGAGAGAGAGAGAGAGAGAGAGAGAGAGAGAGAGAGAGAGAGAGAG
>JAOUQZ010000012.1:17155143-17173561 GCA_028564935.1 Neosilurus hyrtlii
CTCACCAGGTCTGGGATTCGAACCCAGGAACTACTTGCTGTGAGACGAAATACTCAATATGGGACGTTAAATCTCATAAACATCAGCTCGTAGAAGTGTACCAACAATTAGCTGATGGCTTTCTACCAATCATAAATGAGAAAAAAAAAAAAAAAGGTAATAATATGAATTACTGTAATAGACGGCCAAGTTCATAATAGAATCATCATCATTATTATATCTTCTTCTTCCGCTTGGTCCGGGGACGGGTCATGGGGGCAGCAGACAAAGCAGTGAGGTCCAGACGTCCGTCTCCTCAGCCACATCCTCCAGCTCTTCCGGGGGACACAGAGGCGTCCCCAGACCAGACGAGAGACGTAGTCCCTGCAGTGTGTTCTGGGTCGACCCCGGGGTCTCCTCCCGGATGGACATGCCCGAAACACCACACCAGGGAGTCATTCAGGAGGCATTCCACTCAGATGCCCGAGCCACCTCAACTGGCTCCTCTCAGTACAGAGGAGCAGCGCCTCCCAGATGATCGAACCTCTCACAATATCTCTGAGGGAGAGCCCCGCCAGCCACGTGTATACTTTCAAATGTTATCTTGATTCATAACAGAGTCTTATCCTAAAGATAAACGCCAATCCCGGCAGGAAGAGACGTGAACAGGCTCTGTATTACACTCTGATGTGAGGTATGTATTAACACTCAGAAATGTGAGTGTAGGCGTAGTCCAAGTAGGAAGGAAAACATATTGCCTACTTCTCAATCTGATGTTTCAATTCAACAGCTACTAACCACAGCAGCAGCTACATAAGTGTTTTCACACATATATAAATATATATACACCACAGAACACATAGAGCATTATCACCTCCTGATTGGGCTACATATACAGCATGACCCCTTAACCGACTTACATTAGTCATTTTCATACAACTGAGCAAATGTTCCACAGTGGCTTGTACTGGGGCTTGACCCACCTACCTATGGATCAGTAACCCAGAGCCTTAACCACTGGGCTACTACACCCCTACCAACTGGCTACAGTTCGGCAGCCTGATACCCAGCAATCTGCAATATACTGTGTGTTCCGATTCCTTTCTATCACATTGATCATTAACAGTTCCAGTAGTTTGTGCTACAGTAGATCTTCTGTGGGATCAGACCAGAAGTTACTGAGATCTCTTACCTTCTCCAGCAGGTAATTGTTGATGTGTCCTCCTGTCGGGTCTCCGTTGAAGTTAAAATTAATGTCCATGTACTTCCCAAATCGGCTGGAGTTGTCGTTGCGGTTGGTCTTGGCGTTCCCAAATGCCTCCAACACACAGTTGGATTTCAGGAGAACGTTCTTTACACTGAAAGGCAGAGCAGACAGCAGAGCAAAGAGGAGCTGAGAGAAAAAGTAAAATATGCAGCGATAGAGTGGTGTGATGTGAAACTGATGCGTCTGTATGTCAGCAGGATTATGCAAAAAGTTATGGGTGAAGCCGACACGGTGGCGCAGTGGTTAGCACATCCGCCCCCCACAGCAAGAAGGTCCTGGGTTCGAGTCCGGAGCTCGGCGAGGTCGTTTCTGTGTGGAGTTTGCATGTTCCCCCCGTGCTTGTATGGGTTTCCTCCAGTTACTCCTGTTTCTCCCACAGTCCAAAGACATGCACATCAGGTTAATTGGCTGTTCCAAATTGCCCCTTGGTGTGAGTGTGAATGGTTGTGTGTTGGTTCTGTAATGGTCTAGCGAGTTGTTGTTTGGGATGTACTACACCTTTGCCCAGTATCGGCTGAGGTAGGCTCTGGCCTGCCCTGGGACCCTAATAGGATTAAGCGAGTGATGAGTAATAATTAAATAAATACATCTTCCCTACATTTCCTGACTACAGTCTGTCTGGTTAGTTTCATTATTCATGTAACGAGTTCATGTTCCGTATTCTGCCTACCTGAGTTAGATTGTGTGTTGTTTATTTTGTGCAACTCTGAGTGGTGGTGTATGAGACACTATTTACTTTTGGGTTTTGTTATGAATACACAACCATCCATGTCATGTTCCATGCCTATGGTGCTCCACTCAGGAGCTCCACTATTAATATATTCAGCTAAAGAACAACAACCCTTAATATCCTGCCACGTTCAGATCTCCAGGTTTGGACCTAAATCCAGCAACACTTTGGTTATGAGTATTTGCAGACTAAGAGCTGGGACTTTGTTTAAAATCTCACCTCTCTACCTCTTCCCTTTGGCTGGGGTTGGTGATAGCAGCAATGTACTGCATGATGTATTTACTGGCTTCTGTCTTTCCGGCTCCACTTTCTCCTGTTAAACACACACAGGGACTGGTGAACATTTCAGTATTATGTCACACATGTTGCTGATTGCTGGATGACAGTTATTTTAATAAATATAACATCAAATATTCTGTTTCTTACCTGAAATAATGATGCAGGTGTCTTTCGCTCTTCTCTTCATGGCCTTGTAGGCTGCATCAGCCACTGCGAACAGATGAGGTGGGTTTTCATACAGCTCTCTCCCTCTGTAGGCATCAATGACCTTCTTCCCATAGATGTCCATGTTCCTGTAGGGATTCATGGACACCACCACCTCTCCGATGAACGTGTAGATTCGGCCTTTCTCGAACCTGAAAACACAGCAGTCAGTCACCGTAGCATAAAACGATAAAACGTTTGTTATCTATGAGGGCACTAGAACGACAAGTACATGGAAGCCTTGATTTGAATTCATCATTATACATTACTTATCAAGTTCATGATATACTATGCTTTTGTCCTAAAGAATATTTTATTTTTAAGAAATATTCATGTAAATGCATGTTTTAGCGCTACACAAATTTTTCACATCCTTCGGGCAATTTTATAACAGAAGAATTCAACACATTATAATAAATAATAAAAGTCTTCCACAGCCCTTTCTTTCTTTCTTTCTTTCTTTCTTTATTAATTTATTTGTTTATTTATTTATTTATTCATTTTTCACTCCTGAATATCATGAAATGCTGGTTATATTTATGTTGAGGGAGGCATGCCTGGGTTTCCCTCCTAGACCTGTTCCCTCTGCAACCCAACCTCCAAGCAGAAGTAAATGGAATGATGGATGGATGGAGTAGTAACTGTAACTGAACAAATCAAAGGAATATCTATGAAAGTAAGATATAATAATTAAATAAATAATTGGTTTATTATTGCTAACCATGCAATAGATTGACCTGTTTAGGGTTTACCCATGACTCTCACCCCAGGTCGTCTGGAATTGGCTACAGCTTTCCTTGAGACCATCACAGCTAAGCAATATAGATGATGGATAGATGGAAGGAAGGAAGGTTGGATAGATGGATTGATTGATGGATGGATGGATGGAAGGAAAAAAGGCAAGTTGGATGGAAGAAAGGTTGGATGAATTGAAGGTAGATGGAAAGAATGTTGGATATATGGATTGATGGATGAACAGAAGGAAGAAAGGCAGGTTGGATGGAAGGGAGGCTGGATGTATGGATAGCTGGATGGAGGTTTGGATGGATGAATGGTGGACTGGATGGATAGCTGGATGGGTGAATGGTTGGATGGAAGGCTGGATGAATGGATGGATGAATGGAGGCATGGATGGATGGATGGATGGATGGATGGATGATGGACTGGTTGGATGGAGGACTGGATGGATGGATGGGTGGATGAATGGATGGTGGACTGGTTGGATGGAGGACTGGATGGATGGGTGGGTGGATGAATGGATGGTGGACTGGTTGGATGGATGAATAGTTGGATGGAAGGAAGGCTGGATAGATGGATGGATGGAGGGTTGGATGGATGGATGGAGGACTGGATGGATGGGTGGATGAATGGTTGGATGGAAGAAAGGCTGAATGGATGGATGAATGAATGAATGGATAGATGTTTGTATAGTGATGTGATTTTTATTCTGCTTTTCTTTATATCATTTAAAATGACCAACATCCTTAATATCCACGGTTCTCAAAGTGAAATCCAAAATGCAATATTATTGAACTATTTATTTAAAAAAATGTATCAACTAAATGTATAAACAGTTTGCTTGTGATGTAAACCTATCCTAAGAAGGTCTGTATTTTTGGAAATGTCCCACGCAATTGTCAGTCCACTTCGCGGTGTATCTCTACCCCTTTGTCACGATGTCCCACCAGTCCGTCTGCACACTTTGTGATGATGTCACAGAGAGGGGCACGAAAAAAAAATTTCCAGAGGAATTAATGAGAAATTGCGAATCGCTTTCACCCTGGGACATTCCACCCACGGAGCTTTACACAAAATGTTCTATACAAAATGACCACAGAATTAATATTAATACATTTATGAGCAAGAGTAGAAAATCCATTCATTCACATCAGACATACAAGATCACTATCGATTCCTCTTAATGCTCAGTGCACAGAGGCTTATTCCCTAAACACACGACATTCATTTTAATTATCAGTTAAACCAGAGGCTCTGTCGCGTCGTGTGTCTGTCACTGACATAAACTACACCCACATTTGACAGGAAGTGATACGAGGGTAGGAAGTGAGAACAGGAAGTGCGACGCATGGCTCGAGATGACTTGCCTTCTCTGTTTCATAAAATCTGACAGTCTGGGTGTGTGTGATCAGACATATAATGACTTATAATGAAATAAGTTTGAATAACACGAAAAGCATATTTAAATCAGAGAAAGAGAAGTCTGACCCATACACAATATTATGGGATGTTTAGCAATTTCTATGTTTTTTTTTTTTTATTATCATTATATCCAGGAATTTGTAATGTACGTTATGTAGCTTCACAAAGGATAATAATGTCTGCAGTATCTACGTATAGACTTAATATTATAATAATAATAATTATTATTATAGCTAATTATAATAATAATAATTATTATTATTATCATTAATATTATTATTATTATCGTTGTTATTATCATTATTATTATTATCATTATTATTATTATCATTATTATTATTATCATTATTATTATTATTATTATTATTATTATTTATATTTATCTGTTATCTTTTCTCTCTTGATGTAAAGTCTCGTCATAAATTTAGTTAAGACACAAACTAGACATTGTTGATCTTCCCAAGTTGTCATGGAAACACACAATGAAAAAATATGCAAAATGCAAAAATGCATGTGGTTTCCCTCCGAATCTCATAAACAGATGAATCAGTCGATGACATATGATGTCAGAGAAAGATTTCAGAAAGGGATTAACTTAAGGTCCTTAGGTAGCAACACCGTGTTGTGAAAACCTTCAGCTTGCCCAGCTAAGAGGTTCTGTTGGTTTCGGTTCGTTTTATTAATTCCAATTTGAATACTGAAGTTTGTAAGCCTGGTGTTAGTCATAGCTGAGGCATCATAGTATGTCATTAAACCCACCCAAGCATAAGGGAGTGGTCCGAGTGAAGGAAATGTACCCTGCACGTTGGTTAACCTTTAAAACCTGGTGTTATAATCCAGATCCACCATCTTTTCTTCGAGAAGATGGGAGTGAACATGAGTTGAAACCAAAATTGAAGATTAAAAACCTTTAGTACAACACATTGTTCTCATGAGTCCTTTCAGTGTCACACTTCACTCGTGTCCTCTTACATACCTGAGCTTCAGGTTCTCCAGGAACTGCTCCATGGTCACCTCGTCCAGGAGCACGAAGTCCGACTTGCCAAACTCAAAGCCCTCCAACTCCGCCATCCCTGCAGCGGATGGAAAGACAAGTGGATGATGACAGGAAAGTCAGAGAAAGAGAGAGGGAAGTAGAGTATGCCGGTAGAGGAGGTTGCAGTAGAATCAGGTGGGTGTGGCCTAAGGCCTTTTTTTATTCACTGTGGCTGCATTTAGGCAAGATCTGTGGTTTGTACCATACAGCACGTCATCCTGTGTGTGTGTGTGTGCGTGTGTGTGTGTGTAAAGTGTCACATGTGAGGTTTTCTTCCGTATCTCTCTTTTTTCACACACACGCTCTTTATCCATATAAAGTTATAGAACATGTGTGATGCTGGTGTGCCCTACAGGAGCTGCGTAGCTCTGCACTGGAATTTTATCTTTTGGGGATAAACACAGCATTTCCTGCTTGGAGATCAGTCCTCCAGATGTGTGCAGATGAAGTTCTTGGGAAACCAGAATTGCTTTTGAAATTGTGTGCAGCTTCCTTTATCAGAAGGCCATCAGTAAAGTTCAGAGACAAGAGAGAAGACCAGTCATCACAGGGGAGTCCAAAAGCACAAAGCTGACAGGATCACCACGTAAAGAGGATCGAACAGAGAAGTGCTTCTCCAGATTGACATGACGGTCACATGGCGGAAGCCAGAGCTAGCACTAATGGTGCGCTTATTTGGGGCTTATCTTGTCAGTGTTTCATTTCATTATTATTTTGTTTTACACGCAGTAGATGGCTGTAAAATTTACCAAAAAATACTCCTGCAATATCAAATTAGCACAAATATTTAATTTAGTATACACTGAGCTGAGGGACAGCGGTGGTTTGGTGGTTAAGGTGCTGGCCTACCGATCTGAAGGTTGGGGATTCAAGCATCTCTTTCACCAAGCAGTCACTTCTGTCCTCCCAGTGCAGTTGCCTATTATATTATTTAATCCCATAAATTGTTCCCAGTCATGTCCAATTCCCTGGTCCCTGCAGATAAAAACATCCCCACAGCATAACACTGCCACCACCGTGCTTCACTGTGGGGATGGTGTACTTAGGGTGTTGTCAGTATCAGGCATGGTATTTTCCTTGATGATGAAACAGTTACATTATAGTTTCATTTAACTATAGGACCTTCTTTCATATGTTGAAGGAATCTCCCACATGCATTTTGGGGAACTTTAAACATGCTTAATTTTTTTTTTCTGCCCAATTTTTTCGTGAAACCCAGCTCTGTGGATGTATGACTCAGTGTAGTCTCATGGATAGATACACCAAAAAAGCGTTCCTGTTCCTTCAGGTGTAATTTTTGATCTGCCTGGTTAATGTCCTCCTTGCATTCCTTCTATGTGGCTTGCATTTGCTCTGACGTGTTCATTGTCATAGCACCGCCTACTGGACAGTGAGGCTTATAAAGCAATTTTATCCAAATACTATTACATCTGGTCAGATTCTTGCCATGCATGATGAAGAGCCACCATTAAATACAGATGGGTTTGATGATTCAGTGTCATAGTGCCATCAACTGGCCACAGGAAATGATATTTTTGGTGTAATCAGCTAGCATTAGTGTATTTCCAAACTTTTAGGATGTAAAATGATACAAGAAATAGTGCTATTCTGAACACTGTTGAAAAGATTTTCATGAGATTTGTACCAGAGGCGGGGCTTTGGACATGGAAGACGGCATTCGATTTTTGAGATGATTCAGATCGAATTCTGAATCCCGGAAGTTTTTTATATGATTCCACATCATTGTAAGACAGGATGATTTTTAACATTTAATTCATATAGGAATTATATATAGGGGAGGTTTGCACTCTCCGAGTACTCATGGATTTAATTAAATTGATTATATTTAACTATAGAAAATGTTGTTATTGTAGTGCTAATACACACTTTATTTATGTATATATACAGTAAACAAATATTGAATTTGCTTTTACTTTTGTATTTCTATATTGTCATGGCGAAAAGTGTATAGTTCACGACGCAAGAGATTCAAATCCATTTTTCAGGTGTTTATTTATCCTTTAAGAAAAGAAAAGCACACAAACTATCAATTACACAGAAGAAATTGTTCCAAGTGAAAAAATCAGTCCACAAACGAGGTTTGCAATTTACTTATGTAGTGCCCATTCCACTCTGATTGGTCTATCATCCTCTAGCTCTAGACTCTGATTGGTTCGTTATGACATCATGTCTCAACTCTGATTGATCCCTGATGGCCTCATATCTCCCGAGCTGACCTTGAATGCTTGACGCCCCCCTTCGCTTAGGACAGCAATTTTGTTTCTTATCAAGGTCCGACATTTTGTTCCAATGTTCCGTCCATGTTCAAGGACAGTCAATACTCTTATTAGTGGAATAAGCCCTACATAAAATAATCAAATAATCTTACACACTTCACAGTCACATAAATCTTCCAATAATTAAATAGTGCAGTAAATCATTAAATTGCTCTGCTTTAGGTAGAACCATTAACAATTTAAATATATGACATTATTACATTTCAGACTGGCAGGCCATACACCTTCCACAGTTCATGGGTCCAAAACCCACAGCGCCCCCAGTGACGCCTGATAGCCCAATTTCCTCCACTACAATATTCATTAATTTATTCCCTCGTTCATTCTTTCGTCAAACCACTCAATCCTACTAGGGTCGCGGGGAGGCTGGAGCCTATCTCCGCCGACTCTGGGCGACGTTTTATGTTCACTACATTTTCTTCTGACTGGGGACGCAAAAGTAAAAGATGAGATTTATTCTTTCTTTCTTTTGTAGTGTTGGGTTAGTTAGTTCATAGCGTGTAGAGTCAGGGGTGTTTGGTTTATTATTTTGGCCCGGGCAGCTTCTGAAGCTACGTCCACTTAAGAGAGAGAATAAAACCAAAACAAAAGCAATCTTGGTCTTGTACCCATCCCCACCCCCCACCTCTCCCCCTTAACTAGCCATGTGTAATGGCCCAACCAAGACCAGGCCATAACAGTGCCAGAAGAATTCAATAAGATTATTAATACAATATGTGTAAAGAGGCAAAGAGTCAAGTGAGTTGCTGTGTTGTTGTTGTTTTTTTTTTCAGAAAAAATATAAAATATTCTAAACTTGAATTTTTTGTAATAAAATATTTTCTTGTAATTTTTACAGTATCAAAAACAGTGTAAGACGTATTAGTCATGCATTCATTTTCTAAGCTGCTCAATCATAATTAGGGTCGCAGGGAGGCTGGCGCCAATCTCAGCCGACTCTGGGCGAGGGCGGGGTACACCCTGAACAGCTCACCAGGCCATCGCAGGGCCAACACACATACAACCATTCACACTCTCCCTCACAGCTAGGGGTGAATTGGAACAACCAATCAGCTTACTGTGCATGTTTTGGACTGCGGGAGGAAACCGGAATACCCGGACGAAACCCACACAAGCACGGGGAGAACACAGAAACGCTCGAGCTCAGGACCTTCTTGCTGTGATATGTATATGTATATGTAAGATATATTCTTCACAACAATATTATGCAGGTTATGTAACGTTTATTATGATAAATTCCTTGATTATAGAAAATCACCTTCAGTGCAGATAAATACTGTGTAGTGAAAATCACAGAAATAAATCTCACTGATTTCATATATAGCAACAAATATAATCAGCAAACAGCAACTTAATCAGGTTTCTTGGAGGAATAATTACTTTTTAGCTTCTGCAACGGATTTGACAAAACTGTTCTTTTTAAGTCTTGAAATTTTCTGTGGTCAGTGATGCTGTGTGCGATGGAGTTTTTTCCTTGACTTGGCGTCGCTAAGTCAGTGTCCTGACGTATCGCCGGCTCCTTGTTTGCCCTGTTCTTCCCTGTAGACTCTGAATTGCGGTGTGTTCGCTGGGAACTCTTGTCTCGAGTCTGTTCAGGGTTTCGAACACTCTTCTGCGCTTTTCCTTCATCGGAACCCTCTTGATAACTTGAAGGAAAGTAGATTTTTGCTGCACCTGCCTGATTTTCAGGAACCGTAATACTTTTGTGGTCCTTCACCTTATAATGTCTGGGTAGAGAGGAGCTTCTTCTGCTTCGTGAGCCCCTCTCCATGAGTCTTCCTCTAGAAGAGTCATCGATGGGTTCCAGTATCTTCTGCATCACCTCATAGCTATCAGTTGAGGATCCTACCAGCTTTACAATGTCATCGTTATGTGTGATGGCAACACCTGAGTCTTTATGATGCTGGATTCTCTGAAGGATCAGGTCTTGTATAGACGGGCTATAGTCTTTCAGGTGTATTTTTTGGGTGCGCAAGAGAGGGGTGAGCCTCTCAATGATGTCCACAAGATGGGTTTTAGCATTCTTGCTGTTCTTGCCCAAAAACGTGACCTCTGTCATCCCAGCACGGTCCTTCAGGACCATTTCAGTACCATACACCTTCTCAATCCTCTCAATATCATCTGGTTTTTGGCTGAATATAAAGTTTAGGACATCTGTTTCCACTGGAAAGCTTGTTCTTCCTCCACTGGTTGATGATGGACTAGAGGTGGAGCTGGCCTGAGTATCCACCTGAATACTAAGAGGTCCCCCTGAAGATAAATCTCTATAAGAAGTGTGTTGTTGCATGGAGGGACTGGAGTTTTTCAGTGATGATGATGATGATGATGATGGAACATCACCAATGGGGCTTCTTCTACGAGAAAGCATTTCACTGCCCAGGGTCTTTTGCTGTGACATCAGTACAGGGTTTGTGTTAGTACTATCAGTGACCACTGGGTGCCTAGGACTTCCAGTAGAAGAGTAATAAATGCTGTGAAGACTCTTGGGGGATTCACCAGATCCTGAATCTCTATATGAAGATGGAAATGGCGGCGCACTGTCAAGTAAATGATCCTGACCAACAGCATCCATTGTGTGCATATCCCTCAAACCAAACCTGGGATCCAAACCATGACGCTCCGTTTCGTATCCCAAAGAGAAGCCATTCTGAAGAGTTGATGGAGATCTTCTCTGGGATGGATGTTCATGACTCCTCTGAAGCTGCATGAGATCATAGCGTAAGGCTTTTAGTCTCAAGAATGAGCCTTTCAACTGGAGGCGATCTGAAACGCGTCCTGTTATATCAAAACCGTAATATTTGAGGCGTCTGAGGACACTTCCGTGGTCTGGAAACATATTCAAGTCCAGCGCTGTCTCAACTGGCATGTCCACCTGAAAGAGGCCGTTAAAGTTTAGAGAAAGTGTATTATTTGGAAATCTGGGACTCTTTGGACCGAACTGTGGTCTAAATGTTAGAATTTGGATGAAGAAAAAAATTTACCTCCGACAAACGAGCCTTTTTTACACGAACTGGATAAAATCGGTTGTCTACTTCTAAAATATGAGACCACTCCAAGACTCCAGGAACTAACACAAAAGGAAAACAAGAACATTCAGTAATCCAAGAAAAGGTTTTAGGCATTACTGTCTGGAGACTAACATCTAACCATCTCCCATACCTTCAGCCGATTCAAAAACCACGTAAGCCTGGCCCGGAGTGGACGTCGGATAAATCACTGCTAAAACGTCTTCACCGCGATTCCTCCGCTTCATGAAGTGCATCTTCAAGTGATCTACCATCCGGTCATGAGGAGGAATTAACGGAACCCCATGCACCTCAATAACCATGAATTCCATGATGAAGTCAGAGCTGAAAAGGAATGAAAAATGCATTGATACGAATATCAAAATAATTGTCATGAATCTCCTTGATCAGCTCATGAATCCCACTGATCAACTCCTGAACCCCCTAAAGCAGCTCATCAACCCCTAGATCAGCTCATCGACCCCTAGATCAGCTCATCGACCCCTAGATCAGCTCATGACTCCCACATATTAGCCCATGAGCTTTTAGATCAACCCAGGAATCCCTAAATTAGCTCATAAAACCCCATGCTCAGCTTATAAACTCCCTAGATAACCCCATGAATCCCTAAATCAGCCCTTCAGTTCATGAACCCCGTAGATCAGCTCATCAACCCCCAGCTCAGTTCATGAATCCCTTTGATCAGCCCATGGGCCTCCCAATCAGCCCATCAACTCCAAAAATCATCCCCTGATCCCCATAAATCAGCACACGAAACCCATAGATTAGTCCACGAACCACTAGATCAGCCCATCAGTTAATGTAGCCGCTAGATCAGCCAACAGACTGCCTAGATCTATCCATGAACCCTCTAAATCAGCTCATTAACTCTCTACATTAGCAGATGAACACCCTAAATCAGTCCATGAAACCCCTGATCAGCCCATGAATCCTTTAGATCAGTGTATTAACCCCCTAAAGTACCCATCAACCCCTAGATCAGCCCATCAACCCATAGATCACCCAGTGGACCCCTTAGATCAAGACACGAACCCCCCTAGATCAGCCCTTTACCCAAGACAAAAGCTATATAACAATTACAGCATAAGTGTTGGAACCCTACCCCCTTCTGAAGCCTTCATTATTTCAGTTTCTGATAAAAAAATCTGAACGAACAGGCAAATCTGGTTCTACTGAGTACTCTCACTGCAGCTTGGAGTTTAGTAAAGTCCAATGTACAGGTAACAAGAGAGCAATATACAAGAAATGCCTAATAAATCATTTCTTCCTCATAACAGTTCATTCCTTCAGGGGTTAAAGGTACAGGCTAAATACTCTGTACAGGGTTATCACAACGTCCACCAAGGAGCTTTTTTATATGGGACAAGTCCTTGATCGCTCTTAGAAAAGGAAAAAATAAACCGTAAGTTCATAAAAAATTAACAAAAGAAAATGTAGTAAACGTAAAATCGCAGTGTTGTTGTACCTTCTGGTGAACCAGAGACTCACCTGGGACACTCTCTGTGCGTTCTGTTGAAAATAAAATATAGAAATATAAGCTGTTTATCTCGGGGCGACACGGTAGCATAATGGTCAAGTTTTCCAAATTATTTTGTCTTTATTTTCAGAAGCAAGAATGAAGAGTGATAATAAAATAATGAGGAGTGACTGGGCAGCAGCGTGGCATAGTGGTTTCCCTCTAAACAAAAAGGTCCTGGGTTCGAGTCTCAGGCTTGGCAAGAGCGTTTCTGTGCGGAGTTTGCATGTTCTCCATATGCTTGTGTGGGTTTCCTCCGGGGGACTCCGGTTTCCTCCCACAGTCCAAATTCGCATTAGGCTAATCGGCTGTTCTAGATTGCCCCTAGGTGTGTGTGTGTGTGTGTGTGTTGCCCTGCAGTGGTCTGGCGAGCTGTTCAGGGTGTACCCCGCCTTCGCCCAGTGTCGACTGAGATAGGCTCCGCCCTCTTTGCAGGGTTAAGCGGTTGGGCAGATGAATGAGTGAGTGAAGTTCACTTCCAGGTGAGTCAATTAAAAGAATCTAGACTCATTTCAGTTAGTTCAAAAGAGTCGAATCAATAAAATGACTCATTAGGTTGCAAAGCCCATGTAACTACAGAGACAATAAAACCGTCCAGAACCTAGAAATAAACATCACAGCTCACTAAAACAGGAAGTCACTCCCAGTGTGTGCTTTTAAAAGTGATACCAGAACATAAACTTACGTGTTTTAATCTGTATTTAAGCGCGTGGCACCTGCACATCCATCCAGAAGAAAAACACTAACACGTGACTACGGAACTGAAAGCAAAAGTTAACCGGGGACCTACGTCACCGCTTTAAGTGCTGTAACGAATCCTGCACAAGCAGCAAATCGCGTCGCTTCCTGTTTTCATAGAATTTGATTCTGATTCATCCAATAGAATCAATCCAGGAAGCAACGTCATTGCCTCGCCACTTCTCTCAGCTAAACTGTGTATTTACGCGTTATATTAACATATTTGAATAAAACAAACGGTGTGCATATATATATATATACACACACAGTTTATAAATAACCTAGAACACCTAAAATATCATACACAAGTTTTAAATCAGTATTGTTTAACGTCTTGCTGAAATTAGCCATGTGTAAAGTAGCAAGATTTCACTTATAAAATATCAAAAAATGTAAGTTTTTTTTTTTATATATATATAAAAACGTTTACTATTACGCCTTAATTAACTTTGCTTACTCATTGAGAAGTAACCGGGGTCCCTTTTTATTCAGGCGCATGAAACGGACACCATACAGGGTCCTAAACACGCAAGCTATGAAAATGGCACATGTGGCGCACACAGCTTTTCACCACACCACTTTAAACGTTTATTCACGTTTATTAGGGGAAACAGAGTTTCACAAGGTCTAGCATAAGAACTCAGTTCATCACCAGTTATTTAATGTTTATTGCCTTTTATTCATTTAAACTTTCATGAAGACACAAGACCAGAAGTTGCATTCGGTGTTTATTAACAGTGCTAATGTCGTGTAATTTAATAAACCATTGGCATTAGGGTCAGAGAACATGTAGACCATAAACAACTGCATCACTGCCCCAGACTCTGCAGTACACTACAACCAGGACGTACAGCCTTGACCTTTGTGCATGTTTCATGTCTTCTCACAAATCCAACACCTTGTTCAAGGGATCTCGACCTTCTGCAACACAAACGGGACAAATTATACAGCTTTCCGGATCTCAGTGTGCTGCCCAACACTAGGGTGAAAATGTTCATTTATACGAGGTTTCTATAACCTGACAGCAGAGGAAATGCTGTCAGGCCTCAAACCACCCCGAGTTTCTCTAGCAGACATACAGGAAAGGACAGAGCCACAAGTTAGACACAGCCTCGCTGAACAGCCTGCAGAATTAAAATAAATAAAAAAAAAAAAAACTGGTTACACTACCTGTGCTGTAGATCATTAAGGTTCAGGAATCCCAAACAACCAGATCCTCACATTACTGAGAGGCAGCTAAGGGCAGTCTGTAAATAATAAAAAGGAATTAATGTCAGACGTTTCTACAGCCTTTCTATCAGAGAGAGATTACAAGCACTGGACACTAGAAAATTCATGCAACTGTGCTGCATGCATGCTTTATTCATATGGTCATGGGCCTGTTGCGATAGTCAGTCACCCCACAGTACAATTAAAACAAAAATTCTGACCACAAATTGACAATTTGTGCCATTTTACATAAGAAAAAAAAAAAAAAAAAAAAAAGCGTTTTCCTGGTTACACTCCAGCTTACTTTCTCTCCGCTCTCCTCTATCTGACAAGGGGAGGAGGGGATACAATCTGAATTCTTCAACAATATCTATTTTTTACTTAATAGCAATAGCGTCAATTATGACCGTTTCCTGGAAAGTATTTCTAACAAAATCATGACAGGCTCCGTTAATTAGTTATAGATAAATTACTCTTCCGTGGATGATTATAAACATAACTGATTTTTCTTCCTATTTCATGTCCCCTTATCCTTCCACAAATCTCATGATACCCAAGTCAGATTTCTCTGTTTAATAAATGAAGTATTTTCCCCCTAGCCTTCTGTGTGATCTTATCAAATAACTGCATTTTTGTTTACACAAAAAAAACAAAAAAGTAACCAAGTGCCTACACTTACCCCAATCAGTATAGATAGACTTTAAGAGATCTTGAGACCATTTCAAAGTTCTTAGGAAACATGGTGACTCCACATGAAGAAAGAATCAATCTGAAAAACAATCAGGACAATATATTAAAGTGTTGACAACATAACCACTTCTAGCCTAGATATTTTAGTCTAACTGACTCAAAACCTAAACCACGTGGTCAAATACAGTAAACTTAGTAGAAACTGACTTTCAAAATGGCGTCTTGACCATGCAGTACAGAAACACCACACTTCTACTCCCTTTCATTACTTCAACAAAGTATACATTAAATACACTGAACACTAAAGGGGGGTGTTTCTTTCTGTAAAAATTTACCTTAATCTTCATCATCATCACCACCATCTCTTCACCTCAAGCACGTGCTCGACTGAAGGACTGTCGATAAACACTGAAAACTGAAGAAACATCAATTTAAGGCTTTTACGCAAATAATCTTTGAAACACACATTTTTGTGCTTTTTTTAATGTAAAATTTCGTAAGTTTCTCAATAAAAACAACTCCAAATTACCTTTTCTTTGAACAGAAGCGATCCACGCGCCGCGTGAACAAAAAATACATAGGCTACTCTGCGCATGCGCGTTCGCTTTTATTAGCTCTTCTTCTTTGAGGTTAGACAATTCTATTTACTGCCACCTACAGGAATGGATGGTTGGGTGTTTAACCTTTGGTGTTTTCTATGAATAGTTTAAAAAGGAACAAGCTTACTAAATTTTGTAAAAATAAATTATTTTTTATTATGAAGTTTATTTAAAGATGTGTGAATAAAATTAATTGATTTGCTGCTCTTTCTCTCTGATAACGCTTGTGAATCATTCATATTTATTTATTTATTTATTCTATATTACATTTTGAAGGCATTTATGACATGATTATAATAAGCATAAATCTAAATTATTTGAACACTAAAGCAGTTGAGTCCTTTTGCACATTTATCTACTAAATAAAAAGGATCTACTAAAGGTTTGCGTGTATAAAAACGTGTGCACACGCAAAAAAAAGTACAGACCTAATAGATTTACGAACAGTGCGCACTAAAGGTTGCGTCGTGCAAAGGAGCAAAATAGCGCGTCTGCATCCAGTTAGTACGTTTTCCACAATGAATATGCAACTTGGGGCACCGATGACCTTCTGGCCACAGCTCTGGGCTGCCACCTCAATAATGGATACACAGAACATGGTCCATTTGGACTCTATGTCCCTGGCCTCCATTGGGATGTGGTGGTAGCTCTGCCAGAGGTGGGAGTCGAAGGCCCTTCTGACAGGAGACCCCGCCAAACGTTCCCAGGAGACCCTAACTACACGCTTGGGTCTCCCAGGTCAGGAGGGCAGCCTCCCCCGCCATCTAAGCCAGCTCACTACTAGGTGGTGATCGGTTGACAGCTCAGCTCCTCTCTTCACCCGAGTGTCCAGAATATGCAGCCGCAAGTCCGATGACACGACTACAAAGTCGATCATCAAACTGCGGCCTAGTGTGTCCTGGTGCCATGTGCACTTATGGACACCCTTATGTTCGAACATGGTGTTTGTGATGGACAAACTGCAATGCGCACAGAAGTCCAACAACGAAATACCATTTGGGTTCAGATCGGAGAAGCCATACCTACCAATCACACCCTTCCAGGTCACACTGTCATTACCCACATGGGTCTCCCAGAACGAGGAGAGCGTCCCCAGGGGGAGCGCCCTCTAGCACACCCAAAAAGGGGGGGGTATCCTGAACTGCTATTTGGTACATAAGCACAAACAACAGTCAGGACCCATCTCCCCACCCGGAGGCAGAGGGAAGCTACCCTTTTCGTCAACCAGACAGAACCCCAACATGTGGACACTGAGACAGGGGGCAACAAGGATGCCCACACCAGCAGAAGATTTGATTATAGAAGCTAGATATATACTGTTAAATCTTAGACCACAAGGAATAGAAACTCAGTTCTGCTGGGTTCCAGCACATGTCGGCATCAAGGGTAACGAAAAAGCTGATGAGATCGCAAAGAAAACAATTTAAAGGTTAAACACTACCGTAGAGTCTGGAATAACATATGGGGGTAAATAATAGTTTGGTTAAACAGGATAGAAGAAGTAACATACACAAGATTAAGATCAGGAGATACTGGACTGAACAGCACCCTGCAGTGGATAGGAATATATATATATATATATATACACACTGTTAAAAAAAATAAAGGGAACACTTAAACAACACAATGTAACTCCAAGTCAATCACACTGCTGTGAAATCAAAATGTTCACTTAGGAAGCAACACTGATTGACAATCAATTTCACATGCTGTTGTGCAACTGGAATAGACAACAGGTGGAAATTATAGGCAATCAGCAAGACGACTTTTCAGTTCCTATGCTTTCTGGCTGATGTTTTGGTCACTTTTGGTTGTTGGCGGTACTTTCACTCTAGTGGTAGCACGAGACGGAGTCTACAACCCACACAAATGGCTCTGGTTGTGCAGGTTTGCTGTGTCTGTCAGCGTAGTGTCCAGAGCATGGAGACAGGCCAGGACATCAGGAGATGTAGAGGAGGCTGTAGGAGGGCAACAACCCAGCAGATCCCTCAGAAGACCATCCGTCACCTCATCAGGAGCATGCCCAGGCTTTGTAGGGAGGTCATACAGGCATGTGGAGGCCAAACACACACACTACTGAGCCTCATTTTGACTTGTTTTAAAGACATTACATCAAAGTTGGATCAGCCTTGAGTGTGACTCCAAATCCTGACCTCCATGGGTTAACAAATTTGATTTCCATTGATATTTTTTGTGTGATTTTGTTGTCAGTACATTCAACTATGTAAAGAACAAAGTATTTAATACAAATATTTCATTCATTCAGGATGTGATTTTAGTGTTCCCTTTATTTTTTTGAGGTGTGTGTAATAAAAAAATTACAGTATGCTCCAGCACAGTAGGTGGCGGTATGCACGAAATGCAAGATGCAACCCACAAACAAAGAAGTGCCTGTGTTTGAGGCCTTGTTTTAATAAAGTTTGACGAAATGAAAAAAAAGTGGAATAGTTTATAAATTATGTCGAAAACACGTCTTTTTTTGTTTTTCTTGCAGCTTTCCCAGTTACGCTGTGGTAAGTTTGGGTTTTGTGATAACTGGTGTACTTAGTGGTTAGCACGTGCAACTAGGTGTTGGGCGTTTGCACGTGGAGTTTGTGTGTTGATGATTTTCACCACCTAAATTCTTGTGTAACTAAGTTTCTGTTCCAAGTGGTCTAAGATTTAACAGTAGATATCTGGCTTCAGGGC
>JAOUQZ010000012.1:17176161-17196986 GCA_028564935.1 Neosilurus hyrtlii
TGTTTAAAGACAAACGCATGGTCATCTGATGCAGTTAGATATGGAACTGCCAAGCCACCGAGCCTCACAACGGCTCCGTTCATTCATCCCCTCCTTCATTCATTCATCTCAGCTGTTCTGTTTATCCCATTGAACCGAGGTCAGCATAAATTAGTGCAGTAATCTCATCGGTCCCAGGGTTCGGCTGTACCTTCCCTTAATAGCCGTAATCTTCGTGTTGCACAATAAAGCCTGAATAATCGTTTCAGCCCGCCTACATTCTCGGCTCTAGGCCGCTGTAAGCATCTTTTGCGTAAATCTTGCATGTCCCCTAGACGAGGATTAAAAGCCTCGTCTAATTCCGTGATACACAAATAGGTCTGGCTCACTGAGTATCATCCTGTCAGCTGAGTCAGAGAGGTCGTGGACGAGGCTTATTATTTTTATTTATTTTTTTCTACTCGGAGATGTTCTCCGTCTTGTTTGAGGCTTAACAAGATCCTGAAGGATGCAGTAGATTGGGAAGTTGGGTCACTGGCCTCATCAGGGCTCATCAGGGCTCATCTGTAGAAAGCTTTCTTGACTTTACAAAAACACACAGCGCCATCTGGTGGTTTCAGTGACCTTCTCTTCTTTCACAGCTCTCAAGTTGACCATTTCCTGAAGATTGATGAGAACCAGAATGAGGAGGCAGGAAGAGATGACGACATGGGCTCACCCCAGGTAGGCGCCAGGGGAAAATATTTTTTGTGCCAAAATGTAAAAAAAAATTTAAATAATAATAAACAAAAAATAATAAAACGATGCAAGACAAGGGATGCAACTTCCTTTTGTCTTTATTACCTACAATACATTTTCCGCTGGATTATTGGAGACAAAATTCCAATAAGACTGACAACATGTCAATATCTTATTATTATTATTATTATTATTATTTCATTTTGGCACAAATGATATCTTGTATACATCTGCTTTACCTCAATCTGCTATGTACCACCTAAACACATAACGTCACGTCATTTCTCCTCATTTTCTCCTGATCCAGATGTGCCTGACCTCCCCAAGGAGCTCGCTAGCCGAGGAGATTCAGTAAGTAAACTGAACGTATTTATTTAATTCGTTTCCATACTCGCTTTCCATCCACTGGATCTCCAGGCTTCCCTCGTTCCTAACTGGTTCCTTTCTTCCCGTGTCTAACAGAACGAAACCCTGCGACTTTGACTACCTGAGGATCATCGGAAAGGGCAGCTTTGGAAAAGTAAGTGGCGTTCAATAGAACGGGGTCGGCATGTTGCTGATGGCCCGTGATGTACGAGAGCCACGTCGAGGTCCATGAACTCTGACGACTCATAAATCTTTATTTTGTAGGTTCTGTTGGCCAAACACAAAGAGACGGAGCAGTACTACGCCGTGAAGGTCCTCCAGAAGAAGATCATTCTGAAGAAGAAAGAGGTGAGACACTGTCCCGGACTCATTCCTTCCTTCGCCGAACCGCATAATCCTACTGGGGTCACCGGGCCGACTCTGGGCGAAGGCGGAGTTCACCATGAACAGCTCACTAGTCTAGACTATTCTTCTTAGTGTTTAATTTATTGTGGTAAAACCTGACAATACTGACTTGTGCCTCCTTTTTATTCCCGTAGCAAAAGCACATCATGTCCGAGCGTAGCGTTCTGCTAAAGAACATCAAACACCCCTTCCTGGTTGGCCTCCATTACTCCTTCCAGACCACTGACAAGCTCTACTTCGTCCTGGACTACGTCAACGGAGGCGAGGTACGCTAACTGTCTTTTTTAATGTTTGGATTTGTGTCAAAGCAGAAACTGATACAACGATATAATTCTTGTCATTCATGACATCTTGGGCTTGGCGTTGACCTTTTGCGTATCCTGGAATTGTCTCCCGTACAGTTGTTCTACCACCTCCAGCGAGAGAGGATCTTCCTGGAACCCAGAGCTCGTTTCTACGCTGCTGAAATCGCCAGCGCTCTTGGCTACCTCCATTCCCTGCACATCGTTTACAGGTATGCGTTCCTGCTGCCCCCTAGTGGTCATACAAAACAAACCCACCAACCAGATCGTACGATCAGCTCGTCATTAATAATTTCTCTCTCTTTTTTTTTTTTTCTGACAGAGATCTCAAGCCGGAGAACATCCTCCTGGACTCCCAGGGCCACATCGTCCTCACTGATTTTGGTTTGTGTAAGGAGGGCCTGGAGGCCAACGGCACCACCACTACATTCTGTGGAACTCCAGAGGTAGGCGAACCATCATCATATCCCATCTTCCAGCTTTTTCACGTCATGCTGGATAATAGAATTAACGACGTGTGTTGCGATGTTGGACTGATTTTATGTTTGGTATCTGCAGTATTTGGCGCCGGAGGTCCTGCAGAAGCAGGCGTACGATCGCACAGTGGATTGGTGGTGCCTCGGTTCCGTCCTTTATGAGATGCTTTACGGACTGGTAAGTCGAGGTTCACCAGTCGCGCACTCTTAAGTAAGCTTCCGATCATTTAGACTACGGTGTAAAATCTAAACTACATCCCGTTTTCTCTTTGTCTCTCCAGCCTCCTTTCTACAGTCGCAACACAGCAGAGATGTACAACAACATCCTGCATAAATCTCTGGTGCTGAAGCCGAACGTCTCCAACGCTGGGCGCGAGCTGCTCGAGGGGCTTCTGCAGAAGGATCGCACCAAGAGGCTGGGAGTCAAGGATGACTTTGTAAGTGTTTTGATCAGAAACACACATCTTACCACCTCATTTCCTGGACTGGAATTACTTGGCGTTGCTATGACTACTGCGATATTTATAACCCACACCTAGTCTTAAACATAGTCCAGTCTTTAAGCCTAGTCAAGTTTTAATCCTGCTTTAGCCATATTGACCCTCCACTTCCCCTCGTCCATCCCTTTACAGGTTTCCGATGCTTATTTAAAAGCTCCGGGTTCTAATGTGCTCTTCCAATTCTCTCTTTAGCTGGAACTCCAGAACCACAACTTCTTCTCACCAATCAACTGGGACGACCTGATGGCCAGGAAGATCACACCTCCTTTTATTCCCTCACTGGTGAGCTAAAGAGAGCGTCGTCATTATTTTTATTCACTCTTCACTCATTCATTTGTCGAACCACTTCATCCTTCCTGGGTTACAGCGTAACAGCGGTTGAGCCGAATCTGGGCGTACCCCCCCGAACATCTCGCCATTCCATCGCAGGTCAACACACACAACCGCTCACACTCACACCAAGGGGCAATTTGGAACAGCCAGTTAGTCTGTGCATGTGCATGCGGCCCCCCTATTTATTTCTTTCAAATTATAAATATTAAAATTGCAAATAGGGACGGCGCGGTGGCGTAGATGTTAGCACAGCAAGAAGGCCCGGGCTCGGGGCGTTTCGGTGTGGAGTTTGCATGTTATCCCTGTGCTTGCCTGGGTTTCCTCCAGGTACTCCAGTTTCCTCCAACAGTTCAAAAACATGCACAGTAGGCCGATTGGCTGTTCCAAATCACCCCTAGGTTTGAGAGTGAGTGGTTTTGTGTGTGGCCTGGCGAGCTGTCCAGGATGAACCCCACCCTCGCCCAGAGTTGGCTGAGATGGGCACCATCCCCGCGACCCTAATTAGGATTAAGTGACTTAGAAAATGAATGAATGAAGTGCATATACAATACAGTGATTGTTTTTCATGTCTAAGAATATCCTGTCTTTACTGTATCTTTACAGATGGGTCCCACTGACCTGCGGTACTTTGACCACGAGTTCACCCACCTGCCTATCTCCACCTCCGTGTGCAACTCCGACAACCTGCACGTGACGAGCAGCCTTCGAGAGGCGGCCGGCGCGTTCCCGGGCTTCTCGTACGGCCCTCCGTCTGAGTTCACCTTACAGTAGTTTCTTCCAGTCTCCTCCCGACATTGAGAGAGAGAGAGAGTCCTGACATTCCAGATCAGAAACCTGCAGCACAGGAACTCGCACACGAGGGACCATAATGCGGTTCAGAATGGACCCGCTGTGACCATCTACGGACTTCCAGAGAGTCACGTCTTCACAGAGGACTGCAGTCATGAAGCGAGAGGAAGTGCCAAGTGTCTGGATGAGGATATTCCTTATCGGGGAGGACGAGAAGTGCCTGGACTTTTTTTTTTTTTTTTTTTTTTTTTTTTTTTTTTTTTTTTTTTTTTTTTTAATGACTTGATGACTATAATGGCGAGGCTTGGGATGAAGCTCATGCCACTGAATCGCAGTAGATGCCTTTTGGAATTGTGTACGAACAAATTTTGTAGACGGGATGTTGAATAAATACATTTTAATGCAATATTGCACATTAGGAGGTAAAAAGGATGATGAAGAGCTCAGGTCAGAGAGTTTGAGATGTTTCACTGTAAAACATGTAAGACATGTTTCTTCGCAGTGCACGATCCTCCAGATGAAAATGACAGAATCCTGAATCAGCCATGTTAACTCCAGAGTTTATTGGTGTTGTTTAACCCTTAACGTAGCTGTATGTAACGGCGTCCATCTCCAAGTTCTCTTCACTGTTAATGAGTTGATATCCTGAATGTTGCGTTTAAAACGACTTCCTGTTTCCAAAGCCAGCACTTTTTCCTGTGATGTGTGTTTGTGTAATTCGCTTGTTCATTTAAATATCATTAAAACAGAAAACAGGCTTTATTTTAATACTGGAATAATATAAAATTACAAATAACTGTCCTGCTCTGTGAGATGGATGTATCGAGTACATCAGTTCAAAGTCCAGCACTTAAATATGCTTCAATCTTTTGATGTAGGAACATACAGTAGCTTTTGTTTCCCCCCCTCCATCACGCTCAAACTCCTCCTGTGCAATGAAATACGACTTTCCACTGAACCACACGATTAGAAATAATAAGAGCTACTTCTACACTACTTCTCAGATCAAAATTAAATGGCCGTGAAGTCCGACGGGTCGTTGAGGGTCTGATAAGTGAAAGGTTGCGCTTGTTTGTACTGATGGACCAATCTCAACCTTCTGTAGAAACCTAACACAAGTTTATTTTCTTCCATATTTGGAAGTTGGTCGCTTTATTTCATACATTTTTCATGTATATTTATTTTACATGGCATTCTGTACCATCCTGCTGATTATAAATTTTTAGAATTATAATATTTAAATGTGATGTTTATTAAATATCCAATAAAATGACAAAAGAAAACTTTCTCTTTTTTTCTAAGCACTTTATAGAAAACCCTTTGACACAAAATCGTTTATTTTTGCAAATATGATACATTCACTCACTCATTTGTGAGTACCGATCCTACTAGGGTCGCGGAGAGGCCGGAGCCTAACTCAGCCAATACTGGGTGAAGCTGGGGTACACCAGACCAACACAGGGCCAACACACATGCAACTAATCACACTCACCTAGGGGCAATTCAGAACAACCAATCAGCCTAATGTGCATGTTTTTGGACAGTGAAAGGAAATCAGAGGAAACCCACACAAGCACGGTAAGAACATGCACGCGCTTGCCGAGCCCGGGACTTGAACCCAGGACCATTTTGCTGGGAGGCAGACGTGCCAACATGCCATTACAAAAAATATGGTGTTGCTCTGATGTTGATACCGTGTACCAGATTATTGCCATCTCTAATTATTTATTCATTCATTCATTTTCTGAACCGTTTAATTCTAATTAGGGTCGTGGCGAGGCGGGTGCCCATCCTCAGATTCTGATTCTGATCTCATCTGACTTTTGGCGAGGGCCCAATTATTATTATTATTATTATTATTATATTAATAATATTATTCCAGTGTTTATGATATTAGCTCTGAAAGTAATGGAAAGGTATTTTAGTAATATTAGTAATATTTTATTAGCTCCGTCAAAGTAGTTCTGGTTCTGTCTTCAGTGATTACCCGAGGATATTCCCATTAAATTTTATTAAGAATCCACACACTCATGGTGTCGCAAAAATTATTAAATTGAAAAAAAAATCCCCACTATATTTTAATAGGTGAAATTTAAAAAATATACCTCTCAAAACATCCAATTTGAACTAAATGTGCTCTGTATATTCAGGATCAGAAGCTTTGATGCTCAAGTTCTGTCTGCATCTGAAGTTTCGTGTAGTAGTAGAGTGAGCCCAGCAGGGGGAGCTGTGTACCTAATTTTTATGGCTTGGTGGGGGTTTGTGCTCTCAAAGTGCTCTTATTATTGTTTAAACGTAAATTGTTTATATTTAAATAAATTTTAGTAAGTTTGTTAGTTACTATACTAATAAAAAGGTGTATTATTATTGTTGTTGTTGTTGTTGCTTTGATGTTGTCATGGTTGTGTAATAGATATCAGTTTTACTCACAACCTTCCGTCTATTTTTAGAATAATAATAATTATTATAATAAAATTAGAATATAAATATAATAAAAATTAGAAATTAGAATCGAACCATTTAAAAGTAAAAGCAGGAGTAACCGGAAGTTGACCCGTCGTTATTGCGCATGCGCCGTGTGCGCTTCCTGCCAAATAGTTGTCCCTAACAACCAATAACTCAAGAGCTTCACTTTAGTTGTTAATTTTCAGGCTGGTAATATTTAGCTTAGCTAATTCGTCGATTTGAGCTACTTAGTATGATGGTAAGGAATTATTTCATCAACATGTTTAAATTAATATTTATTCACAGTTTAATTCTGACACTTAGCGGCATCTTAAGGTCATGGAGTAACCATCCGGTTAGCTAAGCTAAATAATACACGCTAGGCTAACGACGTGGCTAGCTCGCTAAGCTAACGGTGGTTTAAGCAGTTGTCTTAAAAATAGGCGAAGTTGAACTGTATATTTATTTTAAAGTATTTATTTTGGTTAAAAACTATTTAAACCAACACACATCCCAGGTTGTGCTTAGTGCACACTAACTCGCTAATACCGTTAGCTTTAGCTAATAATGTGTGCACTCGTTTTTATCTTCCTTTTAACATGAATTCAGTGTAAATTTTCTATCTTTTATTTAAGTCCTGCTTGTGGCAAACACATTCGCGGGGAAAAAAATCAGCTAGATAACCTTCAAATGTAAAAAAAAAAAAAGATAAGTTCTTTAACCAACAACTTAAGCGCACAGTTTGGGAAGCGTCCCAAATAGCTGTGTAGCCCCTAAAAAGTGAATAACACAGTGCACGTGAATAATGGCCGCTACGCCCTTTTCTAGTGCACTTTAGGTTGAATGTGGAGCCGTTTGGGATGCGGATATAAATATCTCCCCATGGCAGAAGGACTAAGCTTCAGCAAAGACTCTCTGGCCCTGATGTAATATATATTTGTGTGACTTATTTCCTTCTGAGTCTTTTAACGCAGTTAAGACGCCCAGCAACCGTGGAGAGGGTAAAAAATATGCATCGCAGTGTGAACGCGCTCATGCACTCGAAATTGGTAATATCTGAATATTGGCTCAAAATATCAGAGCCCTCTAATAATCAACCAAAAAGTTCTGAATACATATATACTTTTACTCAAAACATCAATATTAAAGCTCATACCAGTCATCCACTAATACAGGGACAGGTGTATAGTATGTAAAAGTGTTTGGGTGTGTTTGTGATTCAGCGTCTGCAAGTGTGAGTGAGTGAACACATCAGGACACACAGTGCCGTCCTCACATCCGCAGAACCATGGAGGAGTCACAGGAGGCAGCGGAGCTCCCGGTTAGTCTCGTGTTATCAGTCATTACACGCGCGCACACACACACACACACCTCAGTGCAGTAACATATTTGAGATCACGGATGTTGATGATTATGATGATGATGAGAACATCCAGACCTGAAGTGTGTGTGTGTTTTGACTCAACAGGCAAAGAAAGCAAGGCACGACCCAGAAGTCAGTCAGGAAGAAGATTCTAGGTGATTTTGATATAATTTTCCCTCTTTGGGGTATTTTTCTGTTAATTTTGCGTTCGTAATAGTTGTTGTTCTTATAGGGGCGAGGTTGCTCGTGACAACAGGCCAGATGTTTTAGGCTCTGACGTCATCGCTTATCCTCCATCATCTGCTGCTCACCTGGATTCTGGTCTGTATACTTAATCCTTCTTCAGTCAAAGTGTTGCCCCTCTGGCTGTTGTCCCTCTGGCTGTTACCTTTACTGTTACTCCTCTGATTGTTACTTCCTCTTCTGTTTCTATTACTATTGTTGTTCTCTTGTTACTCATACTGTACTTCTACTGTTACTCCTACTTTTATAACTAGTATTCCAACTTTTACTACTGCTAATACTGCTATTGCTAATGTTATGGCTGCTATTGCTGCAGTTTCTGTTACTGTTCCTTTACTCCTGTTACCCCCACTGTTACAAGAATCTTGTGGTAACATGAACACAATTATTTGAATATTTTTTTGTTTGTGTCTCAGTACAAGGGAACCAGGAACACTCAAATCAACACCTGTCCTGTGATTCAGACCGCTCCTATACAAAAGGTACTGGTGTTGTTGTTAGTGTTTTAAAGGTTGGATGGATCCTGGTGTTAAAGTAAAGTTTGTGTATTTTTTATTCTGTGTTTCAGTGGAGACGTGTAAAGAACTCACAGCTGCAGACACTGAATATACCTCACAGATCTACCAAGGAAATAAGTAAGAGCTCAGCACCGCAGTTAGTGGACATTTATTCTGATCTCTCTTCCTGTCTGTAGAAAGAGAATTAAGTTGACAAGAGTACAGTGCTAGCTGTGATGGAAGGGAGGCCACGCCCCTTGCAGTGAGTCTGACAGGCACACCCCCATCATTAGAACCGATAGGTGTGCAGGCCACGCCTCCTTCATTAGAACTGATAGGTGCACAGGCCACACCTCCTTCATTGGAACTGATGGGTGCATAGGCCACACTTCCTTCCTTGAGCCTCTTAGGCACTGAGGCCGCGCCTTTTTTGCTGGGCTTGTCAACATTATGGCGGATCGATTAGAAAAAGTGTCAAAAAGCAACAGATGTACTCTTAATTTTTTTAGATCTGCTCGCTGATGTGTGCCTCTCTCTCTCTCTCTCTCTCTCTCTCTCTCTCTCTCTCTCTCTTTTTCTTTCTGTGTGTGGGTGCGTGTTTTGTATCACAGCCCTGCAGTTACTGCCTACGACAGCCAGGTGGCGTTTCCGTCTCTGGGTCAGTCATCAGCGTACAGCGCCTTCAGCCAGACGGGCCAAAGCTACGGTCTGCCTCCATTCGGTCTGTCCCAGCCTGGAGCTTCACCTCATACCACATTTACCACTCACGCTGTCACTGCATTCAAAGCACCACTCAGTGCACAAGCAGCTTCCATTGGCATTCACATTTTCCCCACTCACGTCCGCTTCATCTCATCCTCTGTCTCTGCATTCTGTTTCTTGTGTACGTGTGTCCTCTTTTGCTCCATGTCTCCACCCACACCCGCGCGGCCGTAGGTGCCATGTGGCCGGGCATAAAGAGCGAGCCCAGGCTGCAGGACGTATCTGCTGCTGGCCAGACGCCGTTTCTCAGCTTCAGCACAGCTTATACTTCAACTCAGCCGTGCCAGACCCACTACTCGTACCCCAGCCAAGGCAAGGCGGCTCCTTTCCTCACTCCCTCCCTCTCACTCCCTCTCCCTCCCTCCCTCCTGTCCTCCCTCTGCACTTCCTACAAATGCTAAGCTGCTCATGCACTTTTCTGTTGAAGACTTTAAGCAGTCACATGTATCACTGAATATGTAAAGGATGTGCAGTAACCTGCTTTAACAAACTTCAGATATAGCTGAATGCTTCCGATAACGTGTGTATAAACCGTCCTCAACACGTGGCTTGAGTGTAGCCTATGGCTCAATCAGCATGTGTGATATCATCACTGTACTCTTAGGGCTATATGCACGTGTGAACAAAGCCTTTAGACGCAAGACTAAAAGGATAATGTCTCTCGTGTAATCTGATACACTAAGAGTGTGTGTCCAGACAGCCATTTTTATTTATTTATTTTTTTCCTGGCAGAACCACTGAGGAGGGCTTCAGCTCAGCACATTGCTGGGTTTCGTTTTTCTGACAGCAACATCTTACAACACCACTGTGTGGTTAGTTGCTTGTAAAGGAGGAGCAGTTCAGACTTTATAAAAGCCCATAACATGACGGAATCACATGGATGCGTCAACACCGTTAATGAAATATCAATAAATTGCATTTAAAATTATTCTTTTTTCATGTGAGACAGTGTAACACTGAAAAACTGCCATTTTATTGGAATATATCAAACATTTCCGCTGATGTTAACAACTTGAAATTTTCACGGAAGCAAGATTGTCATCCTCCACCTGGGAAAAACCCCCGAATATGTTTTTATGTAAAGTAAATGTGGCCGTAAATGAAATCTGTCTGGTTTTGGTCCAGAGTTTAAGCCTCCTGTGTCAGCATTTTCACTCATTCCTCCTAAAAACCACTCCGGCATTTCTTCCCACCCCCCCCACCCCCGCTGTGTTTAATTTCATCGCCTCTGACATCTTGTACATATTTTTATTATTATTATTATTATTGTTATTATTATTTAACACTTCAGGTTCCTGCTTCACAACATCCAGTGTGTACTCCAACATCCCCACAGCCCCCGCTGTCACCACCGCCACCACTGCACATCAAGTGAGCACATGCATTTAAAAAAAAAAAAAAAAAAGTGTAAATTTTACAGCCGTATTAAAACCGAACCTTGTTATCAGGTTAAACGTGACCTCAGAACATTATGAAGATGGTGAGCTCCTTCTTATTTTTTTTATTTAACTGCAGGACTTTTCCAGCTATAACTCATTGGGTCAGAACCAGTTCTCTCAGTATTACACCCCTCCCAACAGTTACCTCGCACCCGCACCCCCCAGCGGCGAGGCAGACGGAGATGTGGAGGTCTCAGTGCCTCCTTATACACCCGTAAAGACCGAGACCAGTGCCTCCACGGGACTGCTCACCTCCACAGGTACGCCGTGTTTATCACTGTCAAATAAAACTCTCAGAAAATATACGGCCTTTAAATACCATTTGCTTATTGTTTGTAAGAAATTATCTTGTTATATTAGATAATTTTATTATTGTTAATTATAATCCACCGGTATGATACTTATAACAACCCCAAGGTCGTTTAGGTAATTAATGGAATATTGAGATTGATTCATTCATTCGTTTTCTAAGCCGGCTAATTATAATTAGGGTCGCGTGGAGGCTGGCACCCATCTTAGCCGACTCTGGGTGAAGGCGGGGTACACCCTGAACAGCTCGCCAGGCTATCGCAGGGCAGCACATATACAACCATAAACACTCGCACCTAGGGGTGATTTGGAACAGCCAGTTAGCCTACTGTGCATGTTTTTGGTCTGTGGGAGAAAACCGGAGTATGGAGTGTGGGGGAAAAAAAAAATCAGTAAACACTTCTGTATTTTATGTTGTATGAGCATACTGCACAGAAATGGCTCAACCTGATTGGTCCAAAAATCTAAATGACAGACACCCAGTTTCTCACAGTCACTTGGAACAGGTGGCGTCATCGTTATCCTGCTTTAAAATAGAAAAGTAACAAAACACCCCGTCAGCGAAAGGTCTCAGTCTTTGTACGTGTGTCTGTTTACCTTCAACCGTAAAAATTAAACAGGTTGTTTTTATTTCTTCTCGGCTAGCCGTGTCTCCTGCCAGCGCGACTCTCCCCGCAGGTGTGGCGCAGGACGAAAGCGCCCACAGAAACCCTCCCCCCAAAGCAAAAGGCAAAGCAAAGAAATCAGACGGCGGCCAGTCTACAGATAACGACCTGGAGGTAGAGACCATGTCAGGGTCACCAGAGACTCAATCTCTTAAAAACATCAAACAGTGTGTTTATGACTAACCGCGTTATCCGTCTGGTGTCCCACAGCGAATCTTCTTGTGGGATCTGGACGAAACCATCATCATTTTCCACTCACTCCTCACAGGGTCGTTCGCACAAAAGTTCAGCAAGGTACCACAAATACGCACAACATTAAACCGCAAGCACTGGATATATTATAGAGTAAACAGAGGGCATTGTGGGTAATATGGTTCTTGTTATAACGAGCTGGATAGAGGTTTCATTAGCACAGCCTTTTTCTTTTTCTTTTTGTGATTTGAGATTTGCGTTCTCTTCTTCCAGGATCCGGCGACGGTGCTGAATCTGGGTCTGCAGATGGAGGAACTGATCTTCGAGCTCGCCGACACGCATCTGTTCTTTAATGATCTGGAGGTGAGCTGCGTTTCTCATTCACGCTAAATCCGTCCACACCGTTTCTGCCGATCTGATCTGATCTGTGATGCGTTCGTGTTTAGGAGTGCGATCAGGTTCACGTGGAGGATGTGTCTTCTGATGATAACGGACAAGATTTGAGGTAAAGCGGGATTAATAGATGTACTGTGGTACGCGGTATATTTCTGCCTTTCAATCATGTAATGTATAAAAGCACAACCTTATGATAGACTCCGCCTCCTCTTCCTCCCCCAGTAACTATAATTTTACGAACGATGGATTTGGCGGGACGGGTGGAGCAGGAGGGCAAGGTTCCAACCCAGCGGTGCAAGGTGGAGTGGACTGGATGCGCAAGCTGGCCTTCCGGTACCGTCGCCTTAAAGACATCTACAACGGATACAAAGGGAACGTAGGAGGTGAGCGCTCGGCTACGTTTAGACGTATAATCGAGTTGTTTGTTGAAGGCAATGAGGAAGCTGGTGATTGGATGATGGAGGTTTAAACCTGATAAACACGCTGATTCACGCACGGTGAGTGATGCGATGCTGCTGTCTCTGTGCAGCTCTGCTGAGTCCCCTGAAGAGGGAGCTGCTGCAGCGAGTGCGCGGCGACATCGAGACCGTGACGGACAACTGGCTCGGTACCGCCATCAAATCCCTCATGCTGATCCAGTCCAGGTCAGGATGGCGACCTCTGAACTTTCCCACTGATGTAGTTGTGTAATGGTTTGTGATGGTGTGTGTGTGTGTGTGTGTGTGTGGTGCAGAGGCAGATGTATGAATGTCCTGGTCACCACGACTCAGCTGGTTCCTGCTCTGGCTAAAGTGCTCCTGTACGGCCTCGGTGACGTTTTCCCCATCGACAACATCTACAGCGCCACCAAGATCGGTACCGTTTCGCTTCCTCCCTCCTTATTACAGACTTTTTGTACCTCAGACGGATCTTTAGTGATTAGTTTGTTGTAGGATGTTAAATGTTTGTTTTGACAGGAAAGGAAAGCTGCTTCGAGCGCATCGTGACACGCTTTGGAAAGAAGGTGACCTACGTAGTTATAGGAGACGGACGGGAGGAGGAGTTTGCAGCTAAGCAGGTAAGGCAGGCGTGGACGGATGGGCGGGTGGTGGTTGGGTGGATGAGTGGATGGGTGGATGGATGGACGGATGAACAGGCAGGTGGATGGATGGGCTTTTATTATTAAGTGAAAGTTAATTAAATTGTATTAATTGAAAAATGTTATAATGTATCATACATTTATTATTTATTTATTTGTCATTATTATTATTATTATAATTATTCTTATTATTATTTATTCCTCTTCTTCTTATTATTATTATTATGAAAATCCAGTGGTCCGTGAGCCGTATCTTGATACAGATTGCTACCTAATTTTTATTACTCTGTCCTTTGGTTTTATTTTATAAATATTATATCACATAAATTATAAAAAAATGTTTTTCCTCAATTTTGAAGTTTGTCACCAGCAGGAATTTATGATGAATGCAATAATAATAATAATAATAATAATAATAGTAAAAATAATTGTGTTTGCAGCACAACATGCCGTTCTGGCGCATCTCCACACACGGTGATCTGGTGTCTCTACACCAAGCTCTGGAGCTGGACTTCTTATAGAGCGCAAACACACACACTGAGGATCCATCTCCCACGCACACACACACACACACACACACACACACACACACACACACACGCACATCATTACACGTTATGGACACTTGGTGGGGCTGGGAGAACAGAAGAAGAGTTTGAGCCTGCAGGAAATCTTTCCACTACCTTTAAAGGCAGCTAAAACTCCGGGGACGAGCCTAGCTGCGCTGCGCTGATTTCTCCAGATCCACACCAGGACGGTGGGTGAGATCCGAACCGGGCCCTCGTACTGACAGCCTGCCTACTAAAGCACTGCGTCTTTATGTTCAAACTGGATTCACCAAAGGAAAAGACCAAAGCTGTGCACTGGCTAAACTCCACGTCAGTTTCTTTTTGAAATTTATTCTCTACATTTTTGGGGTTTATTTCTGATCCTGGATATTTTTGCTGAACTTGAAAGTTTGTTGTTTTTTTTTTTTTTTTTTTCCTGTTTGCACTCGTCGTGGACTGAACTGGACTGGCAATTGAGCCTGAATGTGGATATGAAATAGCGGAGTTTTCCGTTTCTTTTTTGTTGTTGCTGTTGTTGATGCATTAACGCTGCGTTGCTTTCGCATTTCATTCAAACGAAACACGGCCATCAGATGCTTTACTGAGAAAAACTGCATGAGGATTCAGTGCTGGATGATTCCTGTCGGAATGACGAGCTTCACTTCTCGTGTCCGAACGTTTCTGTTCTCATCTCATCTTTTTTTTTTTTTTTTTTAATCAGTCTCAATCCCACAATCCAGTGCACTTGAATTCAGGAAGGATCGGGGTGGAAGAAACCTTCACCTCACTGTCATGTGGACGTCTATCTTTTTGTGTGTTGTTGTAATCCCCGTGTTCAGACGGTACTGCAGTTTGTTTTTACAAGGACTTTTCCATGTGCCATGTGTGTATAACCCCAACTTCAGTATCTAAACCTCCCTCGGATTATAAACCAACCAGGAAGTGATTCGGCTCTCTGGGTATTTTAATGGCAGGCCGTTAAAGGAGTACACTGGTGTTTTCTAATCCCTGTACATCACGGATCAGAACCCTCAGAACGCTCACTTCCCACCGGAAAAATTCGAAATCAATAAATATTAAATATTCAGTAGGGCTTTGAGGATGAGACGTCCGTGGACGTTTAATTTTGGATCGTTTAGGAAAAGCTGTTGCGTTTATATTCCTTTTCTTTGTGGTTTATTCCTGTCTGTACACCGTCACCTGGAGACCTGTTTATCTGTGTGTATATATATATATAAAATCATTTTATAAATAAAACCCAACAGAGCATGCCGATTTATCATGAAGTGATCAACCGATACCTCCCTGACCCGAATAATTAGTGTATTATTCCTCTCACGCTACAGCAGTGTATCGACCGTGACATCAGATGTGTAACCTGATCCGAGGGCTGGAGCCACACTTTCCACCGGTTTAAATCGACTGATCCGCTTAAACTCCGCTGTGGCTCGTGCTTGGTAGGAATGAAACCGTGCACCCACACCGCAACCACACCCAAGTTCGTATACCTCCGCGTTACGCCGCTTTATTAACCATAGAACAGCCTGTCATCATTTTTACCCAGTTATAGTTACATGAACAAGTGGCTTCCTGTTTCTGTTCACATCATAGCAGATGGAAACGTTTCGTTCTTTCATTCGCTTGAACCACTTAATCCACTTGAAGCTCCTTATGGGCAGAGAGAGGCTGGAGCCAATGCTGGGTGAAGGTGGAGTACGACTGAACAGCTGGCCAGTCCATCGTATGGCGAACACACACACACACACACACACACACACACACACACACACACACCTAGGGGCATTTTGGAACAGCCAGTGAGCTTAATGTACACGTCTTTTGGACGGTGGGAGAAAACCGGAGTACCCGGAGGAAACCCACGCAAGCACGGAGAGAACATGCAAACTCCACACAGCAACACCCGGGACTCAAACCCGGAATCTTTTTGCCGTGAGGCGGACATGCTGACCACTACGCTACCGTGCCGCCCAGCTGTAAACGGCGACTTTTATTTTTTATATTATTGTTATTTATTTATTTATTTTACCCCTTTTGTTTGGGATTTGTCAGAAACCTCACTGACGTGCCGCTTCTTTCCTTCCGTAAATATTAACTGTCACCTCAGAGAAACCTTCACCACGTCGCCATAGTAACTCCGATAGTTTCTACAGTTTCCCAAATAAAGTAACAAAGCGAGGAACTTCCTCAGCACTTTCTGACCAATCAGAATCAAGAATCTATAGTTTTTGCTAAACAGTCAAAGAATTTAACAAGAGCCTCCGAGAGCGCAAGGCTCTGCCAAGTCCAGCAATCTCACGTATGAACCAAAAATGTCAAAACGTCGTCCAATGTTGCAGAATCTTTTAAAAGGTTCTTGGATCTAGAATGTGATCCAGATCCTCTTCAAATTCTTCTGGAATCTTCCTTTTCCGAAGCCCCGCCCACCTCTGATAGAAGTTCCATGAAACTTTAAGCGGTTATTTGCTGAGTTACGCAGTTACCGCGTACCCGACTGACCCTGTGATGTACTTCATTACTGCGACCCTGTGGGTTTGATACGAGCGCGAGCATCACAGCACGTCCCGTCGGAGCTGCTCAGTGTTCTAATCCCTCACGATGTCCTTTAAAAGCGAATAGTGATGTAATCACTGTGTGTGTAAATATATCGTCCAGCCTAAATTTATCAGAGTGCTTGATTCGTTTGTCGCCATGCCACGCTACATCGTGACCTGCAGGGGTTTTTTTGTCTCCTAATTTTAGTCGTATCCAGGTCCCACCCATCAAGTGTTGCCTCCCTATCATGTACGACCACCAACCGGAGAGGGTCATAAGCCAGCACATGCAACACTGCAACTCTTTACGAACTGCTGCGCATGTGGATTTGGAGACGGTCCAATACACCTGGACTCATTTTGTACAAATGAGCTCACATGCGCCCAAGGATTGGCTGGTGATCGCTGTGAGTGACGAGGGGGCACATTGCCATACCTCCCTCTTGTGAGAACTTGGCAAATTAGCTCCCATGAACTCCCGGTCGCCGATGGCAGTGGCATCAATCTGGATTCGAACTTGCGGCCCCAGGTTGACGGTCACACACCTTGTCGATGACACTCGGGAGCCATAACCTGCGTTTAAAAAAGCGATGGTGAAGAGGAGGATGATGGGGATTCTGGATGTCGTTGGATGTGACGTTGTGCTGTGAGAAGACTGATTTAGCGCTGAGCCTCAAGAAGAAGAAAACCTTTTCACACAAGCAGCTTTGACTGAATTCGGAACGTGGACTGTTGTTGTTGTTGTTGTTTTTTCCGTACTTATTTATATCGTGCCTTTTAACTCTAAACCTTATAGTGTATCATCTTAAAGGGATTTGCTGTAATACTGCAAATGTTCAAAGGGTTTGTGAGTGTGTTTGTGTGTTTAGAATTCACTATGTACAAATGTTCCTTCTGGGTATTTTTTTTTAGTTTTTTTTTTTTTTTTTTTTTTTTAAACACTTGATCCTGATGCTCAGACTCGCTCGTTCCCTTTTATTACGACCACGATGTTCGCGTACGCCATGACTTCCACATATATATATCTCAGTCTCCTGCTCCAGGACGAAGGTCCCGTGTTCAGTGAGGACATTTCTGTGCAGAGTTTGCATGTTCACCCTGTGCTTGTGTGCGTGGGTTTCATCCGGGTTACCCAGGTTTCATCCTACAGTCCAAAGACATGCACATTAGGCTGACCGACTGATTCAGATCGGCAGGGAATGCGAATGGTCACCCTGTGATGTCCTGGCAAGGTGTTCTGGGCGGGTCGGCTGAGATAGGCTCCGGCCTTCCTGCGGCCCTAGCAAGGATAAGCGGTCTGGCGAGCGAGTGGAATGTAGCGCCTTTCTTAAACCTGGTTGTCTCGCTTCATGCACGAAGCGCCAATTATGAATGTCGTGTTCACCGTCATCAGTGAAACACTCCGAGATTTAAACCGCACGGACAATCAAAACTAAACCCGACCCACAGAGGATCCACTCTCGTCGTGCTGCTTTCATTCATTCGTTTTTATATATATATGTATGTATGTATGTATACACGTGTGTGAGTGTGTGTGTGTGAGTGGAGTGTAAGTATATTGAGCCAAAGCTCGACCTCTGATGAAAAAGCAGCTATGACAAATCATTTAGCCCAGTAATTGTGTGTGTGTGTGTGTGTGTGTGTGTGTGTGTGTGTGAGGGTATGAATGAAGATTTCTTTTGCAAGTACTCGAATGCTGATGTGACTTGACTCTGTTACATAGGAACTAGTTTACTAACTGTACTCTGATGCAATTTCTTTTACTGAAATTTTTTTAATTACTATTTTTTTTTTGTTTTGTGAATACTGGTTTTTTTTTTTTTTTTTCGGGAATACGTTTTTTGTCCCGGATAAGTTTTCCTGTGTATTATAATTATAATACTGTTTGTGGCAGCATAAATAAAACATTTCGAAACTCAAACTTATGACGGGCTTTTGGGTTTTTTTTTGGTTTATTTCCCGATTTTATTCCTTAATATTCCATATGCAGATGTGCTTTACATGTCAAAAGGGTTGGAACACCCCCATTATATACACACACCTCCAGCTGAAGCAGCTGAAGTCCAGTGAATGAGCTGAAGGGGAAGACGGGTGAGCGCTACGTCAGAACTCTCCTAGAACAAAACGGCTGTTGACTGGGTCAGCTTCTAACCATGGACCGGGCAGCGCGGTCTCCGGCCTTAAACCACATCCAGCTGGGGGCGGATGAAGTGGACAGACTGGTGAGAACTGTGGGGAAGTTCTGCAGCAGTCTCGGGAAGAAACATCCAGAACAATATCCGAGTTCCATCGCTGAAAGAATGCCTGCCACGAGTGTGTTCGGCGGGAACATCTGCGAAAGGGAGCAGACGTCAAAAAGATTTGGGTATTTAAGTCATGTTAAACGACATTTTCATGACTTTTTGCTTTTTTCCTCCAACAATTTGTATTTTTTATTTTTTTTTACTCTCTGGTTTAACTTCAGAGTTCACCAAGGCATCAAACTGCCTAAAAGCCGACTCACAAGTAAGCGATATAGGCGCGAAATAGTGCGACATCATTTTCGGTTGGTTTTAGCCGGAAATCCCGCCACCATGCTCGAAATTAGCGGTCTTCGTTTATCATATTGTCAAATGATCAAAATTCTAAATTTGCACCAAATTTTGCGCAGGTCCTCGAATTCGGCTGACTGTTTCCAAAAGAATGCAAATTCCAATTAGAATTTATTCAGTTCCCTTCGAAATAAAATGCGCTGGTACTTTCGGACAAGATCGCTTATGTGCGGGTCAGCTTTAAACCATACTAAAAACAGAAGCAAGTGGCGGTGTTCTGAAACTTTTGACAGGTAGCGTATAACATGATATATAATAATGCCCTGGTTTCAAATAGCCGGAATTACTTCCTGCGAGTTGACAGTGGATTATAGTTTTCGCTTACCGGAGATCAATCGGCATGATCCCATGTGAATACCTGAAGTAGCTTTACAACCAGGAGGGCGTGGCTTTTTTTTCCCAAAAGAAGTTTGGTCGTGTTGAAAATCTCTGTAGTTTTAGCTCTGGATCAGTTCAACCACGTTGCTTTTTTCTTATGTAGGTGGATATGTCCTGCGTCCATATCTGCGACAGACTTTCGACGAAATCCGCCAGAATGGTCATGATAGTCCCACGTGATTTCAGCGTTACATGAGGTGTCAAGTGGAAAACATGGATTCATGGACAAAGGAAGGGTTCGATATTTTTTTATTTATTATTTTTTTTTTATAAAGCATAACATTTTTAACAGGATGTCACAATGTACATAACAATAAATGTGTCCCTGTTTTCCCAAGTGTTACACAGTTTATTAGTTATTCCATGATCTCATAGCTTCATGAGATGTTAGCTCATCAGGCTAGTGGTCGTATCCAGTGAGAGGGAATGGGATATCCATTTTTATCTTATTCACTGGATGGAAGAAATGATCTTATTCAAATTCTTGAAAATTTAAAAATATACACTGTACATTCTTACTACAAAATACTTTACATCATCGTCATCCTGCGGCCTCGGGTGAGACTTTACAGGAGAGCAGGTTAGCATGGAGCTAGCTGGTTAGCTGGAGGCTGGTTCTCTCAGAAGTCTAATAAAGTCACATTTGGTGGGGGGGGGGATACTACTAGGGCTGCAGGGAGGTTGGAGCCTATCTCAACCCCACACGGAGCGAAGGCGGGGTACACCCTGAACACCTCGCAGGGCAAAACACATCTAGCGGCAATTTGGAACAGCCGGATAGCCTAATGTGCATGTCTTTGAACTGCTGGAGGAAACCTATGAATGCACAGGGAGAACATGCCAACTCCACAGAAATACCAAGGAACAAGGTTTGAAAACTGGACCAGTCACAACCGGTTCCGTTGTTTTTTTTTTTCTGTACGGATGTTTCAGGTCACAGGATATGAGCTGATATCCTAGGAGTAGATTAACCAATCAGAGCACGCAACTGGTAATATCTGGTGACTAGATTAGAATATATATATATTCACAGAGTATATTTACATGAATATGTACATTATGTACAGATTAGTAAAAATCTTACAGTCCAGTTTAGAAGTAAAAGTTCTCAGCCATGTTTCTCATCCTTTTGTGAACGCCAGTGACGATCTTTGGAGCTGTAGCAGCAGTTTCGGGTTCGGGTGTCTCCATTGAGTCCGTCTCCACCATTTCCTTATTGCGTAAACACCATCCTACTATTTGCAGTTCATTCAGTTCATTCTTATCACTCTCGTCTAACGGTACCTGTAAATTTGGTTGTTTGGGATGAAGTTTCCAGTAATAAACCAGTTTCAGTAGAACTCCTGTAATGTAGCTTGTCATTAATATAGCGATAATCAGGTAGGGATTAGCAGGTAGCGGATCAACACGAGCCGATTCCACAGATATCCTCCACCACCACAATCCTAACAGCAGCACCGTATCCGCCCCCATAACCAG
>JAOUQZ010000012.1:17197086-17210358 GCA_028564935.1 Neosilurus hyrtlii
GCAGGGCAGGACGGAGGCGAAGAGGGACACACAGACTACACGTGAGCCAATCAGGAGGAGGTTCCACAGGAAGTAGGTAACAGAGGAACACCATCCCATTCTAAACTTCCGAGGGACGAAGGCGCGCATGTTGCGATGGTAGGACAGCATGCTGAAGGTGAGGGCCGAGAGAGAGCCGAGGATTTTAACGACTGGAAAAGAATTCGAATTTAAAAAGTACGCAAAAGTGAATGAGATGAAAGATCTAAACGTCTTGTTGTGGTGGTTGTTGATTTCTGACCTGTGAACGTCTGCATCTCCTGCATCTCTATGATGAGGTTCATCATCAGGATGATCTGCGGGGCACTTTCGGAAAAAGCCTCGATCAGACGCAGCATGCTGAGGTCGTGATTCATGTATACAGTGACGCCCTTCGGGAAAACTCCACCCTGTTTAAATCTGCGGATCGAGATCTCCATTACGGCTGCAAACCTACCGAGAGAAAAAACAAAAAAAACAAGCCATGCACACACTCCTTTTAACCAAGAAACTCCATCTACAAGCTCAGGACAGTAAATTCACCCTGCACTGGTGTACCGTGCTGCTCGAACGTTCCTACATTTCTGCACTGTACTAATTTGTCTCTCTCGTCTCATGCGACTCCTCCGAGCACAACACTTTTGTTTATCGTTCTCCTCGAGGTGGTCTCATGAACTTTCAGGCAGCACCGTATTTCTACCACTATCCTTCCCACTGATCCATCTGCAACTACACAACAGGAAACCAAATCACAGACCTGAGGAAGAGTCCGAGCTGCCAGAAGTGCACCGGAGCCAACAAACCGTGCTCGGTGATGAATTTTTCTATCCTGGTCTCCGGAGCTGTGCAGGAATCCGCGTACCAGAGCCAGCTGAAGATCTGCAGAAGACACGAAGAAGCGAGCAGGAGGAATATCAACAATCCCATGGAGAAGTATTTCTCCTCTTCGTAGAGGCACTCTACGGCCCACAGGTCCAGCGCCACGTCCACGATGAAAAAGAGCAGAGACAGCAGAGAGAACAAGACGTCTGAGAGAAGGAATTTTAAAGGAAAGCCTTCCTCCATGGTACGAGCTTGGATGCTTCCCTGAGTGACCATGAACCGCTTCTGTAGCTGAAGGTGTGAGAGAGAGAGACGTACTTCCCTCTGTCGTGAAAAATTCAAGGTAAAAACAGTTTAAATACACTTTAAACTCATAAAACACCAGAAATATTTCTTAACATACTCACCACACAGTGTACACGTACATTTTTATATCACTTCCTGAGATGTCCGTCCGTCCCCCCGCACCCCCCCCCTCCCCGCCCCCATTGGAGCAGCTTTTCACCCTCAAAAAAGTAAATAAAGAGCAACTTTATCTGTGAAACAAGCCTGGACAGGCATCACAACAGGGGAATGTACGGTAACAGTTTATGATGTCATCAGTTCGCCAGCTTGACACAGTTATCAGAAGTAAGAATCATACAACCAAATAGTAAGTGCTTTTTTTGTTCCCCCTCCATTTCCTTTAAGACTATCTGTTCCAATAGTTTTGCTCCACTAAATATGTCCAGATTTTTTGTTAACATGTTTAAGTAATCCTAATTAGGGTCGCAGGGGAGGCTGGCACCCATCTCAGCCCGGTACACCCTGGACAACTCGCCAGGCCATCACACAGCAGAAACACGCTGACGGCAACCCTACGGCCGACTCAACACGGTGAGAGACATGGTCGGCCTCTGATAACCCAGTTAGCCGCACTGGGGCGAGTCAACATGTCCAGACGTCGATATGGTTTTCCATCATAACTGCCTATGCAGAATTTTAATGGTGCGAATCAGGTGCTGCAGCCTTGCAGTGACTATAAGCTTCCACCGTCTCCAATACTTTGTCCACGTTGCATGAGTACAAGATAACAGACCCCGGTTCCATCACATGGCCGACGAGGTGGCAGTCGTCCCAGAGACAACTTCGAGGATGAACTGGGAATGTGGATAGGGGATGGGAGTGAGCCGTGTATGGGGCGAACGCTCCGACTAGACCATCCTAAGTGGTTTTCTCTATTAAGGTCCACGAAAGTGCGTTTGGGATGTGAGCAGGCAGATTAATCCCAAGATCTGCCCAAGCTACAAGCCTGCGTAAAGACATTTCATATGAACCAAACGTCAAATTTCTGTCATAAGTGGTTGTGGACATACAACTCAAAATGCACAACGTTTATGGAGGGACACCGTGACACAGAGAGACAGGGACGTGGGACACCCCACAGTGATTTGTTTATATATTTGAATAAACTCAGTGTAAGTGCAGTGCAACAGGATGGAATTATTATTGAATTATAAAATTGTATATAAAATATATAAGTAAGAATTCAACTTCACACAGTTGGGGGGGTTGTGTGTGTCAAGAATTGAAACACGTCAGATATTTCTACACACAGTGTGGGTGTGAGGTCTCCAGACATCATCCACACAACAGGAAGTGGAATCTCCAGTATGAACCTCTGTGTGGCGCAATCAGCTGACGTGGGTATCTGCGGCCGGCGTCCATGTGGTCTGAGCTCACTGGGTCGTGATCAAGCACGCTTCTAACCTGAGACTCCAGAACTCAAGGCATCATGTGTATGTCCACGCGCGCATATTAATGGGACTCTATTTTTTATATTTTATTTTCTATTTTTAAATATTTTTGAGAGTTACTACAGTCTGGCTCGACAGGACCGAACAGTCCCCATGGCGGTCAATCCTGTGGGACTACTGGGCGATATCTACCTCGCTTTCTCGCATTAACCTGAGTCTTTAAAATCGACCGACTGTCCAGCATATCACAAGTAACTGAGAAAATACTGAATGTAGAACAACGTGAATTTATTTTAATTGGAGTAAAAAAAAATAAAACATCAACAACAGCCACAACAACAATCAGTTAATCATCCTACGGTGTAGAGTATGGCTTTGAACATGTTAAATATCTTCACATACAAACAACGTACAATTCTTTCTCTTAACAAAGAATTAAAGATTCAATAAAAAGTGCTGAAAATCCTGAGCTTCAGATCTTTGAAATGTACTTTTATATAATATGAGAACATTCCATCATATAACACCCGTGGAACTTTTACATCTCCCGAGGCGGCGGCGGCAAACTCGTTTTCACCGAGGGCCACATCACTACATTCTGAGGTCATCAAGGGCTGAACAATGTAGTCAAAAAGGGCAACCATGAAACCAGCCTGGTGAAATGATTAGTTTAGTTTCTGGTTTGTCCTCTTTAAGTTTATTTACTTTCCTTTTCGGATCGCGAACTTCCTTGACCCATGAATGACACTTGAAACAGGTTTTCCGCCACCTAGTGGATGGAATCATGGTAATGCCCCTTTCTCGCCGACGCGACTTGACCCGCAGCACACCGCAGAGCAACGTGAGATTGTCGTCGCGTGTACCGCGACTCGTCGCAGAGAACCGTCATCTACACCGCGGGGTCCTCCTCGAGGTAACGCGGGTATCCGTGTCAAAGTTGCGTCAGTGAGAAAGGGGTATAATGGTTGATGCAAAGAATGTACGATAATCAGATACTTAGAAATGAGTTGGTGGACCAGATTTGGCCTCGAGTTTGAGACCGGTGTCCTAAGGCATCATGGGACCACAATGAACTCGCCTCGGACATCTCGTCACGCATGAAATGTTTAAATCTGCATACGGCTGAGTTTTTAAGCTAGGAAGCGTGACAGACTGAGGTATAGTGTGTGACGCTCTGAGATGTAGGAAGTGAATTACAAACATTCAGTTAAAAATCACCACTGCAGTAAAACATTCCTGTAACATTTCATATCAAAAATAAATGTAAACATCTGTCGTAATTCCAGAGACAAATTCCGGTCGGAAATGTTTTCCCAACTGAAATTAAAGGATTGGTTGCAACAGTATATTCATTCATTCATTCATTCATTCGGTGAACTGCTTAATTCTCCAGGGTCGCGGGGAGGCTGGTGCCTATCTCAGCCGGACACTGGCCGAAGGCTGGGTACAGCCAGAACAGCTAACACACTCTTAACCGTTCACGTTCACACTCACACCTAGAGGCGACGTGGAGCAGCCAGTTAACCTAATGTGCATGTCTTTGGACTGTGGGAGGAAACCAGAGAACCCTGAGGAAACCCACATAAGCACAGGGAGAACATTCAGTCTCCACACAGAGACACCCGAGCCTGGGACTCGAACCCAGGACCTTCTTGCTGTAAGGCGGACATGCTAACCGTTATGCCATTGTGCCTTCCTATAACAGTATAGGACCATCCAATCAATACAGATTCATAAACACACACTGAACCAACCGTGCGCAAGAAATAAATCAATAATCAATAATCCGCAAACCATAGCGTCCTTTATAGCTTAAATAATAAAGAGAACCCTGTGATCTGACGTGTAGCCGGTGCTGCTCTCAGAGCTCATGGAGTAAAGATATTAATCGATGCTTTCTGACCAATCAGATTATAAAACGCAACAGCGCTACTGCTTCAGTCGTCTATCGCTCAACCCTGCACGAGCGCCGAACACATCAAACCACCGCGCCTTAGTCGAACGCTTAGTCTCTACATCCCTGAGAAGTCATACATGCCACATGTGTAGTGCACCTTGTAACAGCGCCCATCCTCACAAGGTCACGCCCCCTCCCATATATGGTAAAGGACCCTGGTACTCATCTTTTGATTTTCCCTTATAAGGTAACACTCATTCGGTTAACCCGATGTGAACACGTTAAGGTACCCAGGTCTCAGAAAAACACCTGAGGTGTCCTTTTCATCAAGTTTATCAACTCAACTGACGGAATTTCTTTATTTCTGTGACCGATTTCTCTTAACCACGTTTTTTTTTTTTTTAAGCAATGGGACGCATCAGAATAAAATTACATTGAAAGCGTTCGGCAGACGCCCTTATCCAGGATGACTTTCGCATCCCATTTATCCAACTGAGCAGTTATGGGTCGAGGGCCTTGCTCAAGGGCCCAACAATGGCAGCTTGGTGGAACTGGAACTTGAACCCCAGACCCTCTGATCAGTGACCCTCTGTTTTAAACATCCTGCCTGTTGACGGTCTATAAGAAGGGACAGGTACAGAATATTTTATGCTAATTCTCTTGGTAGCGCTTGGCTACATTTTAGTACTTCCTGAAATTACGTCTTCACACTTCCTGAAACCGTGCCAATTTCCATATTTGGGTATATTAAAGAGGAGTCCCAATGTCCTCTTGTCTTGACACCATCGAATGTGTCCTTGTGCTGTAGAAGTTAGCAGCGTGTTTGGCCATCCGCTTGTTTATGACCTCCGACCTGAAAGAGTCCGCCTCAGTAACCATACACCGAGCCACTGGGTCATCAGGCACATCTGAAACGGGCTTCAAGTCCTGGGTCCGCCCCAGCCTGGGGTGAAAGCAGGCATAGTAAAGCAGTTTAACCATCAAACCTATCAGATAGAAAAGAGGGATGAGGACGAGGAGAGGAAGGGAATAAGTTCGGCTGGTTCCGGGATCTCTGAAGCACCACCATGTGAGGGTTAGGATGGTACTGTCCGTTATAATAAACGAGTGGTAGATGGCGCTCCTGCATCTGGTTCTTCCTTCCACTACATTAAACCAGCTGAAGTACCAGATCAGGCCTACGGTGGCCCGGTAGAGCCACTCGCCACCTTTGCTGTCCATGAATTTGGTGTCCTGCAGAGACGCCCAGACCACAAACACCAGCCAAAGCAACAGGAAATGAGCGAAAATGTAACAGGACAGGACGGAGGCGAAGAGGGACACGCACACTACGCGTGGGCCAATCAGGAGCAGGTTCCACAGGAAGTAGACGGCAGAGGACAGCCACGTCTGTTTGGTTTTCTCCGGGAGGAAGAAGCGCAGCGAGCGATGGTAGTCCACCACCATCCACGCTACTGAAATGGTAGACGCGACCGCACTCACATCTGCACGAGAAAAAACATCAGCAATCAATCAACAAATAAATAATTAAAAAATAAAAATTTTTAAAAACCCCACACAATTATGGCTTTTACTCTAGAGCCGATCTGGCTCAAATTCTGGAACCCAGAATTATTTAAGGGGTTCTTTAATACTGTGACAGTTTGGTTTACATGGTGGATTGCTGGGCTTGGCAGAGGTTTGCGCTCTCTGAGTGCTCTTGTTGACGCCCTTATAAAGCACTGATCCTGGAGATTCTTTGCATAAATGCAAAATAAACTTCGCCTCAGCTAAAACATCACTACAGCAATAACAACAAGTGCACTCAGAGAGCGCAAACCTCCGCCAAGCTGCCCGAATAACAGAAAGTACACAGCACTCACTCATTTCCCCAATCGCTTTATTTTATTAGGGTTGCGGGGACGCTGAAGCCTATCTCAGCCAGCTCTGGGTGAAGGCGAGGTACACCCTGAACAACTCACCAGATCATCTCGGGGTCAACACACACACACACACACACACACACACACACACACATTCACCCTCACACCTCGGGGCAATCAGTTGCACTGTTCTGAATGGAGGCGAAACAGAAGCGGTGACTCACACTGGATGGTCGTGGCGTGATTACTGCGGATCATGATGTAAATGTTAAGCGAGAGCTGTGGAGTGCTCTCACAGAACGTCTCGATCAGCCGCAGCATGCTGAGGTCGTGGGTCAGGTAGGTGGCGTACTCCGAGCCCTGTTTGCCTCGCCACCACACACAGAAGCCCTGCCAGATTGCCGATACGTACCTGAGGATGAAGAGCAGGGTTTATTTCGAACGTTGAACGATAACAGAATTAAAAAGGTTAAATATGACTGATGCATGTTTCTAATTCCTCTATTTAACATCACTTCACTGGCATTATATCAGCTGATAACAACAGGCTCGTTGTAAACTCGCATCCTTCACCACCTCTTATTTTTAACAATCAGTATTAGACAAGTCTCTATGACACAGAAATGGTGCGATCTGATTGGCTCATGGTTAAAAAAAAACATTATCCTGAGTGGATAATGCTTGACGCAGTCACTTGGAGCAGGCAGGGTCATCATTAGCAGACTTTAGAATGAAAAACTAAATAAATAAAAATCATATTTTAGTTCGATTTTTCTTCTTGTGCTTCAGTGCAGTACACTCTAACCTCTGAATGAGTCGGCTATAAACTGACGCGTTAGCTACACATCGTTTCGCTTGACCTGAAGCGTGCCGGGTTTACCTGACCCGCGTCTGTCGTGGTTAAAATATGTACAAATAAAGAAAAATTATTTCATTTTAGTTTGCTTTTGTTTATGGTTTTACATTCGCACTCATTCACCGAAGCGCTTCATCCTAATCAGGGTCGCGCAGAGGCCGGAGCCCATCTCAGCCAACACTGGGCGAGGGCAGGATACACCCCGAACAGCTCTCTAGTCCATCGCAGGGCAACACACATACAACCATTCACACTCACACTCGCGCCTAGCAGCAATTTGGAACCGCCAGTTAGCCTACTGTGCATGTCTTTGGACTGTTGGAGGAAACCAGAGTACCAGGAGGAAACCCACTCAAGCACGGGGAGAGCATGCAAACCCCACAAAGGAATGCCCTCACCGAAACCGGGACTTGAACTCAGAATCCTCCGCCGTGGGGCGGACGTGCTAACCGATACGCCCCCGTGGGTGTTGACTTCACACGTGACGTCCAGCAGTCTGTCTACAGTTGCATTCGGCGCACTTAGTCACGAACGGCATCACCGGTGGAGATGTTGGCACTGGGTAACTAAAGAAGCCTTTCGATTTTCACTGCGGTCCAATTTCCAAGATGGCTGCCGCGGGCTGAGGGTTTCTTCCTGGTTTGCGGGGCTACTTTTTCCCGCTTATGTTCCCATGTAGTACATAATCATTATCATATCAGTGGGCGGTGCTTCCCAAACTACTCATTATTCCTACCCTTTATTAATGTCTTATTAGCCCTTTGGAGTATATATGGACCTTTATGGCCATCATAAAGACAACCAGTTCCCCTGGGGCCCAATAATTAACCCTTAGAGGCGCATCACCTGTCACAGGTGACCGGTGACGTAATCACCTGTCCATCCGTCCAGGTGTGCTGGACTTACCGGAAGAAGAATCCGAGTTGACACACATGCAGGAAACACGTGACTCCCAGGTGCTTCGCGCTGCCGAAAAGGATCACGTGCTTGTGGGTCGTGTGGAAGGTTTGGAGCACCAGGTCATACCTGAGCCAGAACCAGCTGAACATCTGGACGAGGGCGGAAGAGGCGAACATGAAGCCGAGCAGGAAGCCGAACCAGAAGAAATCCCCGCGGCGGAAGAACTCCTGCGCCAGCCACAGGTCGGACGCCACGTCCAGCACGTACGTACACACGCCGAACACGCCGAACACGAAGTCCAGCCACGAGTACCCGGGGAACATCGAGCGCGCCATGGCGGCCACACAAACGCGCAGTCCGGCGCAGTCACGGCGCGGTCACGGCCCTCCCTTCATTCCTCCGCAAGTTCGAGCGGCTCAGCAGGAAGTCGGGGAGAAAACCCGTGAAGCAGAACCGAACCGCTTCATTCCGCCGCCGGGAACATTTCAAACACCTCGGGGAGGTTCAACGGAAAGTAGAACAACATTCAGGCCCCAAATTACAACACCGTCTATCAGCTGCTAGGAAGTAGCGTACTGCTGCTTAGCCCCGCCCATTCCGCTATCAACAAGCCCCGCCCCCAAGATCAAACAATATGCAGAAAGCCAAACAAACGTCACATCTGGGATTAAATGAAATATTATGAATAAAATCTAATAATAGCAGTAATATTATTTATTTATATTGATATGAAATTTCTCCTCCCTCAGTCCAAACACTGAACCCTGGGATAAGAGGCTGTTCCAGTTTCCCCCTGTGTGTGTGTGTGTGTGTGTGTGTGTGTGTGTTCAGGGTCTACCCCGCCTTCATCTAGTGTTGGCTGAGATAGGCTCCAGCCTCCCCTGACCCTGAATAATGCAGCTTGGTAAATAAGTGTGTGTGTGTGTGTGTCTGTCCCATGTTACATAAAACTACTGTTTTCACATAATATATTTTAAAATGAATGCAGATTGCAAAGAAATAAATAAAAAGCAGGTGATGAAATGTGTAATCTGTGTTTTCCAGAGGTGTGTAATAAAAACACATGGCTGTATCGTTATAAAACAAATCAATGTCGATCATAGACTGGGGATCACAAGGGCCTCGGGTCGGGCCCTGTTTACTTTTAACATCAGATTTAAAAATAAATATATAAATCTGTGGGCACCATAGTGGAGGAACTCGGGGTATAATGATGATTCGTATTAAATTGTAGTTAAACTGTTAAATGATGATTTATGCATAAAAAACCTGAGGTCTGCCCAAAAGTCCGCCCAAGGCCAACCGCGTAATATCAACACCACCTGATTAAAACAATCTCTGTTCTTCTCCTGAGACGAGAAATAATGGTGGTGACTGTTATCACTGAAAACCAATGGTATAAATACCCGGCCTTGAGTGGATTTGGGTGTCTTCGAACTCTCATTTGGAGATCACACCTGCTGCGCTCAACTGCTATTATTTTCACTCTGACTGAATAACATGTCCCTAAACTTTTTAAACTGCTGAACAATCCGTCGTCTTGTCTACTCTGATTGAATAAAACTGCTCTTTGATTTTGAATCCACGTCTCCTGGTGATTTGACCTGTGTCCGTCACGGGAGCACATATATCATACCCCGGCTTCACTGAAAACAATTAATGTTTGGGGTTTTTCCTCCACCAAGGAGTTTATGCTGTACATCAGTTGTTTCTGTGTTTGTAGACGGGAGGCAAGGCTTTGATCCGGATCAAATTCTGGGTCCAGGAATTTTAAAAGGATTCACTTTGTGAGATGAGATTTTTGACATTTTATTTCATATTGAGGACTGCTTGGCTTAGAAGAGGTTTGCACTCCCTGTCATGCGATAACTCGATAACTATGTCAAATGTACTGGCTAAGTGAGGGGATTGATTGTTATGTATGTTTATATGTTTCATTGTTAATTTTTTATTTACATTCTACAGTTTGAAAAATGGCTTAAAACGCCATCCTAAACCTTATAAATCCATTGCTGATGTAAAGCCAACCCTTTGGTACTTCTCCATCCATTCATCTGCCAAACTGCTTAATCCTACCAGGGTCGTGGGGAGAGTGGAGCCTATCTTAGCCGACTCTGGGTCACTAGTCTTGGCTTGTCAGTCCATCACAGAGCCAACACAGACACAAACATTCACACTCACAAACTGGAGCAATTTGGAACAGATAATTACCCTACTGTGCATGACTTTGGAATGTGGGAGGAAACAGGAGGATGGTGATGAGGATTCATGAAATTTATATATATATATATGTATGTGTGTGTGTGTGAATTTTAAATCAGCCCCCCACCCCCCATTGTAATGATTAAGTCCAATTTTGGGGCTAATTTTTGTAGAAGATAACTCTGAAAACTGCACTATTAACATTTGACCAGCAGGTGGCAGCATTGTAACATATGAGTTCAGAAGGTTGTGGTGAATTTATGCAATGAATGTTTAATGAGTGATTCATCATTTAATCAAAGCACATGATTTACTTGCACATACAAGCACAGAAATAACATGCAAATCCACAACAGAAAGACTCCAGTTTGCCTTTCAAAACTCAGAACCTGCTTGCTGGGAGTTGACAGAGACAACCACTGTACCACCAAGTAATTAAGCTTAACTGTGCTATGCAAACACATGCTATTATAAATAGTTAATGGGGGTATTACAGTTATACAGAACCCAAATTACTTCCACTGTGTGAACAATGTGCATTATATAAATAGTATGAATAAAGTGTAATAAAATTTTATGAGTTCAGTTGTTATAAAAATATATTTCTTATCAAGTTTAGGATTAATTATTATTACTTTTGCGGAAGGTTTGTATAACCAATTTTATTTTATTAACCAGATACATACCTTCGAGATGTAGTGTTTAGTACATCCGCCTTACAGCCAGAAGCTTCTATGTTCTAGCCCAGGACTTGGCAAAAACGTTTCTGTGTGGGGTTTGAATGTTCTCCCCGTGCTTGTGTGGGTTTCCTCCGGCTCCTCTGGAATCCTCCTGGAGTCCTGCACTTTAGGCTGTTACAAATTGCCCTTAGTTGTGGGTGTGAATTGTATGTGTGTTGGCCCTGTGAGGGTCAATTCAGGGTGTATCCGGCATTTGCCCAGAGTCGGCTGAGATAGGCTCCAGCCTCCCAGTGACCCTAGTAGGATTAAGAGGTTGGGCGAATGAATGAATGAATTGATTGATTAATATGAACAATAGTTATTTAATTGTTTGAAACCCCTTTGTTTTGATTCTAATTCAAATGAACAATAATTTTATTACAATTAATATGAATTGCTGCTTGTTTTGAATTATTAAGGAATATCTCTGAAATATCTTATTATAACTTTTTATTAAAATAACATTTTTATATTAACATGTTTATAATAATAATAATAACAACAACAATAACAACAGCAATAATAATAATAACGACAATAATAACAACAATAACAACAACAATAATAATAACAACAACAACAACAACAATAATAATAATAACGATAATAATAATAATAACAGCAACAACAATAATAATAACAATAATAATAATAACAGCAACAACAATAATAATAATAATAACTAACAATATTAATAATAACAACAATAATAATAACAATAACAATAATAATAATAACAATAATAATAATAATGACAACAATAATAACAATAATAACGATAATAATAACAATAACAATAATAACAATAACAATAATAATAATAATGACAACAATAATAACAATAATAACGATAATAATAACAATAATAATAATAATGTTAATAATAACAATAATAATAATAACAATAACAATGATAATAACAATGACAACAATAATAACAATAATAACGATAATAATAACAATAATAATAATAATCTTAATAATAACAATAATAATAACAATAACAATGATAATAATAATAATAATAATAACAACAATGACAACAAATAATAACAAAAATAATAATAACAATAACAACAACAATAATAATAACAATAATAATAATAATAATAATAATAATAATAATAATATTAATTATAATGCACTTAATAACAAGTGGCGAGCTTGAGTGTCACGTGATTTTTAAAAATCTTAAAAAATGAATTTATAAACTGATCAAAATGTTTTTTTTTTATATATTATTTTCTTTTTTAATGTCTGAGAGTGTCAGCGGAAAATTTGACCTCCGTTTGAAAAGGAAAAAAATGCATATATTTGGCGTGACTTGATGAAATATCGCGAGATTTCCTGAGGCTCGGTTCGGCCTATTCGCGATTTGATTTACGCAGCTCGTTTGCGTGGGCGTGCGTTGACGTCGGGGGATGTACGTTACGCTGTTTACGTAGGCTCGCGGTGGGGTGAATCGAGGAGTTGCCGTGAGTTGGAATGTCGGTGTGAGAGACTCGGTTACTGAGGCGACTCGGGGACGTCAAATAATAACAATGGGTGAGTCGGAGCTCGCTTTAAAACCGAAAAGCGTTTCTGTTTCAGGGGAAACGACAGTCAGGGTGTTTCAGGGGCATTTATTTAAAAACACGGTTTGTTTTTACACAATGCGGGTGCAGTTTGCGGGTTTCCTGTGTGGGGTTTTATCTTTTCTTCTCTTCACGCGAGGCTCAGAGACGAGGAAGGTTCTGATGAGGAAGGTTCTGATGAGGAAGGTTCTGATGAGGAAGGTTCTGAGGAGGAAGGTTCTGAGGAGGAAGGTTCTGAGGAGGAAGGTTCTGAGGAGGAAGGTTCTGAGGAGGAAGGTTCTGACAGAGAGGCTGAGAGACGAAGGCTGAGGGACGAGGAAGGTATAAGATGATGAAGGCTGAGGGACAAGGAAGGGTAAGAGACGAGGAAGGGTAAGATGAGGAAGGGTGAGAGACGAGGAAGGGTAAGATGAGGAAGGGTGAGGGTAGGAAGGGTAAGATGAGGAACAGTGAGAGACGAGGAAGGGTAAGATGAGGAAGGGTAAGATGAGGAAGGGTGAGGGTAGGAAGGGTGAGATGAGGAAGGGTAAGATGAGGAAGGGTGAGGGTAGGAAGGGTGAGGGTAGGAAGGGTGAGATGAGGAAGGGTGAGATGAGGAAGGGTGAGATGAGGAAGGGTGAGGGTAGGAAGGCTCAGAGTCGCTGCTGTGGACTACAGCAAGTGAATAATAATCACAAATCAGATAT